>JBBDGP010002012.1:2485000-2895730 GCA_037952835.1 Lithobates septentrionalis
CAGGAAGACATGATGCAAAATATACTGAAAAATAAAATGTTGGATTTATCAGCCAAAAGCCATTTGAACCCTTCCCAACTTTACCCAAAACTAAAAAAAAAAACTTTGTCTGTAGTTGGGCACTGATCTTCCTTTAATAAACTGTAAGCGGTTTGATTGGTCGGCGACCGCGCTGGGAATGTCACCATTGCTCCTTGTGCTGCTTTACTGATCAAGCAGCTATGCCATTCTTTCAGTGTTTAATCCGATGTCTATAATTCGGGTCACACAGAAAGCTTCATTATCCTTCTGTTTAAAAAGAGAATTCAGCCCTGAACAAAACCCGAAGTTCTTCCAGATAATGACAGAGACTAACTACGAGCCGCATATTCAAAGATCTGCATCCATTATTCTTGCCCATCATAACTTTTCCGTCTCTCAGGTAGAGCAGTCATTGTAATTTCGTGGCCAGGGAAAAAAAATGACAAAAGATGTGGAAATAATTGATTATAAAAATGAGAGCCTTAAAGGGTAACTCCACCTTTGTTAAAAAAAACATAATATAGGATATAGAAATTTCAAGCTAATATCGTGTTCTAATTTAACCACTTAAGGGCCGAGCCTCTTTTTGAGATTTGTTGTTTACAAGTTAAAAACAGTTTTTTTTTTTGCTAGAAAATTACTTAGAACCCCCAAACATTATACATTTTTTTTCTAACAACCTAGAGAATAAAATGGCGGTCGTTGCAATACTTTCTGTCGCACTGTATTTGCGCAGTAAAGTTAGCCCAATTTTTTTTAAATTGTGAAAGATAGTGTTACACCGAGTAAACTGATGCCCAACATGTCAGGCTTCAAAATTGCGCCCGCTCGTGGAATGGCGACAAACTTTTACCCTTAAAAATCTCCATAGGTGACGTTTAAAAAATTGTACAGGTTGCATGTTTTGAGTTACAGAGGAGGTCTAGGGCTAGAGTTATTGCTCTCGCTCTACCGATCGCGGCAATACCTCACATGTGTGGTTTGACCACCGTTTTCGTATGCGGGCGCTAATCACGTATGCGTTCGCTTCTGCACGCGAGCTCGGCGGGACTGGGCGCATATAAAAAAAATTAAAATAAAAAAAAATATTATTTATTTTACTTTTTTCTTTTTTTACACTGTTCTTTTTTTTAAAAAAATTGTGTAACTTTTTCTCCTATCACAAGGAATGTAAACATCCCTTGTAATAGAGAAAAAGCATGACAGGACCTCTTAAATATGAGAGCTGGGGTCAAAAAGACCTCAAATCTCATATTTACACTAAAATGCAAAAAATTTGGTTGTTTAAAAAAAAAAAAAAAGCCCTTTAAGAGCTATGGGCGAAAGTGACTTTTTGACGTCGCTTCCGCCCTGCAATGATATGGAGACAGGTGGGGGCCATCTTCCCCTCACTCATCTCCATACCCAGCAAGAGAGAAGATCTGATTGCCTTCGCCGCTGCCGATGGCTCCGGTAAGCGGCGGAGGGCCCTCTCCCGCTGTCGATAAAAGTAATCTCGTGGCGAATCTGCCGCAGAGACCACCATTATCGGAAAGTGGACCGTCGGCCGAAGAAGAGGATACCGGGGTTATGGCAGCTAGCTAGGTAGGATGTATTTTGGCGTGCGGCGGTCCGTAAGTGGTTAACCACTTGAAGACCAGCCACTTTCTGGCACGTTTTGCTCACATGTAAAAAAAAATCTGTATTTTTTTGCTAGAAAATTACTTAGAACCCCCAAAGATTATATATATATTTTTTTAAAGCAAAGAGGCCCTAGAGAATAAATTGGTGTTTTTTTTTTTGTTTTTTGTTTTTTTTTTATATGTCACACGGTATTTGTGAACTAATTTTTGGGAAAAAAAATACACTTTTTAAAATTTTAATGCAAGAAGACACAATAAATAAAAGACAATTGTTAAACATAAAAAAATGATGTCACGCCGAGTAAGTAGATGCCAAACATGTCGCGCAACAGTGAAAAAAAATGTTACTATCCATAGGCGATGCTTTAGAAGCCTTTACAGCTTACCATAAGATTTACAGAGGAGGTCTAGTACTAGAATTACTGCCCATGATCTGACATTCGCAGCGATACCTACATGTGTGGGATGATCGCTTTTTGCGCGCGTGCGGGACCGGTATTCGTATTCGTTACGTTCACTAACAGCCAAATTTGAAAGGAAATTCCAATACCTTTAATTTAGCAGATAGTAATATTTATTAGTTAGTTATTATTTCAGAATTTCGAATTTACAAGTATTTGAATTAACAAATATTCGGGAAAAATTAGTTAAATGGGTTTTCGTAATTAGGATATTTCTGAATTAATCAATTTGTCGAAATTCGTTGAAAAAAATAATTTGGAATGAAACAAATTGCACATGTCTAATTATTTATTTGGCAGCAAGTGTTATTGAAAATTTAATTTCTATTATTATCCCCCATGTGAACGAGTAAGGGGTACGCATACTCATTTACAAAAAGAAAAAAGTCGAAAACAAAACAAACACAGTTCTGTAATAAAACAAAAATCCCATAATGTAAACCCACCGTCAATCGCGTTGTCCAATAATGTAGATGTCAATCACGATGATCAATATCCGCCAACAAGCCAAAAGAAACAAAAAATCTCTTCCCACTGAACATGTCTGGTCCCATCGCTTCCCGTCTGCTGAATGGCAGGTCTTGTGGGCGACAACTGGTATAAAGAAAGGGGTGGGGTCTCCCGCCATACATGAACATGACCTTATAATGGTCAATGACACCACAGGGATGAGGTATCTGGGGCCCTCCTACTGTTAAAGGGGGTTTCCACATTCTGATACGACCCCCCTGCCTACAGACCCCCACAACCACTTGGCTAGGGTTTATGGGACAAGTTGCCTTGCCCCTCCTGGTCAAGGTACTCTCCCAACTGTCCCTGATTTCGAGGGACTGTCCCTGATTTGGAGCAATGTCCCTCTGTCCCTCATTACCTCCTCATTTGTCCCTCATTTTGGTCTGATCCATATAGTTGTATATAAAAATTCACTTTTTATCTTTCAAAAAGTGTTTCCCAGTGCTAAACCTTTCATCTGATTTCTAAATTGTTGCATTTGTTAATTTTAAAAGCCAATATAAAGGAATAGTAGTGGTAAAAAAAGCCCTTGTGGATTTAATTAACCATTTTTTTTGGTTAATTCTCCTTTAAGGGGGTGTGGCAGGGGGCGTGTCTTAGTATTTGCCGGTAGGTGTCCCTCATTCCCATCTCAAAATGTTGGGAGGTATGTTGAAGGCATGTAGCCTTGTATGGTTTAGGGGGGGTGCATGCTCATCCTCTCCTTTTCATACTATGGATTTTTGGGGGGGAACTCCCATCTAATTTCTTTATTTTTAGCATGCTTCCCCCATAAAATCCAGACCAGACCTGAGTCTGGTCTGCAATTTGGAGGAGATATCATGCTTTTTTTTCTTTTTCTGTGGGATACATCTTTAAGACCCTAAAGGTTCTGGTAAGAATTATGGGGGGAACTGCATGCCATGTGTTTTAACTACACCAGCTACTTTGCTTACATGGTCAGGGAATCTCAACCATGTTCATTGAGTTTAGTAGTTGGTAAGGTCTTTGTGGTTCTTGTACTCTCTGTCCTCCTTAACAACTATTGACAGCATCGGTCATGTATATTAGCGGAACCTTGAGCACATCCCTAAAAGTAAGCACTGTGAAGCATGGTGGTGGCAATATTAGGACTTGTGTTTGCTTTCGTGCTTCCAGGCATTGATGGATTATAGTCATCATGTCAGCTAAGAATACTGCATCATATTTGTAGCGCTGCACCCGTAAAGGCTGCCCGACTTTTGGGTCTTCCCTTTGTAAAGGACTAGCGTCAAATGTAGAGCTTTAAGGACACCGTCACTCGGTGTTTCTTCTATTGAAGGGCTTTGCTTGCCCATTTTTATTAAAATCAAGTTCAGCAAACAAACATAGGTTTCCCTCGCAGCTGCGTTAGGAAAGCGAATATTCGTTCGCTTTTCTAACACTAAACCGCCTCTCCGCCAATCAGGTGCTCGGGTCTGTTACCTCACCTGATTGGCTGAAATGACACGCCCTGCTTTTGGACGCCTATCAGGAGGAGAGGATGGGAGATGAGGACGGCAGGAGATGCACAAAGGACCCCGCTCGTCGCCGTCACCTGCTGCCCCACCAAGACAGGGTAAGTGCCGGGCAGACAGCGAGTGGGCGGGGGTCACACTGGGGGCATTCAAGGGCACAGTGACAGCATTTGATGGGCACAGTGGCAGCGTTTGATGGGCACAGTTGGCAGCATTTGATGGGCACAGTGAGGGTGCAATTGATGTTTTTTTCTGAACTTTTCAGTTTGTTTGCGCCCCCTAAAAATTTTGAGCACCAGCCGCCACTGGTTCACAGTCTCCGCACAGTGGCTGCAATTGATGGCACAGTGGCTGCAATTAATGGCACAATGGCAGCGTTTGATGGGCACAGTGGCTGCGTTTGATGGGCACAGTGGCTGCGTTTGATGGGCACAGTGGCAGCATTTGATGGGCACAGTGGCAGCGTTTGATGGTCACAGTGGCAGCGCTTGATGGGCACAGTGGCAGCGCTTGATGGGCACAGTGGCAGCGTTTGATGGGCACAGTGGCAGCGTTTGATGGTCACAGTGGCAGCGCTTGATGGGCACAGTGGCAGCATTTGATGGCACAGTGGCTGCAATTGATGGCACAGTGGCTGCAATTGATGGGCACAGTGGCAGTGTTTGATGGGCACAGTGGCTGCAATTGATGATTTTTTTTTCAAAAATGTTTGCGCCCCCCCCCAAAAAAAATTTTGATCACCAGCCGCCACTGGGCTGTTCTCAATATCAGGACCCAGGACTGGGGATTTCTTCCCACCCGGGGCTTCAAGTCCCAAAGTGCACTTTTCTAAGAAAAGAGGAAACTGAAAAGCCAGTGTTACAAGCTCCCTTGGAGCCCCTCAACCCATCCGGTTGAGAATTCTGGGTCACAACCTCCTTCTAAACCCTGGTAGGGCAATGTGCTGCCACACCTTACTCACACAGCCAGGCGACAGGAATGTTGCAACATTCGCACAGACTTTAAGCACCAGTCCAGGGTTTTTTGTTTTGTCTTCTTGGTTTATTATGGGATGACCTTGGATAGGAGTAGGAAAGCATGGGACACCCAGCACTGTAAAAACTTGAATACAAACTTGAGGACTTAATACTGTCTCTGGGTGCTAGGAATGAACGTCACAATGCTGTCCTCCTGTACGATTGATGGATCAGCTGACTCAATCACAGAAAGCCCCAGCTGCTGAATGCAAGTGTTGTTCCATGAGGAAATGCTAATGCACCTGGTTGATTTTTTTTTGGACCCAAGCTAGAGGTGTAGGTAGGGTGACTTTTAGGGTTGCGAACTGTCTAAGTTGTCTCCTGGTTATGGGCTAGCAGAGTATTGCACCTTGCTGCCCCTCCTCTGTCCATGCTTGGGGTGTAAAAAAATGAAAGTTGCTCACTTAGTTGCTCACTTAGTTCCTCTTTGGTTACTCCTGAAGTCCAGGTGGCTTCTGCACAGGCTTCCTGCTGAACAGGTCCAGCTCCTGACCGTCAGGGTAGCTCCAGCTACACCTAGCTGAGGCCGGAAAGGGATGGGAGTCTTCAGCTCTCTCTTCCACTAACTTCTTCCCTCTGCCCGGGAGCAGAGACGCCCCCCCCCCCCCCCCACCACCCCAGTAGACATGTGCAATTCGTTCCATTCCAAATTTGTTTAACGAATTTCGACAAATTTGTTAATTCGGAAATATCCTAATTAACCACTTCAGCCCCGGAAGATTTGGCTGCTCAATGACCAGGGCATTTTTTTTTTTGCGATACGGCACTGCATCAATTTAACTGACAATTGCGCAGTCGTGCAACGTTGTACCCAAACAAAAGTGACGTCCTTTTTTTTCCCACAAATAGAGCTTTCCTTTGGTGGTATTTGGTCACCTCTGCGGTTTTTATTTTTTGCGCTATAAACAAAAGCAGAGCGACAATTTTGAAAAAAAAATATATATATATTTTTTTACTTTTTGCTATAATAAATATCCCATTTTTTTTTAAAAAAAACACATTTTTTCCTCAGTTTAGGCTGATATATATTCTTCCACATGTTCTTGGTAAAAAAAAAAACAAAATACAAAAAAAAAAAATCGCAATAAGCGTGTATTGATTGGTATGCGCAAAAGTTATGGCGTCCACAAAATAGAGGATAGATGACATTTTTATTATTATTATTTTACTAGTAATGGCGGCGATCTGCATTTTTTATCATGACTGCGACATTGTGGCGGACAAATTGGACACTTTTGACACTATTTTGGGACCATTGACAATTATGCAGTGCTATAAAAATGCACAGATTACTGTATAAATGTCACTGGCAGGGAAGGGGTTAACACTAGGGGGCGATCAAGGTGTTAACTGTGTTCCCTGACTGTGGGGGGGGGACTAACTAGGGGAAAAGAGAGATCGGTGTTCATATTTAGTATGAACACACGATCAGTCTCTTCTCCCCTGACAGAACCTGGATTTGTTTACACACACAGATCCCGGTTCTCACTCTGTGATTTTTTTACATTTTTTTTTTTTTTATTGGATTTGTTTTTGCTATAAAACAAGTAAAAAAAAAAACAGTAAAAAAAAAATAAAAAAATAAAATAATCAGTAAAAAAAAAATAATTTGTAAAAAAAAATAATAATAATAATCAGTAAAAAATTTTTTTTTTTCAAAATATTGTTGCTCTTTTTTTTGTTATAGCACAAAAAATAAAAACCGCAAAGGTGATCAAAAACCACAAAAAGAAAGCTCTATTTTTGAGGGAAAAAGGACATTAATTTCATTTGGGCATGTCGCACGACCGCGCAATTTTCAGTTAAGGTAACGAAATGGCATATTGAAAAAAAAAATGGCCTGGTCACGAAGGGGGGGGGGTAAACCTTCCAGGACTGAAGTGGTTAAAGCAAATGAAAAGATGACTTTGTATATTTTACACATTTGCCCAGAGCTCCTCTTTAGTTTGAAAATAACTGATCCAAAATATTTTTGGCACATCCAAGGATACCTGAGCTCACCGCTGGGCAAGATCCAGACACCCAGCTGCATGAATCCCGCTCACCTACCCCCAGAGCGGGGAGGGGGGAGGGGCGGGGGTGTCAAACGCATTGAGCGGTGTTAAACTATTCTTTTTATCTTCTCCTCCAGGTCTAAACGTCTCCCCTTCTTTTCTCTCTCTGAGAGCGCTGCTGAAATTTCAAAGGCAGATTTTATTTTCTCAAAAACATACCCTCCCGAAATAATTCTCAGCAGTCAACAACGAACAGAGAATATTTTCAAGTGAGCATCGCGGGCATTGATTTTTTTTTTTTTTTTTAAGCTGAATTGTCTCAGCGGAGATTAGAGCAATGAAAAAGCTATGAGACAACATGATGGGGGGGGGGGGGGGGGGTTGGGAAGTTTTCCCAGGAAACAACTTTTTCTTTTCCTGTCTGGAAGAACCTGACAGGAGAGGAAGAAAAGCTGATCGATGCCGTATAATCTCCAAGCAGCCCCATTCTCCGAGCGTAGACTTCAGGGTGAGCCGAGCACATGAGCCTTGCATGTGATGCACTGCTGCATTGCAGGTACTTCCCAGATAGACATTTAAACACGCACAGAAAAAAAAAGATACTTAGTATACCTGCCGCTCAGAGAGGAGTAAATCCCCCGGGTGCAGACGCCAGTTTACTCATTTTACTACTAAAGCAACAAATATACAGTAAAATTAGGATATTTCCGTCATACTTACCTCTAAAATCCTTTTCTTGGAGTACATCACGGGACACAGAGCAACCATAATAATGACTATATGGGTTATACGCCACCTACTGGTGGATGGACACTGGCAGGTAGTCAAACAGGAAGTCCACCCCTATATAACCCCTCCTACCAGGGGAGGACTGACCATTCGGGCCCTCCGGCACTGCCCGAGGGCCCCATGCCACTTAGGGGCCCCATCAGGGTTGCCAGCCTCAATAAAACCAGGGACAGTATGTACAAATCTGTGTTTTTTTTAAAAAAATCCCAAGATTATAGCTGCCCCGCCTCTCCAGTACCTTTTCAGTGTGTGTATGTGTATTCTGTGTGTGTATACTGTGTGTGTATACTGTATGTGTTTGTGTGTGTATACTGTGTGGCCCCATAATCTATTGCCTGGGGGCCCCATAATCTCCTATTGCCTGGGGGCCCCATAATCTCCTATTGCCTGGGGGCCCCATAATCTCCTGTTGCCGGGGCCCCATAATCTTCTATTGCCCGGGACCCCATAATCTTCTATTGCCCGGGGGCCCCATAATCTCCTATTGCCCGGAGCCCCATAATCTCCTATTGCCCGGGGGCCCCATAATCTTCTATTGCCTGGGGGCCCCATAATCTCCTATTGCCGGGGGCCCCATAATCTTCTTTTGCCTGGGGCCCCATAATCTTCTATTGCCCGGGGGCCCCATAATCTCCTATTGCCCGGGGGCCCCATAATCTCCTATTGCCCGGGGGCCCCATAATATTCTATTGCCTGGGGGCCCCATAATCTTCTCCTATTGCCCGGGGGCCCCATAATCTCCTATTGCCCGGGGGCCCCATAATCTCCTATTGCCCGGGGGCCCCATAATCTCCTATTGCCCGGGGGCCCCATAATCTTCTATTGCCCGGGGCCCCATAATCTCCTATTTCCCGGAGGGGCCCCATAATCTCCTATTGCCCGGAGGGCCCCATGAGTTGTCAGTCCGCCCCTGCCTCCTACACAGGAAGTAGAGCTGCACGATTCTGGCCAAAATGAGAATCGCAAATATTTTTGCTTAGAATAAAAAGATCACGATTCTCGCGGCGTAAAATCTTTCACATTATACAAAAAAAATTTGGGCTAACTCTACTGGTTAGTTTTTTTTTTAATTCATTAAAGTAATTTTTTCCAAAAAAATTGCATTTGAAAGACCGCCGCGCAAATACAGTGTGACATAAAATATTGCAACAATCACCATTTAATTCTCTAGGGTCTCTACAAAAAAAAAAATATATATATATATATATATATATATACACACAGTAAAACCTTGGTTTGAGAGTAACTTGGTTTAAGAGCACTTTGCAAGACAAGCAAAATGTTTTAATAAATTTTGCCTTGATAAACAAGTAGCGTCATGTCACAACTAAGTATAGAAAAGAACAGAGGAGCCTCTAAGTGTAGCAATATGGTTACATTTAATGACGTAAAATTTTGAAACAATCACCATTTTATTCTCTAGGGTCTCTACTAAAATATATATATATATATATATATATATATATATATATATATATATATATATATATATATATATATATATATAATGTTTGGGGGTTCTAAGTAATGTCTAGCAATTTCTAGCAAAAAAAAAAAAATTATTTTAACTTAAAAACAACAACTGTCAGAAAAAGGTTTAGTGTTTAAATGTTCCTAATTTACATACGGAAGTCTATTCCTTTGATGTAAAAGACACATTGATACAATGTTTAGACTTAACATTCCACTGATAGAATGTTTAAAAACTTGGCACACTGCCCAGACTTTGACTTTGGACAGCTGAGAGCAGAGATAAAATTCTCTGCATACCAAAGATCGGGAAGATCGGGAAACCCTTTGTCAAGATCGGAACGGGGGAAAAAAATCGCGATAACGATTCTTGACGATTAATTGTGCAGCTCTAACAGGAAGGACCTCAGTTTTGAACCAAAGCAATGAATATCCCAAAAAAGATGGGAGGGACCTCTGTGTCCCGTGATGTACTCCAAGAAAAGGATTTTACAAGTAAGTATGATGGAAAAATTCTAATATATCATACATCATGGGACACAGAGCAGCCATAATAATGACTATATGGGTTATACGCCACCTACTGGTGGATGGACTCTGGCAGATAATCAAACAGGAAGTCCACCCCTATATAACCCCTCCTACACAGGAAGTAGAGCTGCACGATTGTGGCCAAAATGAGAATCACAATTTTTTTGTTTAGAATAAAAAGATCACGATTCTTGCGGCGTAAAATCTTTCACATTATACAAAAAAAAATTTTTTTTTATCGTTAAAGTAATTTTTTCCAAAAAAATTGCATTTGAAAGATTACTGCGCAAATACAGTGTGACTTAAAATATTGCAACAACCACCATTTTATTCTCTAGTGTCTCTACAAAAAAAAAAAAAAAAAAAAGATATATATATATATATATATATATATATAATGTTTGGGGGGTTCTAAGTAATGTCTAGCAATTTCTAGCAAAAAAAAAAAAGTTTTTAACTTGAAAACAACAACTGTCAGTAAAAGGTTTAGCGTTTAAGTGGTAAACGTTCCTAATTTAGATACGGAAGTCTATTCCTTTGATGTAAAAGACAAAATTGATACAATGTTTAGACTTAACATTCCACTGACAGAATGTTTCAAAACTTGGCACACTGCCCAGGCGTTGACTTTTGACATGCTGAGAGCAGAGAGAATATTCTCTGCATGCCAAAGATCAGGAAGATCGGGAAACCTTTTGCCAAGATCGCAACGGGGGGAAAAAAATTGCGATAACGATTCTTGACGAATAATTGTGCAGCTCTAACAGGAAGGACCTCAGTTTTGTAGCAAAGCAATGAATATCCCAAAAAAAGATGGGAGGGACCTCTGCGTCCCGTGATGTACTCCAAGAAAAGGATTTTACAAGTAAGTATGACAGAAAAATTCTAATATATCGTACATCATGGGACACAGAGCAACCATAATAATGACTATATGGGTTATACGCCACCTAGTGGTGGATGGACACTTGCAGATAATCAAAGAGGAAGTCCACCCCTATATAACCCCTCCTACACAGGAAGGACCTCAGTTTTGTAGCAAAACAATGTATATCCGAAAAAAGATGGGAGGGAGCTCTGTGTCCCGTGATGTTCTCCAAGAAGAGGATTGTAAAAGCAAGTATGACAGAAAAATCCTAATATATCGCACATAGGGATGAGTCGAACACCCCCCCCGGTTCGTTTCGCACCAGAACCTGCGAACGGACCGAAAATTTGCACGAACGTTAGAACCCCATTGACGTCTATGGGACTCGAACGTTCGAAATCAAAAGTGCTCATTTTAAAGGCTCATTTGCATGGTATTGTCCTAAAAAGGGTTTGGGGACCCGGGTCCTACCCCAGGGGACATGTATCAATGCAAAAAAACTTTTAAAAACGGCCGTTTTTTCGGGAGCAGTGATTTTAATGATGCTTAAAGTAAAAAAAAAAAAAAGTGAAATATTCCTTTAAATATCGTACCTGGGGGGTGTCTATAGTATGCCTGTAAAGTGGCGCGTGTTTCCCATGTTTAGAACAGTCCCTGCACCAAATGTCATTTTTAAAGGAATAAAAGTCATTTAAAACTGCTTGCGGGTTTAATGTAATGTCGGGTCATGGCAATATGGATGAAAATCAGTGAGACAAACGGCATGGGTACCCCCCAGTCCATTACCAGGCCCTTTGGGTCTTGTATGGATATTAAGGGGAACCCCGCACCCAAACTAAAATAAGGAAAGGTGTGGGGCCACCAGGCCCTATATACTCTGAACAGCAGTATACAGGCGGTGCAAACAAGACAGGGACTGTAGGTTTGTTGTTAAGTAGAATCTGTTTGTAATTTTGAACGGGTACATTTTTAACGTGTTTAGCTCCAGCCAAAAAATCTATTTTAAGCTTTTTGGAAAACATAGGGAAGGGTTATCACCCCTGTGACATTTGTTTTGCTGTCTTTCCTCCTCTTCAGAAGATTTCACCTCACTTTTTGTCCCAATGACAAATGTTTTTTGAAAATTTGTTTTTTTTTTTGTGAAACAAGGATTGGTGATAAAGCATCAGTGGAAAGGAGAAACGTTTTTCCCATATTAACTCTTACAGGAGATAATTTCCCTTCCTAGGGGTAGATTTCATCTCACTTCCTGTTGTCTCCTTTCGTTTGCAAGTAGGAGTCGTTTGTAAGTTGGATGTTTGAAAGTAGGGGGCTGCCCTATATACTCAGCAGAAATTGGGGCCTTAGGTGTTGGTGTTGCCACAACACTGTAAGCCCTCACAGGGCCCTGCTGTGAAATATTAGATCAAGAACTGTAATTACATGCCTCTGTTGAACAGGGGCAGAAAAATTGGGCCTTTGGTGGTGGTGGTGGTGGTGCTGGTGCCACAACACTGTAAGTCCTCACAGATACTCTTGGTGGGCGCAGAAACGGGCCCTGCTGTGAAATATTAGATCAAGAATTCTAATTACACGCCCCTGTTAAACAGGGGCTGAAAAATTGGGCCTTAGCCACTGGTGGCGGCGCCCAGAACCAAAATTGTTTTTACAAGCTATCAGCATGATCATTGAGGAGGAAGAGGATAATTACTCAGCATAACAGGATAGTCACTCAGCATCAACATAGGCAGTCTTGAAGGGATCTGACATTTCAAAAAAAATTATTCGGTTACATCAGCATCAGGTGCTTGGTAGCTGGGGGTGATCCAAGACTGATTCATTTTTATGATGGTCAGTCGATCAACCAAGCCGGTGAACAGACGCACCCTGTGATCGGTTACAAAGCCTCCAGCAGCACTGAATGTGCGTTCCGAAAGAATGCTGGATGCAGGACAGGCCAGTAGCTCAATTGCACACTGTGCAAGCTCTGGCCAGTGATCCATCCTCAAGACCCAGTAACCCAGAGGATTTTCGGTGGGAAAGGTGTCCAAGTCAGATCTTGCCCCTAGGTATTCCTGCACCATGTAAAACAGATGCTGGCGATGGTTGCTGGAACCGAACATACCTTGGGGCTGTGGACTAAAAAAGTCAGACGGACACCTTCTCCACCGCTCCTTCTTTGACTGACCGAAGCCTCAGCAACACGTTGTCCAGGAACAGGAGTTTGTAACCTCCCAGTCTCTGGGGACACATTGCACAGACCTTTCTGCAAGGCCTCCCAAGATGTTTTATCCTCTGCTCCCTCTGCGATGGCAAGATAAGGTCAGCAACCTTACCCTTGTAACGTGGATCAAGGAGGGTTTCCAGCCACTATTGATCCCTCTCCTTGATACCACAAATACGAGGATCCTTCCGCAGGCTTTGCAGGATCAGGGAGGCCATGCAGCGTAGGTTTGCTGAGGCATTCGGTCCGGAGTCCTCTGGGTCACTAAGGACAACATGATCCGCAGCCACCTCCTCCCAGCCACGTACAAGTCCATGTGTTTCTTGGGACTGATCCCTTAAAGACTGCTGCTGATGCTGAGTGCCAGGCTCCACCTCCATGCTGACACAATCCTCCTCCCCCTCGTCCTCGTCCTGTGTAATCGGCGAGCACGCAGGAACACTGTCTGGATAAAGGGGATCTTGAGAGCTAAGGAAGTCCTCCTCTTCCTGCCTCTGTTCTGCCTCAAGTGCCCTGTCCATTATTCCATGCAGATTGTTTTCCAACAGGTTTACAAGGGGGACAGTGTCACTGATGCATTAACTGTCACTGCTCACCATCCCCGTGGCCTCCTCAAATGGTGACAGGACAGTGCATGCATCCCTGATCATGGCCCACTGGCGTGGAGAAAAAAAAACAAGCTCCCCTAAACCCTGTCCTGGTGCTTTAGTTGCACAGGTACTCATTGATGGCCCTCTGCTGCGTGTGCAGTCGCTGCAGCATGGCCAACATTGAGTTCCACCTGGTGGCCATGTCACAGATTAGGCGGTTCTTGGGCAGGTTAAATGCCTTTTGGAGGTCTGCCAGCCAAGCACTGGCATTATATGACTGGCGAAAATGCACACAGACTTTCCTGGCCTGCCTCAGGACATCCTGTAAGCCCGGGTACCTGCCCAAGGACCGCTGCACCACCAAGTTAAGGATGTGAGCCAAACAGGGCACATGGGTCAGTTGTCCCTGTCAGAGGGCGGAGAGGAGGTTGGTGCCATTGTCGCAAACCACCATTCCTGCTCTGCGGTGTGATGCAGTCAGTGTGCTGCCCTTAGGCTGGTCCCTGGAGGGCATCCTGCCTCGTTGGTGATGTGCCTCCTCCTCCTCCTCTCTTCTATCAGGCACCCACGTGGAGTCAGTGACCTCATCATCCCCTCCCTCCTCATCACTGGAGCAAACCTGGCAGTATGCTGCAGCAGGGGGAGCATGACTGCCAGATTGCTGTCCTTCTTGGGCACCCCCTTTGTCTGGGCTCACGTTACTGCATACCTCTAGCTGAGTACCATCATCGGAGCCTTCAAAACGCTGGGCATCCTCCTGGAGCATGTACCCAACACTGTGGTCAAACAGTTCGAGGGACTCCTCAGAAGGACATGGTGGGGCTAGGGAAGGAGTCACTGATGCCATTGAGCCGAGGGAAGAGGCCGCGTTGGCAGCTGCTTTGCCAGACAAAGTACCCTGAGCCTGGGTGAGAGAGGATGAGGAGGATGAGGACGGCTTGGTCAGCCACTCAACCAAGTCTTCCGCATGTTGCGGCTCAACACGGCTAGCTGCCGAAAAAAAGGCCAAGCATGTCCCACAGCTGCGTGCTGATGAGGATGCACCGTTTCCACGACCAGCACTGTTGCCTCTAGACACAGAGCCTGTTTGCCCTCTTTTATTAGCTTGTGACTGTCTGCCTCTCCTTGTTGGCCTTCCAGACATACTATTGGCCTGCAGTGAGCTGCACAAAACTGGGATGTATATATATATATATATATATATATATATATATATATATATATATATACTGATTATACTGCAGCTAGCAGAATCAACTGCCTGCCTGTAGTATTATTAGTATGATAACACCTGCACTTGTCTTCTGGTAGCTATACTGTAGGTGAGACTGTGCAGGGTAAGACAGTACAGTAACTGTAAATACTTCACAGAGCCTACACAAGCACCTGGCTGCAGGTAGCTATACTGTAGGTGAGACTGTGCAGGGTACACACTACAGTAACTGGAAATACTTCAATGAGCCTACACAAGCACCTGGCTGCAGGTAGCTATACTGTAGGTGAGACTGTGCAGGGTACACAGTACAGTAACTAGAAATACTTCAAAGAGCCTACACAAGCACCTGGCTGCAGGTAGCTCTACTGTAGGTGAGACTGTGCAGGGTACACAGTACAGTAACTAGAAATACTTCAGAGAGCCTACACAAGCACCTGGCTTCAGGTAGCTATACTGTAGGTGAGACTGTGCAGGGTACACAGTACAGTAACTGGAAATACTTAAATGAGCCTACACAAGCACCTGGCTACAGGTAGCTATACTGTAGGTGAGACTGTGCAGGGTACACAGTACAGTAACTAGAAATACTTCAAAGAGCCTACACAAGCACCTGGCTGCAGGTAGCTATACTGTAGGTGAGACTGTGCAGGGTACACAGTACAATAGCTTGAAATACTTCAATGAGCCTACACAAGCACCTGGCTGCAGGTACATAGTTACATAGTAGGCGAGGTTGAAAAAAAGACACAAGTCCATCAAGTCCAACCTATGTGTGATTATGTGTCAGTATTACATTGTATATCCCTGTATGTTGTGGTCATTCAGGTGCTTATTTAATAGTTTCTTGAAGCTATCATTGCTCCCCATTGAGACCACCACCTGTGGAAGGGAATTCCACATCCTTGCCGCTCTTACAGTAAAGAACCCTCTACGTAGTTTAAGGTTAAACCTCTTTTCTTCTAATTTTAATGAGTGGCCACGAGTCTTGTTAAACTCTCTTCTGCAAAAAAGTTTTATTTCTATTGTAGGGTCACCAGTAGGGATGAGCTGAACACCCCCCTGTTTGGTTCGCACCAGAACAAGCGAACAGGAAAAAAGTTCGTTCAAACACGCGAACACCGTTAAAGTCTATGGGACACGAACATGAATAATCAAAAGTGCTAATTTTAAAGGCTTATAGGCAAGTTATTGTCATAAAAAGTGTTTGGGGCCCTTGGTCCTGCCCCAGGGGATATGTATCAATGCAAAAAAAAGTTTTAAAAACGTCCGTTTTTTCAGGAGCAGTGATTTTAATAATGCTTAAAGTCAAACAATAAAAGTGTAATATCCCTTTAAATTTCGTAGCTGGGGGGTGTCTATAGTATGCCTGTAAAGGGGCGCATGTTCCCCGTGTTTAGAACAGTCTGACAGCAAAATGACATTTCGAAGGAAAAACCCATTTAAAACTACCCGCGGCTATTGCATTGTCGGCAATGCAATAGCCGCGGGTAGTTTTAAATGCGTTTTTTCCTTCGAAATGTCATTTTGCTGTCAGACTGTTCTAAACACGGGAAACATGCGCCCCTTTACAGGCATACTATAGACACCCCCCAGGCTACGAAATTTAAAGGGTTATTACACTTTTATTTTTTGACTTTAAGCATTATTAAAATCACTGCTCCTGAAAAAACGACCGTTTTTAAAACTTTTTTTTGCATTGATCCATGTCCCCTGGGGCAGGACCCGGGTCCCCAAACACTTTTTATGACAATAACTTGCATATAAGCCTTTAAAATTAGCACTTTTGATTTCTCCCATAGACTTTTTTTTTTTTTTTTCAAAAAGTTTTTATTTGATTTTCAAAAGAAAAGGATACACTTACATTATAGTATTGTGTACAATCAGATTTTGTAGCATGTACTGAGGCGACAAAGAAAAGTATAAACTTAGGTACAAACTTAGCTTTAAGTAGGGGAAAGATTCCATTGAATTTACCCATATGAGTTGGCTGAAAGAGTACATTTATCAGATCGTAACAATTCCATTTTTAATTACCATTTATGGATACCTGGATGGATCAGTTTGGGAGATCCCTACTTAAAATTAACTTATACGATAGTAATATTACAGAGAAGAGAACAAAAAAAAAAAAAAAGGGTGAGGGGGGGGGGGGCCCTACATGGAATAAGTAAAATAAGAGAGTTGGTAAGAGGTAGTGTACTATATGATTGTCCAGGTTTATAAGGTCCCATTAACATTAACATTGAGCAGGGTGGTGTCAGAGATTAGAATGGGTTTCCGTTTGAGCTAACTTGAGATGCCATCTGATGAGAGGGGTCGTAGTAGGAGAATGAGGATAGGCTGAAATTTGCTATTTCCTCCTGTGAGAGGGAGGAGAGCATAAAGCCATGCCACTTGGAGTGGAAGTGTTCTGAGGCGTTTTTCTGTTTGAAGTCCGTGTTTAGTCGGTCTTTGATGAGTAGATGCATGAGATCTCGCTTGATTTGGGTGATGTTGGGGCATATAGGTAAGATCCAGTTTTTGAGAATAGTTCTTCTTGCGATTAGGAGGCATGTCAGGGACCACACTTTGTGTGGGGTAGCATCGTTCGAGGTCATTGTGGGTCCAGCAGAGACATTGGCGGTGTTGGACCATGGCAGGAGTATTGGGTCCCAGTGGCCGAAGATGAGGAGCAAAGGATCCTTAGGTAGTTTAATTAGGGTTACTTCGAAAATGTAGGCAAGGACTTGTTCCCAGAATGTGGATATGTAGGAACAGTTCCAGAAACGATGTGCCAGAGATGGTTTCTGGTGGTTGCATAGTGGGCAGAAGGCTTTGCTTTTGTCCGTTTTTGATGAAAGGAAAGGCATATAAGCTCTGTGGGCTATTTTCAGCTGTGTTTCTCTCCATATTTCGTTGGGTGTTAACTTTTGTACAGTACTGAATCCATGGAGGATTTTGTCCACTAGGTTTGGATCCGGGAAGTCTTTGTTCCAGTTTTTAATTGAAGATGATGAGGGGGGTAGAGAGGATTTGTTGAGGAGAGG
Source organism: Lithobates septentrionalis (assembly GCA_037952835.1). NCBI lineage: Eukaryota > Metazoa > Chordata > Amphibia > Anura > Ranidae > Lithobates > Lithobates septentrionalis. Next base: position 2,502,796 of record JBBDGP010002012.1, read on the forward strand.
TTTGTAAATTTCTGAGATGTTGTATGAGTTATTCGAGATCATTTGGTCTGTAACATTGGTTTGGAACCTTTTATCGACTTGTTTGCACGCCTCCCTTAAAAAACTGGTGCATTGGCCATAGTAGAAGATATGTGTTGAGGGTAGAGAAAATGTTTCCGCAATACTGGCAAAGGGTAACGGTTGACCTGTCAATTTGTTGCAGAGAAGGGAGAATTTAGTTAGGCCTTTCTGTTCCCATATTTCAAAAGGTTTGTGTTCTAGACTTGGCGGGAAAGCTGGGTTTCCTTGAATCGGGAGGTGAACCGACATAAAGGGGGATACCTTGAGTGTTTTCCGGGCTTCTCTCCATGCCACTGCGGTGTCCCTTAATAGGAGATTATGTTGGTAGGGAAGAGGGACTGCCTTCCATCTGCAGTGTAGGAGGGCTACTTGTGAGTAGGGATGGGCCATGGCAGATTCCAAAGAAAAATTAGAGTAGCGAGAGGATTGCGTTATCCAGTCTAGACTAGTTCTAAGTAAGCATGCTATGTTGTACATTCTAATATGGGGGAGACTGATGCCCCCTTCGCGTCTGGGAAGATATAGTTTTTTGAGAGCTATACGTGGTCGTTTGTTTTGCCAAAGGAATTTAGATATAGAGTTATTTAGTGAAGTCACATCTTTATGATGGAGAAGTAATGGGATAGTTTGCATTGGGTATAGTAATCTAGCAAAACTGACCATTTTCACTAAATGACATCTTCCCAAAAGCGAGAGTTCCTGGGTTATTTTTGATAATAAAGGAGGGTAGTTGAGGTGATATAAGGAAGAAGGGAGTTTTCCAATTTTTATTCCCAGGTAGGTGATATGGGATTTAGCAACAGGGAAGATTGAGTGCTGGGTCCATTTTGGTAGGGCGTGGGTACCGATGGGTAGAATTTCGCTTTTGCTGTAGTTGATACGGAGACCAGAGCACAAGCAAAATTCGTCGAATATATTTTTTATGGTGAGCATATCGGAGGTGGGGTCAGCTGAAAATATGAGGACATCATCTGCAAATAGGGATGTACGCAGGTCATGTGTGCCTATCTTTATGCCATGAAGGGGGGCTAATAATGTTAGGTATCTGGATAGAGGTTCTAGTGCGATATTAAAGAGGAGTGGGGAAAGGGGGCAACCTTGGCGTGTGCCCTTATGGAGGCGGATTTCTTCTGATAGAAGGCCTGCTACCACTAATCTAGCTGTTGGAGCTGTGTACATGGCGGTGATAAGATGATGGAAGGGACCAGTGAAGCCCATTGCTGACATTGTCAAGGATAACCAGTCGAAGCTGACGTTATCAAAAGCTTTTTCTGCGTCTAACGTGATGATGGCATGATCAGTGTTTGGGGAATGGAGTGCATGTTCGAGTGCTAGCATGACTTTGCGTATGTTAAGGGTGGCAGTTCTTCCTTTGATAAAGCCTGATTGGGCGGGGTGAATTAGAGAGGGCATAATATCTGCTAGCCTAGTGGCAACGATTTTTGAGAGGATTTTCACATCTAGGTTAAGTAGGGATATGGGCCTATATGAGCCCGGTTCCTGAGGGTCTTTGCCTTTTTTTTCCAATAGTTTTATAATGGCTTGGTTCCCTGATTGTAGGTATGTACCTCCTAACCATATGCTCTGATAGACTTGGAGAAGAGTGGGTTCCAGGAGGGGTTGTAGGGTTTTGTAAAATTCACTGGTGAAGCCATCTGGTCCCGGGGCCTTAGATAGAGTTAGGTTCCGGATGGTTACCGAGAGTTCAGGGAGAGTGATAGGTGCATTGAGGGCTTCTAGTTGTGTTGGGGATATTTTGGGTATAGTTATTTTTTCGAGAAAAGCGCGTGCTTTTTGTGTATCTATGGGATCTGAGGCATAAAGAGTAGTGTAAAATTTTTGCATGACTTTGTTAATTGGGAGTGGGGTGGTGTGTATGGCGCCTGTGTTGTCACGTAGAGATGTGATGTGTGTGGGTCGGTATGAACCTTTGCATAATCTGGATAAAAGTTTTCCTGCTTTGTTTCCGAATTTGTGGAATGTAGCATCTAGATGGGCCTTCTTGGTTTTTTCCAAGGTGTTTACCCAGGTGTCAAATTCTCTTTTTGCTACGTGCCATTCTGAGCGTGCGGCTGAGGAGTCTTTAGTGTATAGTTCTCGTTGTGCTTGATGTAGGCGGGAGCTAGCCTCTTTGTATTTAGTAAGAGTGTTGCGTTTGTAGGAGGCTGCATACGATATGATACGGCCCCTTAGGAATGCTTTACCAGCGTCCCAGAATAGGTTGGGGTCATGAATGTGTGGGGAGTTGTTTGAGGAATATTCTGCCCATGCTTGTGAGATATAATGTTGAAAGTCCGTGTTGTTGTGCAGGTAGGATGGGAATCGCCATATGTTGGGGTGTGGGGGTAAATCTAGGTTGTCGAGTGTCACCTCAATAGGGGCGTGGTCAGAGATGGTTATGTCGTGAATAGTGGAGTTCTGGAGGAATGGGAGAAGATTGTCAGAGCCGAAAAAGTAGTCTATCCTAGTGAATATTTTGTGTGGGTTGGAGTAGAAAGTGAATTCCCTTTCTGTCGGGTGGGATAGGCGCCATAGATCCTGAATGTGGATAGAATCCATGGTACTGGCCAGGAGGGAGGGGGCTGGAGGGTTCGTGCCCTGTTTAGGTCCTTTCGGAGAGGATCTGTCATCTATCTGATGGAGAGTGTCATTAAAGTCTCCTCCGATCAGGTGGGGGAGATGCGTGTTGTTTAGAAGCCAACTGGTTAGTTCAGTGTAGAATTGTCTGCCTGGGTTGTTGGGGGCGTAGACATTAGTTATTACTAGTTCTTTGGAGCCTATTTTGACGTGAGCCGTGAGTAGACGGCCCTGAGTGTCATTGTTCACAGACAGGACTGAGCACGGGAGATTCTTGTGTATGAGCAGGAGAACGCCAGCTTTGCCTCCAGCTGCCTCTGAGCCTAGAACCGTGCCTACCCAGAGCTTTTTCATACGGTGAAAGTCTGGGGCAGATAAGTGTGTTTTCTGTAATAGTGCTATGTCGGCTTTGAGCCGTTTGAGATGCCTTAGGATTTTCATTCTCTTTTGGGGGGATCTGAGACCCTTTACGTTCCATGAGATTATTTTCATATTAGGGGGGGTTGAAAGGGGGTATGTGTATGTAGGTTTGGTTTAACATTATGTGTATGGTATGGTAATGTACCTGCTGTGACCGGGGGCATGACGTTGTTATATGGGAGGAGATTTAAACCTGAAGTGCACTTGATTTGGTAAGGGCCATGGAGGAGAAAGGGAGGAGGGGGAAGGGGCATAACATATACAGGGAGTAATAAACAGGAGAGTGTCACAAATAAAACCATTAAACATGAGAACTTCGCTTTTTTTTCCGCATGGAGTCACTGTGTAGGTCAACTCCCATATCAGGACCGTTGCGGTATATCCCCAGTGAGCCCTTGGAATTTAGCCAGGTATTCGTATAGGCACCAAGGGGTCATAGTCTTGGGGGAAAGAAGGGGGGTGGAGTGTAGTTAGCCGTACACAGTGAGGCCAGGAGGGCGTGAAGAACATATTTCAGAAAAGTGCTACTACGATGTAACCTAGAAAAATGAAACATAGAAAACAGCTGTATATAACAACATTATACATTACGTGTCGATGCACGATATAGAATAGGAGGAACCTGGGAGGGGACAGAGGAATCTGCTGTCCAAAATTTTGAGACCAGAGAAGTATGATGCTGGTTTCCGTTCAGCGGGCAGTGAAGCGGTGCTGGTTCGGGACGGAGGATCTGAAGCGCTTGGGAGAGTCCTTGCACGGGCTTCTTTGATCCAGAGAGCGGTTGAGTTGGGAGCCTTTTGAAGGGGTGTGTTGTTGCGTGTTGGGGAACAAAGACCGCATGTAGGCTTCTGCTTCTGAGGGTTCCTGGAAGGAGAGTTGGTCCCCGCTTGGTGTCTTAAGGCGTAGGGTGGCCGGGAAGGCTAAGGTGAATTTGATTTGTTGTTTAAAGAGTTTGGAGCATATCTGTTGAAAGGCCTTGCGTTTCTTGGAGACTTCGATGGAATAGTCGGCAAAAATCAGGACCCTCACCCCGTCGATTTGAAGCGAGCGGGATTGTCTGAATTTTTGGAGGATAAGAGCCTTATCAGCGTAGTTCAGGTATTTGGCTATGATGGGCCGAGGGTTTTTGCGTTCTTCACTATAAGACCCCATCCTGTGAGCGCGCTCCACCGTGCAGGAGCCTGTTAGGCCTAGCGCCTCTGGGATGCGTTGACAGCAGAATTCTGTTAGGGTAGATGCTTGGAGCGATTCGGGTATCCCCACGAATCGCAGGTTGCTCCTTCGGGATCTGTTTTCCAAATCGTCAAGTTTTTGAATTATGTATTGGTTTGTCTTGTCTTGTGCTTGTTCCGTGGCTTGAGCTTGGTACATCTCTTCTTCCATGCTTGATTGGCGATGTTCTAGCTCGTTTAGCCTAGTGTTATGTTCTCCTAGCTGGGCCTTTATCTGTTTCATCCCCACGTTTACAGCCTTTTCCACTGATGCAGATATCATGGGGGACAGAAGTGCTGCTACAGCTTGTGCAATGCGTTCTGTTTTGTGATCCCCGGCTAGCTGTGGAGACGTGGCTGACAAGGAGAAGGCCTGGGAGGAAGGTGCTTGAGGAGAGGAGGCATGAGAAGGGATGTGTGTGAAGCAGTGTTTTCACTTACTTCCATCTCCGCCGAGTGCTGCTGCTGCGCGCCTGTGTGTGAGTCCGTGTAGGCCGAAGCCGGGGCCTCGATTTGCGGCTGGGCCGGCGGCGCCGTCAGGGCCGTATTGGAGCGGGAACCGCGGACCTCCACGAATCGGTCCATAAAGCAGGTAAGTATGCCCAAGGTGGCCGGGGGTGTTGGTTGGCTTCAGGGAATGCTTTTTATGCCGTTTTGGTGTCCTCAGAGCGGGAGCTGTGCGAGGGTGCAGCTACTCCATGCGGCGCCGGAGCCGGAAGTACCCCATAGACTTTTAAAGGGTGTTCCGAGGCATTCGAATTTGCCGCGAACACCCCAAATTGTTCGCTGTTCGGCAAACTTGCGAACAGCCAATGTTCGAGTCGAACATGAGTTCGACTCGAGCTCGAAGCTCATCCCTAGTCACCAGTACGGTATTTGTATATTGAAATCATATCCCCTCTCAAGCATCTCTTCTCCAGTGAGAATAAGTTCAGTGCTCACAACCTTTAGGGTTGGTATGGATCTTGGGGGGGGGGCCCTATGCCATTTTTTTTTTATTTGGCGCAGGGTTCCCCTTAATTTCCATATCAGACCCAAAGAGCCTGGTATGGATTTTAGGGGGACCCCCACATTTTTTTTTTTTTAAATTTTGGTTCGGGGTTCCCCTTAATATTCATACCAGACCGAAAGGGCCTGGTAATGGACTGGGGGGATCCCATGCTCTTTTTTTCAATGAGTTTTATCTATATTGCCGAGACCTGACAATTCATTACAGCCGCGATCAGTTTTAAACAACAATTTTTCCTTTAGAAATGTCATTTTTCTGTGGTACTGTTCTAAACACGGGAAAAATGCGCCACTTTACAGGCATACTATAGACACCCCCCAGGCACGATATTTAAAGGAATATTTCATTTTTATTGTTTCACTTTAAGCATATTAAGAAAAAATCACTACTCCCGTAAAAATGTCCGTTTTTAAAAAAAATTTTTGCATTGATACATGTCCCCTGGGGCAGGACCCAGGTCCCCAAACACTTTTTATGACAATAACTTGCATATAAGCCTTTAAAATGAGCACTTTTGATTATTCATGTTCGTGTCCCATAGACTTTAACGGTGTTCGTGTGTTCTGCCGAAATTTTTGCCTGTTCGGTATGTTCTGGTGCGAACCGAACCAGGAGGTGTTCGGCTCATCCCTACTGCCACCTGAGAAGGACTCCTTCTGCCGCCCAAAACATACTGCGGCCAAAGCAGTATCCTCTGTGGCTTTGATATCTATTTGGTAATATTCTGTGAATGGATGAACAAAAGACCATGTAATGGCCTTAAATCCTTAGCCACTGACACCTGATGGCAGATGGCCCTGGATGCCCCCACACACCTGGTAGTGAGTGCTTTTACCCCCCAAAAAAGGGGTGGGGGACCTTGCCCTTTCAAGCCATAGGCTCGAATGATTAACTGGCAAATCCAATGAAAAAAGTTAACTTGGATGCCTTCTATCCATCCCGGGCTCTACTGGAAGCACAAACCAGAATTCCTGACCTGTACCAACAAATCAAGTAATTCTGACCATCAGAATTACCTCCAGAGTATACAGAGATCCAACTCCTGCCAACTGAGGATCAGAAAAGAAGGAAAGACATTGTCTTGATTCAAGTGAAAACCAGACACCATACTAGGCAAAAAATGAATGAGGGCGCAACATCACCTTAATATGATGCCAGACCAAAAACAGCTCCTTGCATGAAAGAGATGCCAACTCTAACACTCCACTTAGTTAAGTGATAGCAACCAAAGAAGCCACCTTCCAAGATAAAGGACTAACTGAATCTCTCGATTGGTTCAAAAAGTGGCCTCTGCACGGACAGTCAAGATCAAATTCAAGTCCCAAGGACACAAGAATGGCCTGACAGGCGAGACTGTCTACGTTACACTCTGTATGAAGTATGAATCAAGGAGTGAGAAACAACCTCCCCTGGAAAAAAATGTATAGAGATGAACCCTGACCATTAACGGTACTTAAGGCCAATCTCCTTTCCCCTACCGATTGGAGAAAGAAAAGAGAAAATCTCCCACTGACATATTTCTGCGGGTGCCACTTCCTGGCTTCACCCCAGGCAAAAAAATATTTCCAAGTTCGTAATTGAAGTTCCCCGAAGCTGGCTTCCAGGGGCTCAACAGTGCTGAGATACAAGACTCAAGACCATTAGGTCCCACTGGACTGGGAGTGTTCAAGAAGCAACCCCCGCAAGACTCGCTATGTCAGTGTACCAAGCCCTCCTGGGCTAATTCGGCTAACGCTATTATCAGTGTTACCACCTCCCCATTTCTTCGCAAAAGATGTGGGAGAAGTTGAAACAGAGGGAAGCGTCAAATAAGGGAGAAATGGTCCCTAAGGTGTTACCAGTGCATCTACCCCTATTGCCAGTGGGACCCTCGTCCCGGACACAACCTGTCCCAACTTGTTGTAGAACTTGGAATTTAGTAGATTCACCTGCAGAGTTCCTTTTGCTACTATTCTATACCTGGAATATGCACGGATGATAGAGACAGTTCTTGTGCTGTCCCAGACAGAATGTGGTTCACCTTCTCCCGGTGCTACCCCAGTGGTTGATATATATGCCCCTGCAGAGGCTTTCCCGGATAGAACCTACAACTGTTTTTTACCATAATCCAGAGCAAGGCGTACTGGCCAAAAGCTCAAAGATATTTATGAGCAGTATACTCTCATGTGGAGAACAAGTCCACTGAACTGTAGCCACCCTCAAACCAAATGGAGAAACTGGCATCAGGGGATATTATCTTCCAATACCTGAAAGGAGGAATTCAACCTTCCTAGATTCTGAACCAACAACCACCAATCTTTAGCTGTGCAACACCCCGGGAACAGAGCCCTCCGGCAATCCAATGCCTGGATCTTCAAGTTCCAGACAGAGAGAGAGAGAGAGAGAGAGAGAGAGAGAGAGAGAGAGAGAATGATCCTCTCCAAGACCTGGAGTAGGACTGTACATAAGGAATGTGCTTCAACCTAGATACAGTCTCAGGACCCACTTCCTGTATGGCCAGGAGGACAAGCAATGGCCCCTTGCCCTCGGCCTCCTAATATTTGGCACCAGCAGCCACTGCCTCTGACACCCTGAGTTCAGACATAATTCAAAGAAAGAAGGCGATTGCAAAGACACCAGACCATAGCAAAGTAAGGATTCTTAAGTCAGCAAAGAGAACGTAATGTTAATGCAGATATCTTTCAATCTCAGTCTCTAGTCTTATTGTATACAAAAGATATACAATGCAAAGAAAAATCACAATAAATCAAATAGTGATAACCAATAAGCCCTAAAAGAACCCATGACCCCAGGTATAAAAGGAAGAAGACCTTTCTGTGTCAAACTGATCCATTAAAGTCCACTCCTGATGCCCAGAAAGCAAACAGCACAATGTATAAGAACAAAATATGCGAACAAAGCAATAAGTAAATTGCGACTAAAACTATTTACAATAGAGTTTCCCATTACGTCCGAGTCCACAGAGCTCCCCCTTACATTAGACTCCAGAGTTCCCTTTTACATCACAGTCCACAAAGTTCTCCCTTACATCAGAGTCCACAGAGATCCCCCTTACATCAGAGTCTGCATTGTTTACCCTTACAGTGTAAGGAAGAACTCTGCGGACCCTGATGTAAAGGGGAACTCTGATGTAAAGGGGAATGCTGTGGACCATGATGCAAGGAGGAATACTGCGAACTTTGGTGTAAGGTGGTCCCTTGTCACCATAGCCCCCCTTTACATCAGCGTTCCCACCTACATCAGGGTCTGCAGCATTACCCTTTACATCAGAGTTCCCCTACACATCGGGGGTCCGCAGAGTTCCCCCTAACACTGAAAGGGGGAAACCTGCAGACTTCGATATAAAGTGGAGGATGTGGAGGGGGGACCCTGGTGACCACAGTGAACCCCCATAGACTGTGTGGCCTGGATAGAGACGTCACACTAATCTCACCTCAGTCATTGCTCGGGTGCAGGGAAGGCTCAGTCAGACAGACCATGGCTTTGCTCTATCATCAGTGGCGGCCGGTGCATAAGAGGCGCACAGGCGCCGCTCCCCCATCCATGCGTCCAGCCTCCTAATCTACATCAGGGGAGGCAGACACATGGATTCCAGTCGAGGTTTTTTTTTTTTAAGCACGTGATTAGAGCAAGAGCCTCTAATAGGCTTCAAAAAAAGGTGGGCATTGCACTCTGAGCCCACCCAGTTGTCTGACAATAGCGAATGAATATCCGCTACTGTCGCACTGATTCTCCTCCTGGCCAATCAGGGAGTGGGTCTGAGACCTGTTCCCCAGATTGGCCAAAAGGAGAGGCGTTCCAATTGGCCTAGGAGGAGGAGGGAGATGATGCACGGCAGAATCCACCGTGATGCCGAGGAGGAGACCCAGGAGAAGCCGTCGTCTGGGAGGGTTAAGTGCCGGCTTGCAACCGACCTACCATGTGGGGGATGGGGGGATTGTGGATTACCTGACCAACCGGACCGGGGGGTTGCTTGGTGCTGGTGACCCGACCTGGGGGGTGGCTGTGGGTGCACTGTTTGCTGCCCCCCCAAAAAAAATTACCACCAGCAGCCACTGTTCCGACGGAATTCTGCTCAAGCTGTCTTGCATACACATGGTCACACCAAAGTCTGACCGTCCAGAACGCAGTGACGTACAACACTTATGACGGGACTAGAAAAAGGAAGTGCAATAGCCAGTAGCCAATAGCTTCCATCTCGTAATTGCTTCAGAGCATGCATCGTTTTTGGTACAGAGAAAAAGGAAACAGACGAGCGGGTTTCCCGATAGAAAAATTTAGAACATGTTCTCTATCTAAGTCCGTCTGAATTTTCTACGGAAAAAGTCAGATGGAGCATATACACGGTCAGAATATACGATGAAAAGCTCCCATCGGACTTTTTCTGACGGACATTCCGCTCGTATGTACGCGGCATTAGGGCAGACTTCAACAAAATGACACCGGCTATGGAGACATGGGCCTGGCCTTGTGGGGACAAGCTCCTGGTGATGGAGATCTACCATCAAAGCCAGTGTCCGAAGTGCGGTTCCAAGCGTGACCTTTGAGGCCCTGGTAGTTCGACAACTGGTTCACAGCTACAGGTGCGACTGAGCAGGGGCGCACCTTCAGAATACTTTTGTTGCATTCCTATGTATTGCATGTAGGGTGGCCCTATGCACCAGAAACAAGGAAACTCTTCTAAAAATATGCTGCACCAAACCACATAATGGTTTGCAGATGCATGTGGGTGCCATTAACAATTATTGGCACCACTGCATGTCTGCTAAAGGGCAGCATGTTTCCATGCCCATTGGGAAATTGCAAGATTTTTAGTGTGTTCCTGACATGTAAAGGTCTGAACTTTTGAGCTTTTCCCAGGAACTTAGGGTGACAACACTGAGTCAGTGTCTCAATGCAGCTGCAGCATTGTCACCTAATTCAGCAAGCTCCCGGTGGAAATTCCAAGCAGCATGCCAATGCAAAGTACATCTGCATACCCAGATTGAGCCCACTGAGACCTGTCCTGCAAGCAAAGCCTTCTAAAATGCAGTCCACTACTATGATGGACAGCGCCTCCAGGAGAGGGATAAACAGTATCACAAAAAAAGAACATGCACCCCGGCTTTGGAGCAACCATATCTTACATCATGGTTTCTCCTAATATAAGACAATCCAACCACCTCGTATAAATCTTCCTCCTACAGCCACCTCCGAGGCTCAGGTACACAATTAGGAAAACAGTTTTCAGCCATATTCATCTTTGCTGCTATTATCCTTCTGTTCGGCACAAGACAGTGAGCGGGAAGGCCGTTGTTTCTGCCTAATGCAGTGGCCGTGAAGAGACAAATACCATCTTGTACTTAATGTGCAAATACGGATTCGGGAAGATGGGCAATAATTAATTCTTCCTTCCACTCCGCAGCGCAGCTTGCCCCCAATTATGCTAATCTATTCTAAGGAGTGTTTGATAAGTGACCGGCCTGCAGGAGCTGCAAAGTGTTTGTCTGTCTGAAATCAGCGGCATGAAAAATGTGCGTCAGCCAATCAGGACTTGCGAGTGCCCTCCGACAAAGAGCAAAAGAGATTTATGGATTTCCGCAACTGGCTGTTTTACAAAGCGGGATCTCTGTCTTCTTAAAGGGGAACTGTCACAGAATAAACCATTGCTGACCCCTCCTTCTGAAAGCGCCAGCTGCCTGGCTGTCCTAGTGACATGTCAGCACCTCAATTCTCTGACCTGAAACAAAAGGGCAGATTAAGATGTGTAAGGGGGACTACTATTGGGCAGGCATTGGCACCAAAATAAATTCCAGTCCCTCTTCTTCTTGGGTAGAACAACTGCGCAACCTTGGGCAGGCATTGGCACCAAAATGAGAACCCCAGCCCTCTTCTTCTTGGGTAGAACTACCGACCTGTGGGCAGGCATTGGCACCGAAAAGAGTCCACAGCCCTCTTCTTCTTGGGTAGAACTACTCACCTGTGAGCAGGCATTGGCACCAAAATGAGTCCCCAGCCCTCTTCTTCTTGGGTAGAACTACTCACCTGTGGGCAGGCATTGGCACCAAAATGAGTCCCCGCCCCTCTTCTTCTTGGGTAGAACAACTACGCACCCGTGGGCAGTCATTGGCATCAAAATGAGTCCCTGCCCCTCTTCTTCTTGGGTAGAACAACTGCGCACCTGTGGGAAGGCATTAGCAACGAAATGAGTCCCCAGCCCTCTTTTTCTTGGGTAGAACTACTCACCTGTGAGCAGGCATTGGCACCAAAATGAGTCCCCGCCCCTCTTCTTCTTGGGTAGAACAACTACACACCTGTGGGCAGTCATTGGCATCAAAATGAGTCCCTGCCCCTCTTCTTCTTGGGTAGAACAACTGCGCACCTGTGGGAAGGCATTAGCACCGAAATGAGTCCTCGCCTCTCTTCTTCTTGGGTAGAACAACTGCCCAGCTGTTGTAGATTAACGTCTCCACCCTATTGGGCCATCTTCTGGATTGAGGGCCACTTTCAACATCTCCAGGCCTAATATTTATGAATAAAGGAATGTCCACCAGTGTTGCCAACCATTAGTATTTTTACTGACAGCCAGTAAAAAGCCAGTAAAAAACGGGCACTTTTTTCCTGCTAGCAAATGCCAGTGACAGGAAAACCAGTTAAAAATATGGCTGTGGCGCTCGTCTCAGAACTGCGCATGTGCAGTTCCTGTCCGGAGCCAGCCAAGACCATCTGAGTGCCTGCTGCAGTGTCTCCGGGTGTCGCTGGCGGGGGAGTGGGTCTGGTGGAGGAGGTGCCTGAGCATCTGATGTCATGGTGCTGGCAAGCCAAGCGGAGCGTGTGCAGGTCTGCTGGACCGGAGCAGGGCAAGCCGGGAGAGCGGAACTGTCAGTGCTGTTTGGACTGAAGGAACCACCTGGCATGGAGAGAGACTGTCAGACTGTGACTCAGGAGGAGACGTGTCGTGTCGGTGATCTGTGTAGTTGTGCACACTGCTGTCAGTGTTACTGTGAGAGTCCTTTTCATGAGTCCTGTCCCTGAGCTCATTACTTACTATATCTGTAAAGGAAATTTGTAAGTTCTGTATATAATTTTGTTCTATTTTGTATGTATTGCACACTGCCCTCACTGTGCACATGGCACTAATAATGTTTTCAGTACATGTTTGCATTCTTTCGAGTTCTGATTAGAATTAGCCTGCCTATGTTACGCCCCTTGTTACCATAAACGTACAGTTGTAATATTAATGTGATACCTACGTAATCATGTGTATAAAAACCTTCAATTGCGTCATAATAAAGCAGAACAGTTATTTGGAAAGATGCGGAGCGTATCTTTGGTGTCTGCTGCTAACTGCAGTAGTTATTATTTGGAACCACTAATCAATATGAGGATAGGAGTTGCCTATCTATAAATTTCCAGGTCAAAATCCAAAATAAAATAAGAATGATGTTTTTTGCCTTAATATCTACCTTAAGCCCCCGTTTGCACCATTGCGGCTTTGAAATTGTGCTACTTCAGGTACTTTACATACTCAGAAGCTAAGCTGTGCTCTGTATATGGAGGCTTCGTCTTCAGTATTGACCACCAGAATGTTCCTTTATCTACTTCTGCAGCTCGCAATCAGGAAGTGCGTATACCATTCATACATTTGCAAGTGAGTTTAACCTCAAGTAGAGTTCTTCTTTAAACACACAGCCCAGAAAATGACAAGGGAATGATGATGGTGGATGGTGGAGACCATAAATGAAATAGCGATAGTTATTATATAGTTATAGGGTTGATCTCTCACTCATAGCACTGCCATTAATCTCTGAGATTGTATTGTCAACCCTTATCACACGTAGTACATACACATAGCAAAGAGACATATATACAAAACTAACACACTTGTGTGACGAATGTTGCACTACACATCATAAATATAATATACCGGTATATATATATATATATATATATATATATATATATTATTATATTATTATATAATACGGACCGTGTAACGCATAGCCATTTTCCAACATCAGACTTTTACTCCTACCACGTTTGTTTTATATATATAATGGGCTAGCATATGGCCCTTTTGTGATGATATGTCGTTTTAATAATTTTTGTAATAAAGATATAACTTTTTATATTGATTCAATTGATTTAATATAATTTGAGCTACCAGGGGTCATCATTTATTGCCCTGTTGCCCCAAGCATTGTACACAGACATCCCCACATCCCTTGCCTGGTGGTTGGGGGGGTATGCGCGCGTGGGGCTTATCACAATCTGGAAGCCCCCTTTAAAAATGGGACCCCCAGATCCCGGCCTCCCCCCCATGTGAATGGGTATCGGGTACATTGTACCGCTACTCATTAACCAAAAAAAATGTCAAAAAAGTAAAAATGACAGCAGTTTGGGACAATTCCTTTAGTAAAAAAAACCCTCGGTCTCGATAGGAGGCGTCGCCACGACTGCAGCCTTTTTGCGATGACAGCTGTTAAATAGCTGAGGGTGGGGCCACCCGGTGACGTAAACGTGTGACCCCGCCCCCCTCTAACGTTAAGTGACATCACATGATGTCAGAAAGGGGTGAAGTTATCCGCTTACGTCACCGGGTGGCCCCGCTCTCAGCTATATAAGAGCTGTCAGCACAAGAAGGCCGCAGTCGCGGGACACCTCTCGTCGAGGCAGAGTTTTCCTGTTTTTGTATTTTTCTCGGGCTGTTGGCGCTGTGATCGAAGATGGATTTACGTTGCGGGAATTTTTTTTTTCTTTTTTTAATAAAGGAAATTGTCAAAAACCTGTCATTTTTACGTTTTTTGATACTTTTTTGGTGAATAAATAGGGGTACAATGTACCCAATACCCATTCACATGGGGGGGGCGGGATCTAGGGGCCCCCTTGTTAAAGGGGGCTTCCAGATTCCAATAAGCCCCCCACTTGCAGACCCCCACAACCATTGGGCAAGGGTTGTGGGGATGAGGCCCTTGTCCCCATCAACATGGGGACAAGGTGTTTTGTCGGGGACCCCAAAGCACCCACCTCATGTTGAGGGCATGTGGCCCTTTTCCTGCAGCCTGCTAGGTTGCGTGCTCGGATAATATCCCACCTCCACCAATATTACTGGACCTCGCTGGACTCCTTTTGACTATTGTCACTGGAGAGTGAAAGAAATCTTTCAATTATGAGTAAAAAAAAATGTCCCTTACATTGGAGAGAATCCCTCTCACTTCCTTTTGATTCTATGTCACAAGATGTAAAGTATAATGGAATTTCTCAAGGTTTTAACCATTGCCAACTGTATCCAAAATGGCAATAACATTGTTAGCTTTAGACTTAAAGGTTGAATTTTGTTAGTTGGATTTGCTTGGAACTCCTACTTTATTTCTGGCAATCTCACAAAAAAAGCTGTATATCCATTGGTGGGGATAGGGAGGGCAGCCAATTGCCTTTAAGATTTACAGGTACATACAGGTAGACCTCATTGTCCACAAACACTTGGGTATAAATAAGAGAGTATAGCAGCTAGTATTTATGTACAAGTGTGTTCGGCCTTGCACCGGAACAATAATAACTTATATATTCTTTGGCCTTCTGTCTGAAGAGAAATAACTCTCAGGCTGTAATTAGCAGCACAGCCCTTTGACTAGACAGTTGGATACATTCCCCACTGCCGAGTCAGTAACTTCAGATTCGTGGCAACAAAAGCTTCTTCCTACTGTCTGAATATTTGCAAGTGTAGCGCTACCCCTGGAGGGGCCCTTGAGAATGTGCTCAGGTTTTCCCACAGTAGTACAGAGGCTACCAGTCACACAAGCACCATCCTATGCACACCAACAATCCAGGCTCATTCTAGGGGATGTCTTTTTAGTCAGAGACGTAACTAGAACCTTCAGGGCCCCGGTGAAAGAAACCATGATGGGCCCCCCTGCCCTCCTTCCATCCGAGCCCCGGGCTTCCAATTTTGGGAGGGTGTCCATGGACATCCTCTTAGTGCAATCACAGCGGTCCTTTACCATGTGATCAGCTGATCACATGTAAACAGACTCGCAGGTTATCCGCAGTCCTTTCCTCCCACGCTGTGTCTGTGTTAGGAAAGGACTGCCGTTAACTGTCAAGAATGTCAATAAATTGTTTACACTGATAATCAGTGCCCAAATCATCAGTGCCATCTATCAGTGCTCATTAATGCCACCTAATAGTGCCCATCAATGCTGCCTATCAGTGCTCATCAATACCGCCTATCAGTGCCCATCAATTCCGCATAGAAGTGTTACCTATCAGTGTTCATTAATGCCGCCTATTAGTGCCCATAAATTCTGCCTATCAGCACCACCTGTTGTATATGTTGTAATATGTTCACCGATTTATGTGGGACATTATATTATTATATGTATGTACACATACAGTCAATATTAACCAGGCCAGAATTCAGTTGACAATGGTCGATTTGTCAGAGCCAACTCAATTTTAAGATAACAGCTGAAGACCCTTTGATGTGTTAATCTTATGCAAGTCTACCTAGGGGTGTGAGGTATGGGCTGTTAACCTAATTGAACATTTCAAAGGGTACATTGTTTAAAGGACCATAGAAGAAGTATTTATTGATGGTAATTAGACTTGAGGGGGTAATCAAGGAGTGTTTTGGGTTGGCCTAGCGGAGGCTCCCTCCTGGGGGGCTAATATATCAGGGGGACTTGTTGATATTAATATGCAAGAATACAGATTAGGAATGTAGGTATTCCAAGGGCTCAAAAGGGTGTTCAGGTGGTATCTAATATCTAATTACACATATCTAAGGGGACTTGTTGATGTTCATATGCGGGAGTGCAAATTGGGGCGGTTTATGACTGCAGCTGTTCAGGGCTGGGAGTTGTTGTCTGTCTGAAAGACTAAAGTATATCAAAGGCCTGAATGGAGACGGCCAATCAAATTGCTCAGTCATTCAATGTCTAGTGAATATAACATGGTGTTCAGTCTATGGTCAATATAGTTTTGTCTGTGTATGACTGTGAAGGCACAGACCTAGGAAAATGGGACTCTGGCGTCATAAGGGGGCATGACCCCAGAGTCCCTGCGCATGCTGAAACCATTACGTCACTAGGGGGCGGGGTCACTGCCTATATAAATGGCTCCGCAGCTCGCACAAAGCATTCCAGCCGGAGAGAGTGTTGTGTCAACATCGGAAGAAGAGAAGAAGCGACGAGACAGCGGCGGCAAGACAGCGGCAGCAGACCGGGCCCCTCGCTGGCAAAAGAGCTGGAAGAGGATAGCGGCGGAACACCGGGAGAAGAGGCCGAACACCGGGAGAAGAGGCCAAACACCGGGAGAAGTTGGAAGGAGACCCCCCCCCGAAGTCAGAAGAAGACCCCGGAGCTGCCTAATAAATTACTCTTAAAACCTGTGTACTGTGTTTTTTTTATTGACACTTTTCCCTAGGTGAATGGGTAGGGGTACCATGTACCCCATACTCATTCACACAGGGTGGGGGGCCGGGATCTGGGGGCCCCCTTATTAAAGGGGGCTCCCGGATTCCGATAAGCCCCCCGCCCGCAGACCCCGACAACCAACGGCCAGGGTTGTCGGGAAGAGGCCCTTGTCCTCATCAACATGGGAACAAGGTGCTTTGGGGTGGGGGGGCCCGCAGGGTGCCCCCCCTCCCCCAAGGCACCCACCCCCCATGTTAAGGGCATGCGGCCTGGTACGGCTCAGGAGGAGGGGGGGGGCAATTGCTCGCCCCCACCCCCTTTCCTGACCGGCCGGGCTGCGTGCTCGGATAAGGGTCTGGTATGGATTTTGGGGGGACCCCCACACCGATTTTCAGGCATAGGGGGTTCCCCTTACAATCCATACCAGACCTAAGGGCCTGGTATGCCCCTGGGTTTTTTCATTTAAAATTTGGCGCGGCGTTCCCCCACAGGATTCATACCAGACAGCTGTCAGCACTGCCTGTTACTCATCGCGAAAGGAAAACAAAGTTTTCCTTTCGCGATGAGTGAGCCAGCGCGACATGCACAGCACCCTGTCGCCGAGAACCAGCGCGATGGTATCGCGCTGGAAACACAATCTCGCGGTCAGGTACTGTACTAGTTAATTATCATACCCACGATACTACTATCCACCCAATACATCATATATCACTACACCACCTATCAGTGCTCATTAATGGCGCCTAATAGCTTCCATCAGTGCTACCTATCAGTACTCTTCAATGCTGCCCATCAGTGCCCTATAAATACTGCCTGAGTTCTGCCTATCAGTGTTCCTCAGTGCCCATCAGTGCCACCTATCAGTGCCCATAAATGCCTTCTATCATCACCCCCACCATCAAATCATTCTTTGCAGCTATTACCTTTTGTACCACCACCCCCTCCCTTTAGAATGTAAGCTCTACGAGCAGGGCCCTCCTATACCTTTTTGTATTGAACTGTACTGTAATTGTGTTGTCCCCCTTATACATTGTAAAGCGCTGCGTAAACTGTTGGCGCTATATAAATCTCGTATAATAATAATAATAATAATCATTAGTGAATGTAATTAGTGCCCATCAGTGCCGTCTGCCTTCTCGGGACAGCACGTCTCTGAGCGGAGTGTGTCTCTCATGGAACGGCAGCACAGAGACACCGGCATTGACGTTCTATTACCCTCTCCATCCGTTCTCTCTTGCACGGGATGACATGGGACACAGCTGATCTGCTCCCCCTTCTCCCCCCTTCCCTCTCCTGTGTGCTCCACGGGCAGTCAAGTATGAAGCTAACAAGCTCCCATTTCCTGCGGAGCACACACAGGAGAGGGGAGGGGGAGAAGGGGGAGCAGATCAGCTGTGTCTCCCATGTCATCCCGTGCGAGAGAGGACGGACGGAGGGGGAAATAGAACGTCAATGCCAGTGTGTCTATGTGCTGTTGTTCCATGAGAGACACGCTCTCCACTCAGAGCCGTGTGTGAATAGTAACCCCCCCCCCCCCCCCCGACGGAATGCCAGGGCCCTGTTGCAAGTGCGACTGTTGTGACCCTGGTTATTCCACCACTGTTTTTAGTATTGATTGCTTGAGCACTTCAACAGGAAAGGGGTTTGGGGGTCACAGGATATTCCAAAACAATCAATAACAACGATTGGAGAACAAACTTCCCTCTAATCTAATCTTCAAGCAGTGAGTGGTCAGTATTTCTAGGACCCTACCGTAGCAGTCCATATAGCAACCTCTGACACTAAGTTACCTTCTGGCTCTTGCTAACTAACAGTCCCCAGTAGGGTCTTTACTAACAGTATCCCAGGAGCTGTCTGCCACCCAGCATCTACAGGTAGATTCTAAATTATGGAGACTAACTAGATCCTAGATCCTTCTACAGACCCAGGACTTCAGAGCAGTGGCCTCCAGCAAATGGGTAAATCAGGCAATCCTATCCAGGGTATAAACAGAAAAGTCAGTGCTGCTACCCATACACCACATAGATAGCAGAGCTCCCAGGTGCTCGATCCACAGTCGCTGGCTGAGTAGAGTAATATAGAAAAAATGATCCTGACTTTGATTGTTGCGTTTAAAATTTCTTCATTGTATTGAATAGCCACAGTGAACAAATGCAGATTAAGTCAGTTGACGCGTTACCATGGTAACCACCATGGTTATGATTGAGGCCTTATAGGCTGAAACGCGTCAACTGACTTAATCTGCATTTGTTCACTGTGGCTATTCAATAAAATGAAAAAATTTTAAGAGCAACAACCGGAGTGCGGATCATTTTTTCTTCATCAATCTTCTCCAGGCCCTCAGCCCAGCAGCTGCCAGAGCTCAGACTGCAATTTCTTGTCTCTGGCTATCTCCCAGGGGCAACAGCTCCCCCCCACACAGGAAACAGGAAAATAAAAATCTGCTCAGGCCTCCTGCACATTTATCACCTCTCCAACCACCTTTGGATGCCTCCTTCCAGGGATTGGTTGGGGCATGATAAATATTCAACTGATCATTTGAATTTCCCAGCCCTATGCTCTGGAAATTTCTTTCAGAGGCAGGTGGGAATAATCAAACTCTCAGCTCAGGAAACCCTAAGCAGTCCTACAGGAGACTGTAATCCTTCCTTGAGGGAAAATAATAATCTGCTCAGGCCTCCTGCACATCTATCACCTCCCCATCTATTTTCTGGATGCCTCCTTCCAGGGATCGGCTGGGGCATGATAAATATTCAACTGATCATTACAATCTCGAAGCTCTATGCTCTGGAAACTTCTTTCATCAGCAGGTGAGGGTAATCAAACTCTCAGCTCAGGAAACCCCTAAGCAGATCTACACAATCAATCACTGCTCCATTTACTACAATGGAGCCAAAAACTTAATTTACCTAGCAGTCTAACTAGAGGAGGTTGCTACACATGAAATGGCCCTTGCTTACATCTACGATTTAGGAGCTGGTATGATGATGAGCCACTGAAAAAAGGAATCATGGTGGGGTAGCGAGTAGCATAAATTTTTTTTTTCCGTCTCCCTCTCCCACCGTCTCTGTTATTTATGCAGCAAAAAAGGGCTACCTATTGGTTGAGTTACCTCCTGGAAGTTTAAGTATGTGTGAGGGGTAAGATCACTGAATTTCAGCCACTCCAAGCCTCCATGAAAGTTTCCTTTTGCCCTCCCCTTTTGTAATCAGTACTACTATCCTATAATGAGTGGACCCAGTAAGCTCAGTGGGAGATCCAGGAGATCCAGGAGATCGACACCCCCGTGTTGGTCTGAGAAGAAACTTTAGCCCAGGATTGCTTGGCATTGGAGTGGCATTTAATGTTACTGGCAACAGGAGAAGTAAGTATCCTCTTGTTTTTTTGCAGGTACAGAAATTTTAAAGGACTTTAAGTTAAGCAACAGAGTTATTTGTGCAGCAACAAAGGGCTACTTATTTGTTGATTTACCTCCTGGGGAGTGAACACTGGTCCGGGCAGAATCCTCAGCCCAGGATTGCTTGGCATTTGAGTGGTGTTTAATGTTACTGGCAACAGGAGAAGTAAGTATCCCTTTGTTGTTTTGCAGGTACGGAACTTTTAAAGGACTTTTAGTTAAGCATCAGAGTAATTTATGGAGCAACAAACGGCTACCTATTGGTTGAGCTGCCTCCTGGGGAGCAAACACTGGAAGTTTAAGTACATGTGAGGGGTGGGATGACTGAATTGCAGCCACTCCAAGCCCCCATAAAAGATCCCATTTGCCCTCCCCTTTTGTATTTATTACTATATCCTATAATGAGTGGACTCAGTGATCTCAGTGGGAGACCCAGAAGATCAACACTTCAAGAAGGGTAGGTTGATGATGGGGTCCTCCTTATTAATTATGTGGCTCACTTACTAATGCATTTAAAGCCTCCAAATATTGGTTAAGGAGGCCATATAAGGACATAAGCATGGCTTTACCTTATACCAAAGGAATGTTATTGCTAACTGATGACCAAGTCCTTGAGGGGTTACATTGCAAAGGGAGTTGGCCGGGGGTGTTTTTTTTCTAATACACACTCCTAAATACCAGAACCCAAACTGGAATAAGTTTTTTGCATCCAGAGCTTCATCATGCATACCTCTCAACTTTGTGAGATGGGAATAAGGGGACACCTATTAACAAAAGTGTGTAGGCATAGGACACACACCCACCCAAGCCCCCTTAACCACTTGCGGACCAGCCGCCGTCATAGCTATACGTCGGCTCCTTTAAGCAGGATAGTAGGGGTGCGCGCATGCCGCCGCTGGCGCGCTCACGCGCCCGCTGCACTCCGGGGGTGCCGATGCTTGTGGCCACCGACCACGAGCGATCGCAGGCACAAGAGGCAGAACAGGGACATGTGTGTAAACACACAAATCCCTGTTCTGAGAGGAGATGCAGATTGTGAGTTCCTAATAGCTAGGAACCACGATCTGTCATCTCCTATAGTCAGTTCCCTCCCCCTACAGTTAGAACGCACAGTCAGGGAACACAGTTACCCCCTTGAGCGCACCCTAGTGTTAACCCCTTCCCTGCCAGTGACATTTATACAGTAATCAGTGCGTTATTATAGCACTGATCGCTGTATAATTGTCAATCGTCCCAAAAATGTGTCAAAAGTGTCCGATGTGTCCGCCATAATTTCGCAGTCATGATAATAATAGCAGATCGCCGCCATTACTAATAATAATAAAAATGCCATACATCTATCCCCTATTTTGTAGACTCTATAACTTTTGCGCAAACCAATCAATATACGCCTATTGTGATTTTTATTACCAAAAATATGTAGAAGAATACATATCGGCCTAAACTGAGAAAAAAAAATAGCTTTTTTTTTTTAAAAAATGGGGATATTTATAATAGCAAAAAGTACAAAATATTGTGTTTTTTTCAAAATTGTCGCTCTTTTTCTGTTTGTAGCGCAAAAAATAAAAACCATAGAGATGATCAAATACCACCAAAAGAAAGTTCTATTTGTGTGAAAAAAAGGACGTCAATTTTGTTTGGGTACAGCATCGCACGACCGCGCAATTGTCAGTTAAAGCGACGCAGAATCGCAAAAAAGTGCTCTGGTCATTGAGCAGCCAAATCTTCCAGGGCTGAAGTGGTTAAAGCAGAATTATAAAAAAAATGATTAGTTCAACACACAAGTGCTTTTTTTATACCACTACAATTCCTTTATACAGTACTGGCTTTTGAAATTTACAAATGCAGCAATTTAGAAATCGGATGAAACGTTTAGCGCTGTGAAAGACTTTCTGAAAGATTTAAAAAAAAGTGCATTTTACAGGAGGTCCCCGAGTTACGAACCTCCGACTTGCGAACGACAGCTACTTACGAATGGGAGGCGGCGTCGGCGGGCACAATTGGAAAACATCGGAAAACATTGGAAAACATCGGAAAACGACATCAGAAAACATCGGAAAATAGCAGAAAACATCGGAACACATCAGAAAACGAAGTTGGAAAACAACAGGAAAACATCGGAAAACAACGTCTCTGCCATTCTGCGCATGCGCTAACGACTTATGAACAAATCCGACTTAAAGTGGAGGGCCACCCTAAAAAAAAAAAATTGCACCAAAAATCTTAAAAGAATTAAAAAAAAAACATGTGAAAAAAAAAATTTACTTACCTGAAACCCTTGTTGCTAGGCAGTCTTCCTAATCTGCCTCTTCCTATTCCGCGGCGTGTCCTGCTCCTTGCTGAGCGGCCCCGTTGCTTTCTGTGTGCGTTCCCAGAAAACCACGGGGCCATTCACAGAGCGCCGCGCCGCTCGCGCGTGCCCAGTACGAGCCGCAAGGCTCCACTGCCTGTTTCCCTTACTTAGGATGGCCAGTGCTTGGACCCGAGAGCCGAGGGACGGGGCGGCCTCAGGCGGCCGACATCGCGGGCACCCAGGACAGGTAAGTCTACTTATTTAAAGTCAGCAGCTACAGTGTTTGTAGCTGCTGACTTTTTAAAAAAAAAATTATCCTGGCCGGAATCCCGCTTTAAGAACAAACAGGCAGTCCCTAACCCGTTCGTAACTCGGGGACTGCCTGTATATACAACTATATAGATCAGACCCAATGAGGGACAAATGAGGAGGAAAGAGGGACAGAGGGACTTTGTTCCAAACCAGGGACAGTCCCTCAACATCCGGGAGAGTTGGGAGCTATGATCGTGTAACCTGCAAGCGTCTGGTCTGATTGCCTGGCCACGCCTTTATGGAGGGACTCCGTGGCGGAAACAGCATCTGTAGTTAAGTATTCTTGTTATATTTTCTTTATCTGTATATGTCATTTTTGGATAAATGTTGTACTTTTAAGTATTTGTGTGACCCTAAAAGAACTTTAACGATCACGTGACTGTGATACAACAGTTGGGTAAGAAAGTTTTAGCCCAGAACTGCTTGGCACCGGAGCGGTATTCAATGATACAGACAACAGAAGAAGAACTGTAAGTATCCATCAGCTTTTTTTGCAGGTACGGAGTTTTTAAAGGACTTTATGTTAAGCAACAGGAGTCCCTTTACCGGTATAAAAAATGTACTTATAACACCTCAGCTCCCACTTTTCCATTGAGGGAAAAAAAACATTAAGCATTCCAGATGTCTGTTAGTTTCCCAAGGCTATAATATGTCCCTTTTATCATTGAGAACATGTGTAGTATATAATGCGAGTCTCCCACTGCGCTGAGCAGAGGCGTTGCACAAGCCCGAGCATTATGATTGAAGAGCTTAAGTGCGCCATAGGTGTACACCGTAACTACCTCCTTTTTATTTTTTATTTCAGCCATTATGTAAATTAAAATAGTTCCGCGTTCCTCAAGATAATCAAAACACAGAGGGTCTGCGCTCTTTAAAATTCCAAGACGGCGATATTGTAAAATATTCTGCACAGTTAGCTGACTTTACGAGGTTTTATTCGCAGTTCAAGAGCCAAAAGTAATAAGTTTTGCACTTCTACCAAATTGGCGTACAAGCTCACGGCTGCAGCACTAATGTCGAGATGGCCGTGATGTACTGGAGTCATTTCCGCTCTCTTCTGCCGTGTGATTCATTCAACGGAGGGAAAAAAAGAAAAAAAAAAAAAAAAGGAATATTCAAATGAAAAGAATAGATGCCATTAATGGTGCATTAGAGGCTGATCACGTTCACCAATCATGCAAGAGCCCTCTAGTTAAAGACGACATGCATCATATGACCACCAGAAAATCGCGAAGAAATTAACATTTATTTGTTATCAGCCATTGGTCGCCTAATCTTTTTTTCATGACTACAGTGCAGGAAGTTTGCAGTACATACGCTGTATCAAGCTCTCATCCTTGACACTCGGAGAATGCGATTTGCATAGAATCTTCATCATACGCCAAGGACGGGAGAAAATGCGCCGTGCTTTAAAGCTAAACTCTCTTTTAAATGGCTAATCAGCCTCTCCGACGGTTTTATTTTTACACCCAGAATTTGTTGACCTTGCGGGAACTGTGCTTCCTCTTTTATACTGTCCTAAAGGGGCTATGCAGGTGATACATGCAAACCAGTCACTGTAGATTCCAAGGACTATCCTATGGCCTGAGTTATCTATTATAGGAGTAACAGGGGGGTAACATGACCAGACTGGAGCAGCCTGAAAATAGGTGTAGCCAGCATAGGTGTTAGAAGGGAGAATGGGAACATTTTTAAGGCTAGTTAGGAAGATGGACGTACCTGTAATTATACTAGGGTTGATGGACATACCTGTAATTGTAGTAGGGTGGATGGACGCGCCTGTAATTGTACTAGGGTAGATGGACGTACCTGTATTTGTACTAGGATGGATGGGTGTACCTGTAATTGTACTAGGGTGGATGCACAGACCTGTATTTGTACTAGGGTGGATGGACCTACCTGTATTTGCACTAGGGTGGATGGACGCTCCTGTATTTGTTCTAGGGTGGATGGACGTACCTGTATTTGTACTAGGGTGGATGGACGTACCTGTATTTGTACTAGGGTGGATGGACGCTCCTGTATTTGTACTAGGGTGGATGAACGTACCTGTAATTGTACTAGGGTGGATGGACGCTCCTGTATTTGTACTAGGGTGGATGGACCTACCTGTATTTGTACTAGGGTGGATGGACATACCTGTATTTGTACTAGGGTGGATGGACGCTCCTGTATTTGTACTAGGGTGGATGAACGTACCTGTAATTGTACTAGGGTGGATGGACGTACCTGTATTTGTACTAGGGTGGATGGACGCTCCTGTATTTGTACTAGGGTGGATGGACCTACCTGTAATTGTACTAGGGCGGATGAACGTACCTGTATTTGTACTAGGGTGGATGGACGTACCTGTATTTGTACTAGGGCGGATGGACGTACCTGTATTTGTACTAGGGTGGATGGACGTACCTGTATTTGTACTAGGGTGGATGGACGTACCTGTATTTGTACTAGGGTGGATGGACGTACCTGTATTTGTACTAGGGTGGATGGGCGCTCCTGTATTTGTACTAGGGTGGATGGGCGCTCCTGTATTTGTACTAGGGTGGATGGACGTACCTGTATTTGTACTAGGGTGGATGGATGCTCCTGTATTTGTACTAGGGTGGATGGACCTACCTGTATTTGTACTAGGGTGGATGGACGTACCTGTAATTGTACTAGGGCAGATGGACGTACCTGTATTTGTACTAGGGTGGATGGACGCTCCTGTATCTCTACTAGGGTGGATGGACGTACCTGTAATTGTACTAGGGTGGATGGACGCTCCTGTATTTGTACTAGGGTGGATGGACGCTCCTGTATTTGTACTTGGGTGGATGGACCTACCTGTATTTGTACTAGGGCGGATGGACGTACCTGTAATTGTACTAGGGTGGATGGACGCTCCTGTATTTGTACTAGGGTGGATGGACGTACCTGTATTTGTACTAGGGTGGATGGACGCTCCTGTATTTGTACTAGGGTGGATGGACCTACCTGTAATTGTACTAGGGCGGATGGACGTACCTGTATTTGTACTAGGGTGGATGGACGTACTTGTATTTGTACTAGGGTGGATGAACGTACGTGTAATTTTACTAGGGTGGATGGACGCTCCTGTATTTGTACTAGGGTGGATGGACGCTCCTGTATTTGTACTAGGGTGGATGGACCTACCTGTATTTGTACTAGGGTGGATGGACGTACCTGTAATTGTACTAGGGCGGATGGACTTACCTGTAATTGTACTAGGGTGGATGGACGTACCTGTATTTGTACTAGGGTGGATGGACGTACCTGTATTTGTACTAGGGTGGATGGACGCTCCTTTATTTGTACTAGGGTGGATGGACGTACCTGTAATTGTACTAGGGTGGATGGATGCTCCTGTATTTGTACTAGGGTGGATGGACGTACCTGTATTTGTACTAGGGTGGATGGACGTACCTGTAATTGTACTAGGGTTGATGGACGTACCTGTATTTGTACTAGGGTGGATGGACGTACCTGTTATTGTACATAGGTGGATGGACGCACCTGTATTTGTACTAGGGTGGATGGACCTACCTGTATTTGTACTAGGGTGGATGGACATACCTGTAAATGTACTAGGGTTGATGGACGCACCTGTATTTGTACTAGGGTGGATGGACATACCTGTATTTGTGCTAGGGTTGATGGACGTACCTGTTATTGTACTAGGGTTGATGGACGTACCTGTTATTGTCCTAGGGTGGATGGATGTACCTGTAATTGTCATAGGATGGATGGACTTACCTGGAATTGTCCTAGGGTGGATGGATGTACCTGTAATTGTCATAGGATGGATGGACTTACCTGGAATTGTCCTAGGGTGGATGAATGCACCTGTAATTGTTCTAAAGTGTATTGACGTACCTGTACATCCCTCTGGCTACTCTCTGTGTGGGTGTGCCCGGCACATGCACAAGGCCAGTTCTTCTGCCTTTTAGAGAAATTGGTTATACGCACAGAGCCAATGGGAGTGGCCAAGTTTAAGGAGGTTAAAGGAAAACTGCACTGAAATAAGTAGGAGCGTTGTGTAAGGCGGCGAAGGTATTTTTTTTTTTTTTTAATAATTAATCTATTCCATTTAAAGACTAAATAAATCTATAGAACGTAGGAGAGGCTGGAGAGGAATGGGGCCTGCTGGTGTTATAACACAGCATGGGATCCTTTAATTGTACTATGAATCCTGGAGACAATAAAGCAAGGCTCTCTTTGTGTACACAGGCCCGTCATCAACTACACTACTTTGTGTTTATCCAGATAGGGCTTCCAAGGTAAAGTCCCTGCATACTATAAATTATACTAAAGATGAACTCCGGGCAGATATAAAGTAAAACAAATTAATGCAGCTCTGTGTTCAATAAAACATCATTAAATTTATTTTTTTACAGCTGAACTTCAGGGAGCAGAAAAAAAAAAACTACCCTTGCAGTGGAGCTCTCTCGGTGTTGGAGGGGAGGGGGGGCAGCTGCCCAGAGCACTTACCTTTACTAAAGGGGGGCTTTGATCACAGGCACCCCCACTGCAAGTATGCTCCACATTGGTGGTAGGAAACTAGTGTACCGGGCGCCTCTCTTCTACCAGGCCATGGCATTCTGTCTGCTGTAAAATATACTGCTTAGACGCTGTGCACCAACATACCCACTCTCTGCCCTCCTCGCCCCAACCACCCACACGAAAACACGCTGCGCATGACAAACCACAAACCCACCCCCAGCTGCTAGAAAAAAAGCCAATGACTACAAATGCACAGTGCACCCTCCATGTCAACTATGGGTAACCAAAGCCAATAGGGTGCGGGGTAGAATGGGCATGCCAGAGCAGGCATTAAGGCAGTAAGCTCCTCTAGGACATGCATCGGCAGCAGGAAAGGGGGCACAATTCTGCATTTTATCCCTAAGCGCTAAAAACACACACAGCAGAGGGCGAGTTAATGCCAAAGAGCTAAATTTTGGTCTCATCTGACCACAGCACTTTCTCCCAATCCTTCTCTGAATCATTTAGATGTTCATTGGCCTGACTGTACACATGCCTTCTTGAGAAGGGGGGCTCTCCGTGTTTGGAGCAAGAAAAATGCTGACTGTGACCCTAAGAACACCATCCCTACAGTCAAGCACGTAGATGGAAACATGATGCTTTGGGGTTGTTTCTCTGCTAAAGGTACAGGCCGACTTTGAGGGGTCAATGGACAAGGCCGTGTATTGTATACCCTTAATTTCTTTGTAAGTGGGGAAACTTACAAAATCTGCAGGGGATCAAATATTATTATTAGAATAATAATTAGGATTGAAATCTTTTAGAATCTGTATTAGAATTGAAATCTTTTTAAATTTTCCTTTGTTCTGAGGTTTTTGTCTGTCTGGAAGACTCTCATTGGCGGCACAATAATTGAGGCATACTGGATTTTTGTGAGTAGAAGAATGTGTTCCATGGTCACAGTGGGTAGATTCAGGTTGTATTTTATTCTTTTTCCAAACAAGATTTATTGAGAAAAAAAAATGTTTTGGTACACACAGTACAAGAATAGAACAATCATAGGCTCATACAATTGGTGTGTTGTAGGAATCAGCATAGGAAATATTACAAATAAACCAATTAGTTAACCAAGAGGTGCAGCATCACTGTGCACCTCAATAAGTATCACTGTGCCCATCAATAAGCCTCACTGTGCCCATCCATACAGCCTCCAGACAGTACCTGGATTACACACAGCGGTGTCATGGAGCAGAGTCTGAAATGTACTTCGGCTGCGCTGTGACAAGGGTCCCCCCTTCTCCTAGACCAGCTTGTGTGATAGACAGAACACTGATCTAATGGCAGGAAACAGACGCAGTGTGACACAGCGGGGAGACTGCTGTGCATGACATGTAAACAAGAGGGGGAGCAGGGAGGGGAGCATTGCAACCACAGCCACAGCTCAAAGCGGCCCCAGGGCAGGCAGCCTACCAGGAAATGTCCCAATATCCCGGTAGGCCAGTCAAGTTCCTCCACCCCAAACTCGCTCATCCATGTCTTAACGAACCTTGCTTTGTGCACTGGTCCAAATCATTTGGTGGAGGGGGGATTATGGTGTGGGGTTGTTTTTCGGGGGTTGGGCTTGGCCCCTTAGTTCCAGTGAAGTGAACTCTTAAGACGTCAGTATACCAAGACATTTTGGACAATTTCATGCTCCCAACTTTGTGGGAACAGTTTGGGGACGGCCCCTTCCTGTTCCAACATGACTGCCCACCAGAGCACAAAGCAAGGTCCATAAAGACATGGAGGAGCGAGCTTGGGGTGGAGGAACTTGACTGGCCTGCACAGAGTCCTGACCTCAACCCGATAGAACACCTTTGGGATGAATTATGCCCCGTACACACGGTCGGATTTTCCGATGGAAAATGTCCGATCAGAGCGTGTTGTCGGAAATTCCGACCGTGTTTTGGCTCCATCGGACATTTTCCATCGGATTTTCCGACACACAAAGTTGGAGAGCAGGAGATAAAATTTTCCGACAACAAAATCCGTTGTTGGAAATTCCGATCGTGTGTACGCAAATCCGACGGACAAAGTGCCACGCATGCTCAGAATAAATAAAGAGATGAAAGCTATTGGCCACTGCCCCGTTTATAGTCCCGACGTACGTGTTTTACGTCACCGCGTTCAGAACGATCGGATTTTCCAACAACTTTGTGCGACCGTGTGTATGCAAGACAAGTTTGAGCCAACATCCGTTGGAAAAAATCCTAGGATTTTGTTGTCGGAATGTCCGAACAAAGTCCGACCGTGTGTACGCCCTATTAGAGTGGAGACTGCGAGTCAGGCCTTCTCATCCAACATCAGTGCCTGACCTAACAAATGAGCTTCTGGAAGAATGGTCAAACATTCCCATAGACACCCTCCTAAACCTTGTGTACGGCCTTCCCAGAAGAGTTGAAGCTGTTATAGCGGCAAAGGGCGGAGCCAACTCAATATTGAACCCTACGGACTAAGACTGGGGATGCTATTAAAGTTCATGCGTGTGTAAAGGAAGGCGTCCCAATAATGGTGGTGTTGTTGCTTACTATATAACATTTTAAAAAGCATTTCCAATTGTGGAATGTCTGCTTTTGTTATATAATGTAATTCAGTGCCGATAACTTAGCTCCCACACTAATGCCCCGTACACACGGTCGGACATTCCGACAACAAAATCCTAGGATTTTTTCCGACGGATGTTGGCTCAAACTTGCCTTGCATACACACGGTCACACAAAGTTGTCGGAAAATCCAATCGTTCTGAACGCGGTGACGTAAAACACGTACGTCGGGACTATAAACGGGGCCGTAGCCAATAGCTTTCATCTCTTAATTTATTCTGAGCATGCGCGGCACTTTGTGCGTCGGATTTGTGTACACACGATCGGAATTTAATGGATCGGATTTTGTTGTCGGCAAAATTTTATAGCCTGCTCTCAAACTTTGTGTGTCGGAAATTCCAACGGGAAAAAGTCCGATAGAGCGCCCACACGATCGAAATTTCCGACAACACAATCCGATCGCACTTTTTCCGTCGGAAAATCCGACCGTGTGTACAGGGCATTACTCTAGCATACCAGCAAAAAAAATGGCTGAAGTCACCCCTGTGCCACAGCCATACAGAGAAGATACTTGCAGACATGGCTGGGTGCATATTACTCGCTTGCCGGCCCGCTGCCGTCATTTTACTGCCGCAGGTTGGCATGGCTGTGCGAATCGCCGTAGGTGAATGTCGGCCGCTTTAAGAGCTCTAGGGGGTCCGCGGGGCGACGCCAGAGCCAATGCACGTGCGATGTCCGCCCGCGATCGCTCCACAAAGAGCCAGAATCTTTCAATGTAAACAGACAGATCCCCATTCTAACAGGGGAGTAGAGAGAGATCTGCTGTTCTTGGTAATCAGGAACAGCGATCTCTCTCCTCCTCCAGTCAGTCCCATCCCCCCACAGTTAAAACCACCTCCCTAGGGAACACTTAACCCCTTGATCGCCCCCTAGTGTTAACCCCTTCCCTGCCAGTGACGTTTATACAGTAATCAGTGGATATTTTTTAGCCCTGATCGCTGTATAAATGTCAACGGGTTCCAAAAAAGTGTCAAAAGCGTCCGATCTGTCCGCCGCAATGACGCACTCCCGCTAAAAATCGCAGATCGCCACCATCACTAGTAAAAAATAAAATTAATAATAAAAATGACATAAAACTTTCCCCTATTTTGTAGACGCTATAACTTTTGCACAAACCAATCAATTTACGCTTATTGCGATTTCTGTTACCTAAAATATGTAGAAGAATACGTATCGGCCTAAACTGATGAAGAAACGTTTGTTTTTTTCTTGAGTATTTACTATAGCAAAAAGTAAAAAAATATTGTTTTTTTTTTTTCAGAATTGTCAAAATTGATACATATCGGCCTAAACTGGGGGAAAAAAAAGTTTTTTTTATATATTTTTGGGTAATATTTATTATAGCAAAAAAAAAAAAATTGCTATTTTTTCAAAATTGTCGCTCTTTTTTTTGTTTATAGCGCAAAAAATAAAAACCGCAGAGGTGATCAAATACCACCAAAAGAAAGCTCTATTTGTGGGGAAAAAAGGACATAAACTTTGTTTGCGTACAATGTCGCACGACCGCGCAATTGTCAGTTAAAGCGACGCATCACCGTCCTGCAAAAAAATGGCCCGGTCATAAAGGGTTGCAAATCCTTCCGGTCCGTAAGTGGTTAAGCTCTGAGTAGTATCCTCGCCTTGGGTTGAATTTTCCCTGCAGATTTTCATACAGTTTGAAAGAACAATAAAAGAAATATAGAGTCGATTTCCTCGGATGCATTAAGTAGCTGACATCCAGAATTAAAAAAAAATATGAAGTCAGTATGAGGGGGCACGCAGAATCCTGATAGCGCCCAACGTCTATTGACTTTGTGAGTTCCAGAATATAGAACATTATTGAATCACCTCCACATAGAGACAGTCATAGATGAGTCCCATAATTAACATAATCTTCTGTCTGGGTACATTTATTCTTGTGGGTTTAGTACAATTAGGGCTATTATGGTGTCTCCATGCAGATACAAGATAAGAGTTTTAATAATACAATTTCCCACTAATCGCTTTTCTCTTTGACTTCGGCTGAAACGATGATATATGATATTACAGAGGAGTTTGCTCAGGACTTTATATAATTCCAACGCTCTGCATTAAAGGCGACAATTTCTCCAGCAAGTAAATCCCAGTAGGTGAGGACTCGGAGCTGAGGGTGATGAAAGAGTCTTCTGGTTGTAGCGGTATGGAGTATCCAAAGCCAAGAGGTTTTTGTTTTTGTTTTGTTTTTTTTAGTTTTGCATAACGGGTGGAAGGGTTAGACCTTGTCGAGTTAGTATTGTATTCTTGCAGTATGTAGGAGGTTTTGGGAAATTAACTTTGTTCAAGTCTTCTGGTAGAACCAATGGGTTTTCCTTTTTTGGACACCTTGCCAAGGACCAGCATGTGTACATTATGAAATTGTGTCTGGTGAGGAAAGAGACCGAGAATCCAAAGCCAAGAGGTTTTTTTTATTTTAGTTTTGCATAACGGGTGGAAGGGTTAGACCTTGAAGAGTTAGTATTGTTGCAGTATGTAGGAGATGTTGGGAAATGAACTTTGTTCAAGTCTTCTGGTAGAACCAATGGGTTTTTCATTTTTGGACACCTTGCCAAGGACCAGCATGTGTCCACTATGAACTTGTGTTTGATGAGGAAAGAGACCGAGTATCCAAAGCCAAGAGGTTTTTTATTTATTTATTTTTTTTTAGTTTTGCATAACGGGTGGAAGGGTTAGACCTTGTCGAGTTAGTATTGTTGCAGTATGTAGGAGGTTTTCAAAGAAAGAAAGGGGTTCCCCTAAGCGGATTTTTCCGGCACTTGCACAACAAATATATATAGTGAAAAGGTACAAACTCATATAAAGAGTAAAACAGTATTTTATTTAAAGATTTTCATGTATTAAAAACATTACAAGCATTACAAGCAACGAAAACATTATATACTGTACACGATTCAGAAGAGCTTTTTTAGGGAGTGTGTTCCAATAAAATATGACACTTGTAGGGTGGGACTCTATTCAAGCCCAATGCGTTTCGGAATACATTATATTTCAGTCCTTCATCAGGGGCATAATTGAAAAGAGCAACTCATCTTTTGTGTTATCGTTGCTTTCTTTAGAATAACAGGTAAAAACCAAGAGGGAGAAGCAAAAATTGCTTGGGAATAGAATGGCAGTTGGGTATAATTTGTATATGCGTAATACTGTTTTCTAGATACTCTACCACTGTACAGTAGTTCCCCAACTAGGGGTATCTAACATTTCACCTACCCTGCCCGTCCCGGATGCGTATTGGCCGAGGCGGTATACTGGAGCGAAGGAGGACAATCCTTCAATTAGAGAGTAATTGTATTTGTCCGGCCACGCATCCCAGCATCCGGCGGGTATGACGCCTGAGCGTCATACCCGCCGGATGCTGGGAAGCTCAGGCGTCATTGAAGGATTGTCCTCCTTCGCTCCAGTATACTGCCTCGGCCAATATGCATCCGGGACGGGCAGGTAGGTGAAATGTTAGATACCCCTAGTTGGGGAACTACTGTAGAGTGGTAGAGTATCTAGAGAACAGCATTTCGCATATACAAATTATACCCAACTGCCATTCTATTCCCAAGCAATTTTTGCTTCTCCCTCTTGGTTTTTACCTGTTATTCTAAAGAAAGCAACGATAACACAAAAGATGAGTTCCTCTTTTCAATTATTCCCTGATGAAGGACTGAAATATAATGTATTCCGAAACGCGTTGGGCTTGAATAGAGTCCCATCCTACAAGTGTCATCTTTTATTGGAACACACTCACACCCTAAAAAAGCTCTTCTGAATCGTGTACAGTATATAATCTTTTCGTTGCTTGTAATGCTTGTAATGTTTTTAATACATGAAAATCTTTAAATAAAATACTGTTTTACTCTTTATGAGTTTGTACCTTTCCACTATATATATTTGTTGTGCAAGTGCCAGAAAAATCAGCTTAGGGGAACCCCTTTCTTTCTTTGAACCAATTTTTTTGGATGTGGCACGGCCCCTTGTTGTGAACCTACGAGAGCTAGTTACTCTCTTATATGTAGGAGGTGTTGGGAAATTAACTTTGTTCAAGTCTTCTGGTAGAACCAATGTGTTTTTCCTTTTTGGACACCTTGCCAAGGACCAGCATGTGTCCACTATGAACGTGTGTTTGGTGAGGAAAGAGACCGAGTATCCAAAGCCAAGAGGTTTTTTTGTGTTTTTTTTAGTTTTGCATAACGGGTGGAAGGGTTAGACCTTGTTGAGTTAGTATTGTTGCAGTATGTAGGAGGTGTTGGGAAATTAACTTTGTTCAAGTCTTCTGGTAGAACCAATGGGTTTTCCTTTTTTGGACACCTTGCCAAGGACCAGCATGTGTCCATTATGAACTTGTGTTTGGTGAGGAAAGAGACTGATATATAATATATTCTTCTATGTGTAGTGATATGTATTGGGACGCCTGCCTTTACACACACATGAACTTTAATGGCATCCCAGTCTTAGTCCGTAGGGTTCAATATTGAGTTGGCCCACCCTTTGCAGCTATACCAACTCCAACTCTTCTGGGAAGGCCGTCCACAAGGTTTAGGAGTGTGTCTATGGGAGTGTTTGACCATTCTTCCAGAAGCACATTTGTGAGGTCAGGCACTGATGTTGGACGAGAAGTCCTGGCTCGCAGTCTCCGCTCTAATTCATCCCAAAGGTGTTCTATCGGGTTGAGGTCAGGACTCCCGTGGGGTCTCCCAAGAGCCACATTACCTCTCGACACTGCAAATAGACTCTACGATCAAGTATGGCTCAAATAGAACCTTTTAAGCATTGGATCTTCTACATATAAAATTTAAACAATTTCTGTCTATTAATGAGATTGGTAAATGCGAGCACCAACTCTGAAAACGATAGTCCAAACTTTTGCAGTGTTTACCATCTTGGAATGTGGCTCCTGAACATATGATTCAAACTACACATGTTATGTAATTAGACTTTGGTCAAAGTCAATACACAAAGGCAGAGCAATATTTGGAGACCATGGCGGGTTTTGAGGTGATTTTTCTGGGGGTCAGCATTCTGTGCCCAATGATTTGCTCTGACGTCACCTTTTTGTGCATACGCTCTGATTATTCCACAAGTGAATTCAAAGTTACTAGTTTGAGCTTTACGTAAATATCCAGCCAAAAGTATCCACGTACGTTCCTGAAGAAGCCGTAAGGCGAAACATGTAAAACAATTGTGATATATTTTGTATGGAAGAAATGTATATGTTTTTTATATACTGTTTCTTTTCTTCTCTGTACATGTGTCTAAATAAAATATTCATTTTTTTTTATCATAACTATTGTTGATGAGTATATGAATAACACCCAGAATGTCTCATATATTCCCCATTTAGGGGTGTTTTCTCCTTTTTCATCATAAAGGGACAGTGGTGCCGATCAATTAATATGGGGAATTGATCACTCAAAACATTTTCACTTGAGGTCAGGACTCTGTGCAGGCCAATCAAGTTCCTCCACCCCAAAGTCGCTCATCCGTGTCTTTATGGACCTTGCTTTGTGCACTGGTGCGCAGTCATGTTGGAACAGGAAGGGGCCGTCCCCAAACTGTTCCCACAAAGTTGGGAGCATGAAATTGTCCAAAATGTCTTTGTATACTGACACCTTAAGTGTTCCCTTTACTGGAACTAAGGGGCCAAGTGCCCAACCCCTGAAAAACAACCGCCACACCATAATCCTCCCCCTCCACCAAATGATTTGGACCAGTGCACAAAGCAAGGCCCATAAAGACATGGATGAGTGAGTTTGGGGTGGAGGAAATTGACTGGCCTGCAGAGAGTCCTGACCTCAACCCGAATGAATTAGAGAGAAGACTGCGAGCCAGGCCTTCTCGTCCAACATCAGTGCCTGACCTCACAAATGTGCTTCTTGGAAGAATAGTCAAACATTCCCATAGACACACTCCTAAAACTTGTGGACGGCCTTCCCAGAAGAGTTGAAGCTGTTATAGCTGCAAAGGGCGGGCCAACTCAATATTGAACCCTACAGACTAAGATTGGGAAGCCATTAAAGTTCATGTGCGTGTAAAGGCAGGCGTCCCCATACTTTCGGCAATTTAGTGTAACTAGATCACTGTCAACTGTTAGTTGCTAGATGTGGATTAGCATATTGTTTATGTTGGCTGTTCCTCAGATGCGCTAATTGTCTAGGATAATGTGATCAAGCTCTTTCTTGCTTGGTACTGTATATATTCTGTTTGAATTTACAATAAAGTCAGTTCCAGTTCCAGTTTGCACTTAAGCTAGTGTCGTCTAGTCCTTGGGTGCTCAGCCACAATACCTTGTTCCTGGGTCCAGACTGGAGGAAGCTGTATACTGACAGAAGCACCAGTGGCAGCTTTTGGGGGGGGCGGCAAACAAACAACACCCCCCCCCACGGCGTGGTGTCAATGAAACAGAAACCCCCTTGCGGGCGGTCAACACTTACCCGCTCGTGTGGCGGGGCTGTGGTGTCCTCTCCTCCTGGAGTGTGTCCGGTGTCTGCTCCTCCAGCTTCCTCCGCCGCCGTGTGTCTCATGTTCCCCCAAAGCGCTAAGCATCCAAAAGAATCGCCTGATGCTTTGGCCAATCAGGAAACAGGTCTCACATACCTGCCCCCTAAATGGTGGGGAGGAACTTTAGTGTGATAATAGCGAAAATTAATTTGCTTATCGTCAAACAACAGGGTGGGATCGGACCTCAATGCTCTGCGCTCTGAGCCAACCCTTTCCGGAAGCCTGTTACAGCCTCTGGCTCCATTCGAGTGCTTCAAACAAACACCCCGCGGCATTGGAATCCATGGTCGGGCCCCACTGATATGTAGATCGGGGGGCCGGACTCATGGATAGAAGAGGCGGCGCCTGTGCACCCTCTATGGAAGGGCCGCCACTGGGAAGCACCTAGTTCCGTCACACGGGAGTTAACGGAACTGTGCTGGAGTTCTGAACAATAATCCCAACTCCACTAAAGTCCATATGAGCCGAATCTTCAAATCCAATTTAGGCCAATAGGCAAGAGATTGTCAAACAACTGGCATTGGGGTACTCAGCATTGCCTTGGGGGACATTTACTAATGCAAAACATTTTTTTTTAAATTCCATTTGTAGGGGAGGAACGATTTTAATCACGCTTAAAGCCAAACATAAAAAACCTTTTAAACTCTTATTTCTTTTTAACATATCCGGGGGAGGTGCCCGGTAATTGACATTTTCCTGCCAGCCGTGTTTTCTTTGTTAATCACTAGGCACCAACAGTACGCAAATATCTGACCTCTTGGTGGGTGGGCCTTGACGGCAATATATATTTGCGTACCAATTAGCCGACACAGCTGTGCCGAAAGTACATGCCCTGCGTGCTCCCGACACCATTACTGGCGGCTAATGGAAAGTTCTCGATCGCTTCTTGCCATCTCCCAATGGCTTTGTGACAGTGAATCAGGGTGGTCACCATCAATGGCAGCTGGTGCTTTTTTTTTGGAAGGGGGGCAGCAAACAAGCACCCCCTCCCTGGGCGGCTGGCGGGACAACCCCCCCCCCCAGCTGTCAGTCAGTCTTTATTTGTGGAAAATAGTATACCTTATTTACAGTGCTGATGGGCGCTCACATGACCCGCCGAAGATCTTCGCCGCACCGAGCACTGCAGAGGGAGATACCGAGATCCCCGCTGACGCCAGCCCACTCCGAGCACTCCAGAGGGAGATACCGAGATCTCTGCTGACGCCAGCCCGCTCCGAGCACTCCAGAGGGAGATACCGAGATCTCTGCTGACGTCAGCACGCTCCGAGCACTGCAGGGGTAGATACCGAGATCCTGGCTGACGTCAGCCCGCTCTGGGCACTCCAGAGGGAGATACCGAGATCCCCGCTGACTTCAGCATGCTCCGAGCACTGCAGAGAGAGATACCGAGATCCCCGCTGACGTCAGCCCGCTCCGAGCACTGCAGTGAGAGATACCGAGATCCCCGCTGACGTCAGCCTGCTCCGAGCACTGCAGAGGGAGATACCGAGATCCCCGCTGACGTCAGCCCGCTCCGAGCACTGCAGAGGGAGATACCGAGATCCCCGCTGACGTCAGCCCACTCCGAGCACTGCAGAGGGAGATACCGAGATCCCCGCTGACGCCAGCCCGCTCTGAGCACTCCAGAGGGAGATACCGAGATCCCCGCTGACGTCAGCCTGCTCCGAGCACTGCAGAGGGAGATACCGAGATCCCCGCTGACGTCAGCCCGCTCCGAGCATTGCAGAGGGAGATACCGAGATCCCCGCTGACGTCAGCCCACTCCGAGCACTGCAGAGGGAGATACCGAGATCCCCGCTGACGTCAGCCCACTCCGAGCACTGCAGAGGGAGATACCGAGATCCCCGCTGACGCCAGCCCGCTCTGAGCACTCCAGAGGGAGATACCGAGATCCCCGCTGACGCCAGCCCGCTCTGAGCACTCCAGAGGGAGATACCGAGATCCCCGCTGACGTCAGCCCGCGCCGAGCACTGCAGAGGTAGATACCGAGATCCCCGCTGACGTCAGCCCACTCCGAGCATTGCAGAGGGAGATACCGAGATCCCCGCTGACGTCAGCACGCTCCGAGCACTGCAGAGGGAGATACCAAGATCCCCGCTGACGTCAGCCCACTCCGAGCATTGCAGAGGGAGATACCGAGATCCCCGCTGACGTCAGCACGCTCCGAGCACTGCAGAGGTAGATACCGAGATCCCCGCTGACGTCAGCCCGCTCCGAGCACTCCAGAGGGAGATACCGAGATCCCCGCTGACGTCAGCCCGCTCCGAGCACTGCAGAGGGAGATACCGAGATCTCTGCTGACGTCAGCCCACTCCGAGCACTGCAGAGGGAGATACCGAGATCCCCGCTGACGTCAGCCCGCTCCGAGCACTGCAGAGGGAGGGGCTGCTGACTTCAGCCGGGAGGAGAGGAGAAGAGCTCCGGTTGGGTCATGTGAGCGCCCAGTGGCATTGTAAATAAGGTATTTTCCACAATAAAGTTGCACAAGGATACATGCTGCACATTATATACTCTTTCTAGAGAATGGATTACATGATTTTACAAGGACTTTAACTAGGGCTTATTTTCGGGGCAGGGCTTATATTGCAGCCATCCCAGAAACTCATGCTAGGTCTTAGTTTCAGGGTGGGTCTTATTTTCATCGAAACAGCGTATCAGCTTCTTACAATTCTTGTATAGCAGAGCTCAGACTGAGAGCAGGAGAAGCAGTAGAAGAAGCCAGTTAGTTGTGCTGCATTGCAAGGAGCATGCTGATAGAAGGAGAGAGCAGACAGAGAGAAGAGCTCCTCATCCTGCTTCTTGTCCAACTGCAGGCTAGGGGAAAGGACATGGTCTGTAAGTGTTGCTGAACCAGGGAGGAGAAAAATCAGTTCTCCTGCCCTGCAAGACATGACTGTACTGTGTGGCAGAGCTGTGCAAACCTCAGGACTGGGTGGACAGAAGCACCAATCCTTTGGACAGGCGAATCAGCCCCTATATACGTATTTAATCTGCTTCTATAGGAGTTCAGCCTTATTCTGATTCAGAGTTGGAGATTATCATCCTTCCGAAGTCTTAGGCGTCTTCCTCCAACGTCTTCCTCCTGTCATGAAATGGATATTCTTCTCCATCGGAAACCGGCGCGGAGGAAACGCTCAAAACGATTAAATGATCCAAATTGTATTTACAGGAACAAAGGACAATGACAATGTGATTATTGGCTGATTCAATTATGACATCGTAAACGTCCTCGGCGAGTAGAGCTGGTCCCCGGCAGCGGCACGGGGGGCTCCGCATCACAGATAAAGAGGTGACAGGTAAGTCATTTGATGTATTTGTTTATTTCAGCCGCCAACTATGTAATTAAAATATTTGGTATTCCGCGCCCGCCATCTTCAGTCTAATCAGGCGGCATATCATTTGGCGCTCATCACGGCTTAAAGGTTAATCTGTTTAATTTGTATTCTCTTTATGCATTCTGCTCAGTTACTTTGCGACCTTAAACTTCCCCGATATAGAAGGGATATCTCTCCCCTTCCCCCGCTCGGTGATGAAGACAAGTGGCGTAGAAATATGGCGGCGCATCTACAGATTACCGCTCGGCTTTCACCCAGCAAGCGGTGTGCAAATCGGACCAAGTGTTTGGGAATGATGCCCTTTGCTGATCCATGTATTGAAACACATTGAAACAATGTCTCATTTACAATCATTAAGTGTTCTTCCATAGCAAGACCACTTACTGTTATCTCACATATATATATTATTATTCTTATTATAGCCAAATTTACCACCCTAACTCCTCCCACAGCTTTTACACTACATAGACAGTAATATACCGAAATGTGCGGATTGTTCCCGATTGGTATGCTATTACTTTTGTGGAACGTTTCGCCGAATGGTTCACGAAATATCGTCGTTTTTGCGGCGA
This sequence comes from Lithobates septentrionalis, assembly GCA_037952835.1. NCBI lineage: Eukaryota > Metazoa > Chordata > Amphibia > Anura > Ranidae > Lithobates > Lithobates septentrionalis. Next base: position 2,543,000 of record JBBDGP010002012.1, read on the forward strand.
AATTGGTCCCATAGGAATGAATGGCGAAATGTTCAAAACTAGAGTGGGAGGCGACAAAAGCTGACAACCCCATGATCAGCCAAAACATTATGACCACCCCCATTATCAGCCAAAATATTATGACCACCCCATGAAAAAAAAAATAATAATTAAAAAAAAAGAAAAATAATTTTTGAAAAAAATATATATATTTTTGGGAAAAAAATTTGAAAAAAAAAAACAAAAACATTTTTGGGAAAAAAAAATAATTTTTGAAAAAAAATAAATCATTTTTGAAAAAAAAGAAAATCATTTTTGAAAAAAATGTTCAGCTCTTTCAGCTAATGATGGGACTTCTTCAACTTTTTTACTACTATTTATACTTTTTAAAATATTGAGCTTTTTAACACTTTTCACAGTTACTCCAGCCACTCCACCCAGTTACTCCGCCCACTCCAGTTGTAGAGGCAAGAACACTTTTCACAATTCCACCAGAAATTGTAGCTTTTCTAACTTATTATATTGTTACCTAGTTACATAGTTAGTCAGGATGAAAAAAAGACACAAGTCCATCTAGTTCAACCACAAAAAAAAATAAAAAATACAATCCCATATACACAATCCTTCACTTACAGTTGATCCAGAAGAAGGCGAAAACTCCCAGCAAAGTACGATCCAATTTGCTCCAGCAGGGGAAAAAAAATCCTTCCTGATCCCCCCAGAGACAATCAGATTTTCCTTGGATCAGCTTTACCTATAAATGTTATTATCCAGTTATATAATGTACATTTAGGAAAGACTCCGGGCCTTTCTTAACCACTTGCTTACTGGGCACCTAAACCCCCCTCCCTGCCCAGACCAATTTTCAGCTTTCAGCGCTGTCACACTTTGAACGACAATTGCGCGGTCATACAACACTGTACCCAAATGAAATTTTTATCATTTTTCCCCCAGAAATAGAGCTTTCTTTTGGTGGTATTTGATCACCTCTTCTTTTTTTATTTTTTGTTAAACAAATTAAAAAATACCAAGTTTAAAAAAAAAAAAATACAAAACCGTTTCATATTTTGTTAATAAATTTAGCAAAAAGTTAATTTTTCTCCTTCATTGATGTACACTGATGGGCACCGATAGGCTGCATTGATGGGCACTGATGGGCTGCAATGATGGGCACTGATAAGGTGACACTGATAAGGCGGCAATGATGGGCACTAATAGGCGGCACTGGTGGGCACTGGTGGGCACTGAGAGGTGGCACTGATGGGTGGCACTGATGGGTGGCACTGAAGGGCATTGATAGGTGGCACTAAAGGGCACTAATAGCTGCCACTGATAGGTGGCACTGATAGCTGGCACTAATAGGTGGCACTGATATCTGGCAGTGATGGGCACCGATGGGTGGCAGTGATGGGCACTGATGGGGCACAGTTGTACTTCCCCTAGTATGTATGATGCATATTCTTAGCCCCCAAGTGCAGAACTTTACATTTATCAACATTAACCGCTTCAGCTCCGGAAGATTTTACCCCCTTGCTGACCAGAGCACTTTTTACAATTCGGCACTGCGTTGCTTTAGCTGTCAATTGCGCGGTCGTGCGACATTGTACCCAAATGAAATTTGCGTCCTTTTTTTCCCCACAAATAGAGCCTCACCTCTGCTGTTTTTATTTTTTGCGCTATAAACAAAAAAAGAGCGACAATTTTGAAAAAATAAAACACATCTTTTACGTTTTGCTATAATAAATATCACACATTTTTTTTCAAAAAAACAATTTTTTTCCCTCAGTTTAGGCGGATATATATTCTTCTACATACTTTTGGTAAAAAAAAAAAAAAAAAATCGCAATAAGCATATATTGATTGGTTTGTGCAAAAGTTATAGCGTCTACAAAATAGGGTATAGATTTATGGCATTTTTATTATTATTTCTTTTTCTACTAGCATTGGCGGCAATCAGGGAGTTTTATCAGGACTGCGATATTGCGGCGGACAAATTGGACACTTTGGACACATTTTTGGGACCATTGACAATAATACAGCGATCACTGCTATAAAAATGCACTGATTACTCTAAAAATGTCACTGGCAGGGAAGGAGTTAACACTAGGGGGCGATCAAGGGGTTAACTGTGTTCCCTCTCTGTGTTCTAACTGTAGGGGGAGGGGACTTGCTAGGGGAAGAGAGAGATTGGTGTTCATACTTTGTATGAACATGCGATCATTCTTTTCTCCCCTCAGAGAACCGGGATCTGTGTGTTTACACACACAGATCCTGGTTCTCGCAGTGTCACGAGCGACCGCGGGAGCCCGGCGGTCATCGCGCCCACTGGGTACTCGCATCGGCTCCGGCGGCACGCGCGCTCCTAGTGGCCACAGGGCGAAGCAACGTGACATAACGTAGTTTCGCCCAGCCGTGCCATTCTGCCGCAGTAAGACTGCGGCGGCTGGTCGGCAAGTGGTTAAACCTCATTTGCCACATAGTCGCGCAATTAGACAGAGCATTGAGGTCAGCTTGAAAATTGGAGACATCCTGTAAGGACATTATTCCACTGCATAGCTTGGTGTCATCTGCAAAGACTGAAATGGTACTTTCGATCCCAGACCCGATATCATTTATAAAGGTATTAAAAAGTAAGGGTCCCAACACTGAACCTTGGGGTACACCACTGATAACCTTAGACCATTCAGAGTAAGAATCATTAACCACTACTCTCTGAATTCTGTCTTTTAGTCAGTTTTCTATCCATTTAAAAACTGATATTTCCAAGAATGTAGACTTTACCTTACACATGAGCCGTGTGTGGGGGGAACTGTATCAAACGCTTTTGCAAAATCCAAGTATACCACGTCCACAGCCACCCCTCTGTCCAAGTATACCACGTCCACAGCCACCCATCTGTCCAAGTATACTACGTCCACAGCCATCCCTCTGTCCAAGTATACCACGTCCACAGCCACCCATCTGTCCAAGTATACTACGTCCACAGCCATCCCTCTGTCCAAGTATACCATGTCCACAGCCATCCCTCTGTCCAAGTATACCACGTCCACAGTCATCCCTCTGTCCAAGTATACCACATCCACAGCCACCCATCTGTATAAGTATACCACATCCACAGCCATCCCTCTGTTCAAGTACACCACGTCCACAGCCACCCCTCTGTCCAAGTATACCACATCCACAGCCACCCCTCTGTCCAAGTATACCACATCCACAGCCACCCCTCTGTCCAAGTATACCACGTCCACAGCCACCCCTCTGTCCAAGTATACCACGTCCACAGCCACCCCTCTGTCCAAGTATACCACATCCACCCCTCTGTCCAAGTATACCACATCCACAGCCACCCCTCTGTCCAAGTATACCACGTCCACAGCCACCCCTCTGTCCAAGTATACTACGTCCACCGCCACCCCTCTGTCCAAGTATACCACGTCCACAGCCATCCCTCTGTCCAAGTATACCACATCCACAGCCACCCATCTGTATAAGTATACCACATCCACAGCCATCCCTCTGTTCAAGTACACCACGTCCACAGCCACCCCTCTGTCCAAGTATACCACATCCACAGCCACCCCTCTGTCCAAGTATACCACATCCACAGCCACCCCTCTGTCCAAGTATACCACGTCCACAGCCACCCCTCTGTCCAAGTATACCACGTCCACAGCCACCCCTCTGTCCAAGTATACCACGTCCACAGCCACCCATCTGTCCAAGTATACCACGTCCATAGCCATCCCTCTGTCCAAGGTTTTACTTGCCTCCTCATAAAAAGAAATCAGGTTTGTTTGACAATTTCTGTTTTTCATGAATCCATGCTGTCTGTTGCTTAAAAAAATTTTTTCCAGCAAAAACTTGTCTATGTGGTCTTTTATTAAAGAATAATCCAGAATCTTCCCAATAATAGAGAACCAAAACCAGAATGTACAGGCCAGACAAGGAGGTTTTAAAATAAAATATCAAATTTTTATTATACACGATTAAAATGCAAAAGATTACATAAAAAACATTATTGTATAGTGCTAGATTGATTACCTGTACTAGAAATATTAGTATTGCTCTTGCTTGATACCGCCAATAAAGAAATTCCTCATGTGTCAACGAGTTTCGCCTAAGTTATGCTTCATCAGGACGCATGAGTATAGTACAGTAATCCTCTAAAAGAAAAATAACAACATATAAAATTCAAAGAATTTCATAGTTTGGGATTATGATGTCTATGGTAGCCCTTATGGTAACTCCTGTGATTTGGATCCGTTATCTTGAGGTGCCCTGGGCACATTGACCTTGTCCTCCCTGTTTGCCCCGGTGCCCACCTGGGAGGCTATATACGCCATATGCAGTGCTGAGGTATGTCCCATACAACAAAGAAAATTAATTGTGTTGGAATATAATGTACATTCATGAAATTCTTTGAATCTTATATGTTTGTTATTTTATTTTTGGTATGTTCCCCGCACTTACCCCATCTAGGTCACGGGCAGCGCTTCCTGTGGGCAGCGGATGGAGGGCAGCAGCTTCACCCTGCGTCTCCATCTCCTGGTGCTTCATGGCGGCTTCCCCTGCGTCTCTTCCCCCTCCTCCTCAGCAGCCAATAGGATCACTTTTCCTCTCGGCCAGTTGGGTGACGGGTCTCAGGACCCACTTCTTGATTGGCCGGGAGAAGAATCAGGAAGACAATAGAGAATATGAATTTGCTATTGTCACACAACTGGGAGGGCTCGTGGCAGAGTACTCTGCCCCGAGCCCACCCTTTTTTGAAGCCTTTGGAGCCTTTGGCTCTAATTACGTGCTTCTAAAAAGAAAAAAAAAAACATTGGAATGCGGCGCCCTGCATGTAGATTAGAGGGCTAACGCATTGATAGGGGGGGCGTTACAGCCACTGTCCAACGGTAGTAAAGTGGAAGTTAATGGAGAGAGAGCTCCTTGTTTATTAATTGCGTCCCACAGTTGTAAAGTGTGGGTAGTAAGACAAGGGAATAGAGTTGGAGAGCCTACCGAATGGATACGGAACCCACGGGTGCTTGAGCTAAATCCAGGCCCGCCAGTGTCCCTTTTTTTTTTACTCCTAAAATGTATCAAAAAACAAATCAGTGTCAAAGGGCCCTGAGGCTGTTTTCATATTGCTCCTTGGTAAAAAAGCATTTTTGCTGCACTTTTGATGCATTTCCGGTGTGTTTTTCTGGATTTTATCATTATTTTGGCCAAAATGTATTCTGTTACATGTCCCAATAAGTGTATATTGATTGATTTGTGTGAAAGTTCTAGCATTTACAAACTATGATATATATATATATATATATATATATATATATATATATATATATATATATATATATATATATATATATACATACTGGAATTTATATATTTTTTTTTTTATACTAGTAATGGCAGTGATCAGCGACTTATAATGGGACTGTGATAGTGCGGCGGTCAATCTGACACTAACTGATGCTGGGGGGAGGGGACAATGACTAACAGCTACTGACATCACCAGTGACAGAATAGAGTGATCATTGCTACCAATGCTACCTGACGCCTTTTCTGCTAGCCAAACCCGAACACTTCAGCGTGGGCACTGCAAACATGTTATTGTAGCGTACACTAGACATATATTTTGTAATTAAATAACATTTCTAATCATATGAATTTAATCACAAGAGACCCCCCCCCCCTTTACATCTGAACCCCCCAGAATTCCACTTTACATCTCAACTTGCAGAGTTCCCCTTTAAATCTGAATCCGCAAACTTCCCCTTTACATCAGAACTCACAGTTCCCTTACACTGCAAGGGGGGACTGCAGACTCTGATGTAAGGGAGAACTCTGATGTTAGGGGGAACACTGCAGACTCTGGTGTAAAGGGCAAGTCTGATATAAGTGGGTTCTCATTTACATAATAGTTCCCAGCATTCCCCTTAAATCAGGGTTCCCAAAGAACCCTTACATCAGAGTCTGCGGAATTTCACTGTAAGCGGGGGCTCTGTGGATTGTAATGTAAAGGGCGACTCTGATGTAAGGGGTGCTCTGGTAACCCTGATGAATCACAGCTCAGCCAGGCAGTCAGGTGGCCCCTGCCCGGAAATGCAGAATAGATAGATAGATAGATAGATAGATAGATAGATAGATAGATAGATAGATAGATAGATAGATAGATAGACAGACAGACAGACAGACAGACAGACAGACAGACAGACAGACAGACAGACAGACAGACAGACAGACAGACAGATAGATAGATAGATAGATAGATAGATAGATAGATAGATAGATAGATAGATAGATAGATAGATAGATAGATAGATACGTGATTCTGTGCAGGCGGTCCGCACTGTAGCAGTAAAACTACAGAGCGCGGTGGTAAACATGCATTTTTTTTAAACGCAACTGACTGGTGTGAAGAGTTCCATAGGGTTTAACCCTTTCACGCACGTGCTATGGCCAAATGATAGCTACAGCAGGGCTCAAAATTTAAAGTTCTGAGCTACTAGCCAGGCCTTAAGAGTTACTCGCCACCAGTTGCCCCAACCCTGCCCGCCCCTAATTCTGCCCCTCAAACGCCCTCATAAATTATATCATGAAATGACACTTAAATCTGCAGAATTAAGTTACAAAAATAAATATTACCAACAACTTTATCAGTGCCCATCAGTGCAGCCTCACCTGTGCCCATCAATTCAGCCTCACCAGTGCCCATAAATGCAGCCTGACCTGGGCCCATCAATGCAGCTTGACCTGTGTTCATCAATGCAGCCTGACCTGTGTTCATCAATGCAGCCTCACCTGTGCCCATCAATGCAGCCTCATCTGTGCCCATCAATGCAGCCTCACCAGTGCCTATCAATGCAGCCTCACCAGTGCTCATCAGCACAGCCTCACCAGTGCCCATCAATGCAGCATCATCAGTGCCCATCAATGGAGCCTCACCAGTGCCCATCAGTGCAGCCTCACCAGTGCCCATCAATGCAGGCTCACCTGTGCCCATCAATGCACTGTGACCAGTGTCCATCAGTGCGGCCTCACCTCTGCTCATGAATGCAGCCTGATTAGTGCCCATCAATTCAGCCTTGCCTGTGCTCATCAATGCAGCCTGACCAGTGCCCATCAATGCAGCCTGACCTGTGCCCATCAATGCAGCCTGACCTGTGCCCATCAATGCAGCTTCACTTGTGCCCATCATTCAATGCAGCCTCACCTGTGCCCATCAATGCAGCTTCACCTGTGCCCATCAATGCAGCGTGACCAGTGCCCGTCAATGCAGCATGACCAGTGCCGAGGAAGAGAGAGGGGAGGAAGAGGAGAGCCAGCCGGATCATCACAGAGTGGGGATTTCCCGCTGTAACAGCTTTCATTTGCCGGGCGATCAAGGTCACACACACTCCCACCTCCTGGCCTGACTCCTTTGATAGAACACTGGTCCAATGCCGGGCCAGGAGTGTGTGACAGAGAGTGTCCGGCAATTCAAATAAAAGCTAATATAGCGGGTAATCCCCACTCTCTGATGATCCCCTCTTTCTCCTCTCTCTTCCTCTGGGCAATGGCTGGGAGAACAGCTCCCATTCAACTCCGCCTGTCGGTGGTGTTCAAATGCGAGTAGACGAGTGGAAATTTTGAGGGCTGAGCTACAGTGTGGGCTTACTTTGCCAGGAGGGTGTCTATTGACGTCCTCCCATGATCACGCTGTCCGCAGGCATCGCACTCTGATCACTGAGTCCTTCGGCTCACAGCGGCACTTTACCACATGATCAGCTGTCTCCAATGACAGCTGATCATGTGGTAAACAGAAGCCAGTTTTCGACTGACTGCCTGAGGAGAGATGAAGATTGACGATAACCGGCTTGAGTTAAACTGACATCAGCACTGATTATCAGTGTCCTGATTATCAGTGCAGCCCCAACAGTACCCACCAGTGCTGCCAATCAGTGCCCATCAGTGCCTCCTCATAAGTGTCACCAATCAGGGCTGCCTATCAGTGCCAACTGCCAGCTATCAGTGCTGTCTATCAGTGGCCATTAGTACCACCTATCAGTGCCCATCAGTTCCACCTGTCAGTACCCATCAGTGCTGCCTATCAGTGCCCATCAGTACCACCTACCAGTGCCCATCAGTGCTACCTCTCAGTGCAGTCTCATCAGTGTCACTTATCAGTGTCGTCTATCAGTGCCACCTGTCAGTGCCCATCAATGCAGCCTATCCTTCCTTATCAGTACCACCTATCAATGCCCATCAGTGCAGCCTCATCAGTGCCCACCAGTGCCGCCTCATCAGTGCCCATCAGTGCCATCAATCAGTGCCCACCAGTGCTGCCAATCAGTGCCCATCAGTGCCTCCTCATCAGTGTCACCTATCAGTGCTTCCTATCAGTGCCGCCTATTAGTGCCCACCAGTGCCCCCTGTCAGTGCCCACCAATGCCACCTATCAGTGTCCATCAGTGCCGCCTATCAGTGCAGCCTCATCACTGCCTCCTCATCAGTGCCCACCAGTGCCACCTCATTAGTGTCCATCAGTGCCACAAATCAGTGCCCACCAGTGCTGCCAATCAGTGCCCACCAGTGCCTCCTCATCAGTGTCACCTATCAGTGCCCATCAGTGACACCTGTCAGTGTCCATCAGTGCCGCCTATCGGTGCCCATCAGTACCACTAATCAGTGTCCATCAGTGCTGCCTATCAGTGCCACCTCATCAGTGCCCATCAGTGCAGCCTATCAGTGCACATTATTGCCGCATCATCAGTGCACATCTGTGAAGGATAAAAATTACCTATTTCCAAAATTTTATAAAAAAAATGTTGTTTTTTTCAAAATCGTTGTTTTGTTTTCCATTTGTTTAGCAAAAAATAAAAAAAATCCAATGGTGATTAAATACTACCAAGAGAAAGTGCATGGAGAAAAATGATAAAAATGTAATTTGGGTACAGTGTTGCATGACCGCGCAATTGTCATTCTAAAGACCCGTACACACGATCAGACTTTCCGACGGGAAATGTTGGATGTGAGGTTGTTGTCGGTAAGTCCGACCGTGTGTACGCTCCATCGGACAATTGTTGTCGGACTTTCCACCAACAAATGTTGGCTAGCATGTTCTCAAATTTTCCGCCAACAAATGCATGTTGTAGGATTTTCCAAGCGTGTGTACACAAGTCCGTCGGACAAAAGTCCAAAGTACAAACACGCATGCTCGGAAGCAAGGACGAGTCGGAAGCGCTCGGTCTTGTAAACTAGCATTCGTAATGGAGAATTAACATTCGTGACGCGGCAAATTCTGAAATCTTGAAATGCAGCGCACAATTCTCTTCTTCTTTAATGGGATAATAATGAATCTGCTTTGCTGGTGATACTGATGGAGTTATTGTAAACAAATTTTCAAAGGCTTTTTCTTTCTAGTGATATCAAGAATAATAGTATTATGTTTTTTTTTTTTTTCATTTGTGCAAGTTACCACAACACCATTATCCCGTAGTTTTTAAGAACAAAGATACAACTATGTTGGTGTCCCTTGTTAATTTTACATTGTATTTTTTTTAAATGTAAAATTAACTGTAAACTCCCAAACTGTCATTTGAAGTAAAACACATAGCCAAGTATTATTCTACACAATTTTTTTTATGGTGCATTAAAAAAAGAAAACAAATAAAATTAGACATGATATCTGCCAATAGAACTTAACCAAAAAGTGCATTCTATGCATCCAAAAATATAGAAAATATACCAAATCAAATCATTATTCAACCAAAAAAAATAATGTCAAAGCAATAACTCCAAGGCCAAAAATAAATAACACGTTATCTCCTCCGATTCCGCAACATGGCTGGTTGACGAACGGCCGTTCAGAAACGAACTGAAAAGCACGAAATGAAAAGCGCAAACTGAAAAGCGCTAAATGAAAAACGCGAAAAGAAAAACGCGAATCAACACTCACCAAACTTCTACTAACACGAAATTAGCAGAAGGAGCCCAAAGGGTGGCGCTAAAGAGCTGAAAAACCACGTACAGTGATGGCGAACCTCGGCACCCCAGATGTTTTGGAACTACATTTCCCATGATGCTCATGCACTCTGTAGTGTAGTTGAGCATCATGGGAAATGTAGATCCAAAACATCTGGGGTGCCAAGGTTCGCCATCACTGGTCTAGTACGTCACTACGTTCGCAATTGTTGGCCAACATGTGTGTGACCATGTGTATGCAAGACGAGTTTGAGCCAACACCCTTCGGACAAAATTCCGCGGTTTTGTCAGATCGCGTGTACGGGGCATAAGTGTGACAGCGCCGAAAGGTGAAAATTGACCTGGGCAGGAAAGGGGTATAAGTGCCGGATAGGCAAGTGGTTAAAGGGGTGCATTTTTCAGGAGTTTTCCTCCCTCTTTTTTTAAACTGATAAACTGGTCAAACACAGGTCAGTGTGAAAGGGTCTAATGCCGCGTACACACGGTCGGACTTTTCGACAACAAAGTTCTGACAGACTTTCGATGGAGTCACGACGGACTTTCTAACGACCGCACTTGCCTACACACGATCACACCAAAGTCTGACGGATTGGTATGTGATGACGTACGACCGGACTAAAATAAGGAAGTTGATAGCCGGTAGCCAATAGCTGCCCTAGCGTCGGTTTTCGTCCGTCGGACTAGCATACAGACGAGCGGACTTTTCAACCAGACTCGAGTCGAAAGATTTGAAGCATGTTCCAAATCTAAGGTCCGTCAGATTTTCGACCGAAAAAGTCCGCTGCAGGTCCGATGGAGCCCACACACAGTCGAATCGTCCACCGGACTCGGTCCGGCGGACCAGTCCGGTCGAAAAGTCCGCTCGTGTGTACGCGGCATTAGGCGTTCGGTCCCCTGTAAGGTTTTTGGAGAATGGAGAATATTTGGACAGCACACACAGAGAACACAATAAAAATGCTTTAACTTTTGCTGGGATGAAGAATTCCCTGGAAGCCCCGTTCTCATATTAGGCTTCCCGGTGAATTACCGCGACCTTCTCAGCTCACATCAATGCAGTAATGACAGATGGATTACATGACACCAAGAACAATATAAAGGAAACATTTGTGTCTTTTTTGTATCCAGCAGAAGGGATTTCAGAATATGAGAGAAAAGGATTCTGGTAAGAACTGATGAAAACAAGAAGAGGTTTTAATCCCACTGTGTCCTGATTAGACACGTCTCCGAAGGCCGGCGTCCAGACATACATATATTCCATTAATCCAACCTCTTTATTATTAAAGCTGAAGATTTTTTTTTTTCTCTAGTCTTTAAATTTGTTTATGTCTTTAGTTCAGGAAAAAAAAAAATCATAATGGTTTTAGACAGGCGGGTGATGTGTCTGTTTGCATGCACTCTACAACGCAGGGCATGCTGGGAAATATCCAGTCTTATCTTTTATTCAAAAGGAAATCCAGTTATACAGGCATGGCGATTAGCTGAGGTCAGGGAAGACGAAGGCTAAAATCAAATTTCTTAAAAGAGGGTTCATTTTACAGAGTAGATCAATCTCAAATAGGTCTCGGAAACTCTAATGGATTTTGGTCAAGTTTATTTAATTTATTTATTTTTTTATTATTAATGCTTAGATGTCCATAAATGTGTCTTTTATGTTATTTTTATCATTACTTTAATCTTTCTAATACAGATAAACATTTAATGCTCGGGCTCTTTCATGTTGCAATGTTTTCATGCCATGATGGGCTTTCTATTGAGAAAGACTAGCAGTGGTGGATCTCTGCGAGTTATATGGGTTTTAAAGGTGAAGTACGGAGAAAGCTTGTTTGGCTGTACTTCTCCTGTGGATCACAGGGGTGCAGTTCATTCTCTCACCCGTTTTCAGCAGACAGCGGGCTTATGTCCACTGTCTGTTGATGTCACAGAGCCATGCCAGGGCCGCGCGCTGCTGAGAGCCTGAGCTGGCCGCTCCCACCCCTTCCACAGCCCAGCACTCCAGTGAGCGGGGGAGGGGCAGAGCAGAGAGCTGGTAAATGACAGTCACCAGCTCTCTGCTCAGGGCATACCTCCTAACCGTCCCAGATCGCCCGGGAAAGTCCCGCCTTTGGGAGGTCTGTCCCGGGTCCCTTCATTCCGGGACATTACAGTGTCCCGGAATTGCCCCCTGGGCCAATTTGATGCCCCCTAAAGATGGCGCCGCATCGCCACTGTTACTCACTACCCTGGTGTACTGTATTCCTGGCCGAGACCCGCTATTATTCACCACCAGCCTCTGCCTGGCTCACTGCCCAAACTGGTTGCTAGCCAAAACCTGGCATCTAGCAACCAGTGACGTCATGATGAGGAGGAGAGCGGGGCCCCAGCATACAGAGCAGAGCTGGAGGATTTAACTTCCTCCTCCTCCACGCCTAGTAGTTAGCTCCATGCACCTCCTCCCTGTATCTTCTCCAGCAGCATGGATGCCGCTTTGATCTGTGGTAGCACTCCCCTCCCTCCCTCTCTCCTCCTCTTGTATGTCAATCAGTGTTCCACCTCTCACATGAGCCAGTGTAGGAGGTGGGACCTTGTTACAGTGCTGCCAAACACACACAGACCCAGCTCCATGACACACAGCGGGAGATGCCCGCTGTGTGTGTGTGATCCAGGCAATAGTGAGTGCGCATTCATGGGCACAGTAAAGCTGCATTTGATGGACATAGTGAGACTGCATTTATTGCAGTGAGGCTGCACTGATGGGCTGTAAAGCCGCATTGATGGGCAGTGAGGCCGCAATGATGGGCAGTGAGGCCGCACTGATGGGCAGTGAAGCCGCACTGATGGGCAGTGAAGCCGCACTGATGGGCAGTGAAGACACATTGATGGGCAGTGAGGCCGCATTGATGGGCAGTGAAGCCGCATTGATGGGCAGTGAGGCCGCATTGATGGGCAGTGAGGCCGCAATGATGGCTGTGAGGCCGCATTGATGGGCAGTGAAGCCTCATTGACGGGCAGTGAGGCCGCATTGATGGGCAGTGAAGCCGCATTGATGGGCAGTGAGGCCGCATTGATGGGCAGTGAGGCCGCATTGATGGCTGTGAGGCCGCATTGATGGGCAGTGAAGCCTCATTGATGGGCAGTGAGGCTGCATTGATGGGCAATGAGGCCGCATTTATGGCAGTGAGGCTGCATTGATGGGCTGTGAATCTGTATTGATGGCAGTGAAGCTGCATTGATTGGCAATGAAGCTGCATTGATGGGTAGTGAGGCAGCATTGATGGGCCGTGAGGCCGCATTGATGGGCAGTGAGGCCTTATTGATGGCAGTGAGGCCACATTGATGGCAGTGTGGCTGCATTGATGGGCTGTGAAGCCACATTGATGGGCAGTGAAGCCACATTGATGGACAGTGAAGCCACATTAATGAACAGTGAGGCCACATTGATGGACAGTGAGGCTGCATTGATGGACAGTGAGGCTGCATTGATGGGCAATGAGGCCTTATTGATGGCAAAGAGGCTGCATTGAGGGGCAGTGAAGCCACATTGATGGGCAGTGAGGCCACATTGATGGGCAGTGAGGCCACATTGATAGGCAGTGAGGCCTTATTGAGGCAGTGAGGCTGCATTGAGGTGCAGTGAAGCCACGTTGATGGGCAGTGAGGCTGCATTATGGGAACAGTGAGGCTGCATTCATGGGCACAGTGAGGCTGCATTCACAGGCACAGTAAAGCTGCATTTTATAGACACAGTGAGGCTGCATTGATGCTCAGTTTCCTACTGCCTGTCCTACTGTCACTCCGCACCACACCTACTTTTGCCGCAGTGCACATAGCACACAGTCGGTCGCTTTCTCCTTTAAGTGTCCCTCATTCTGAAGTTCAAAAGTTGGGAGGTATGGCTCAGGGAGCCCTGAGAACAAAGCAATCAGCGGTGTTCAATCACTTGGTTCTCAGTGTAAGAGGTGCCGAGGGACAAATGCAGCATCAGACTAAGGCTGCATCCACCTAGGTAAGTATGAATCTTTAAAAAAAAATCCATAAATCTCTTTTAATTTGAACTTATAGCACCAACATATTAAGCATTGTTAGGTAAGCCAAGCTTAACAGCAATGCTGCTGACTGAGGCCTCTACTCTACTGTGGACGCTCTGGGTGCTGCCAAAGGAGCCCATCCATATATCTAATCACAAGAAAACAATACAACTTAAGCTGGCCGAGACCCGCTATTATTCACCACCAGCCTCTGCCTGGCTCACTGCCCAAACTGGTTGCTAGCCAAAACCTGGCATCTGGCAACCAGTAACGTCATGATGAGGAGGAGAGCGGGGCCCCAGCATACAGAGCGGAGCTGGAGGATTTAACTTCCTCCTCCTCCACGCCTAGTAGTTAGCTCCATGCACCTCCTCCCTGTATCTTCTCCAGCAGCATGGATGCCGCTTTGATCTGTGGTAGCACTCCCCTCCCTCCCTCTCTCCTCCTCTTGTATGTCAATCAGTGTTCCACCTCTCACATGAGCCAGTGTAGGAGGTGGGACCTTGTTACAGTGCTGCCAAACACACACAGACCCAGCTCCATGACACACAGCGGGAGATGCCCGCTGTGTGTGTGTGATCCAGGCAATAGTGAGTGTGCATTCATGGGCACAGTAAAGCTGCATTTGATGGACACAGTGAGACTGCATTTATTGCAGTGAGGCTGCACTGATGGGCTGTAAAGCCGCATTGATGGGCAGTGAGGCCGCAATGATGGGCAGTGAGGCCGCACTGATGGGCAGTGAAGCCGCACTGATGGGCAGTGAAGCCGCACTGATGGGCAGTGAAGACACATTGATGGGCAGTGAGGCCGCATTGATGGGCAGTGAAGCCGCATTGATGGGCAGTGAGGCCGCATTGACGGGCAGTGAGGCCGCAATGATGGCTGTGAGGCCGCATTGATGGGCAGTGAAGCCTCATTGACGGGCAGTGAGGCCGCATTGATGGGCAGTGAAGCCGCATTGATGGGCAGTGAGGCCGCAGTGATGGGCAGTGAGGCCGCATTGATGGCTGTGAGGCCGCATTGATGGGCAGTGAAGCCTCATTGATGGGCAGTGAGGCTGAATTGATGGGCAATGAGGCCGCATTTATGGCAGTGAGGCTGCATTGATGGGCTGTGAATCTGTATTGATGGCAGTGAAGCTGCATTGATTGGCAATGAAGCTGCATTGATGGGTAGTGAGGCAGCATTGATGGGCAGTGAGGCCGCATTGATGGGCAGTGAGGCCTTATTGATGGCAGTGAGGCCACATTGATGGCAGTGTGGCTGCATTGATGGGCTGTGAAGCCACATTGATGGGCAGTGAAGCCACATTGATGGACAGTGAAGCCACATTAATGAACAGTGAGGCCACATTGATGGACAGTGAGGCTGCATTGATGGACAGTGAGGCTGCATTGATGGGCAATGAGGCCTTATTGATGGCAAAGAGGCTGCATTGAGGGCAGTGAAGCCACATTGATGGGCAGTGAGGCCACATTGATGGGCAGTGAGGCCACATTGATAGGCAGTGAGGCCTTATTGAGGCAGTGAGGCTGCATTGAGGTGCAGTGAAGCCGCGTTGATGGGCAGTGAGGCTGCATTATGGGAACAGTGAGGCTGCATTCATGGGCACAGTGAGGCTGCATTCACAGGCACAGTAAAGCTGCATTTTATAGACACAGTGAGGCTGCATTGATGCTCAGTTTCCTACTGCCTGTCCTACTGTCACTCCGCACCACACCTACTTTTGCCGCAGTGCACATAGCACACAGTCGGTCGCTTTCTCCTTTAAGTGTCCCTCATTCTGAAGTTCAAAAGTTGGGGGGTATGGCTCAGGGAGCCCTGAGAACAAAGCAATCAGCGGTGTTCAATCACTTGGTTCTCAGTGTAAGAGGTGCCGAGGGACAAATGCAGCATCAGACTAAGGCTGCATCCACCTAGGTAAGTATGAATCTTTAAAAAAAAAATCCATAAATCTCTTTTAATTTGAACTTATAGCACCAACATATTAAGCATTGTTAGGTAAGCCAAGCTTAACAGCAATGCTGCTGACTGAGGCCTCTACTCTACTGTGGACGCTCTGGGTGCTGCCAAAGGAGCCCATCCATATATCTAATCCCAAGAAAACAATACAACTTAAGCTGGCCGAGACCCGCTATTATTCACCACCAGCCTCTGCCTGGCTCACTGCCCAAACTGGTTGCTAGCCAAAACCTGGCATCTGGCAACCAGTAACGTCATGATGAGGAGGAGAGCGGGGCCCCAGCATACAGAGCGGAGCTGGAGGATTTAACTTCCTCCTCCTCCACGCCTAGTAGTTAGCTCCATGCACCTCCTCCCTGTATCTTCTCCAGCAACATGGATGCCGCTTTGATCTGTGGTAGCACTCCCCTCCCTCCATCTCTCCTCCTCTTGTATGTCAATCAGTGTTCCACCTCTCACATGAGCCAGTGTAGGAGGTGGGACCTTGTTACAGTGCTGCCAAACACACACAGACCCAGCTCCATGACACACAGCGGGAGATGCCCGCTGTGTGTGTGTGATCCAGGCAATAGTGAGTGCGCATTCATGGGCACAGTAAAGCTGCATTTGATGGACACAGTGAGACTGCATTTATTGCAGTGAGGCTGCACTGATGGGCTGTAAAGCCGCATTGATGGGCAGTGAGGCCGCAATGATGGGCAGTGAGGCCGCACTGATGGGCAGTGAAGCCGCACTGATGGGCAGTGAAGCCGCACTGATGGGCAGTGAAGACACATTGATGGGCAGTGAGGCCGCATTGATGGGCAGTGAAGCCGCATTGATGGGCAGTGAGGCCGCATTGATGGGCAGTGAGGCCGCAATGATGGCTGTGAGGCCGCATTGATGGGCAGTGAAGCCTCATTGACGGGCAGTGAGGCCGCATTGATGGGCAGTGAAGCCGCATTGATGGGCAGTGAGGCCGCAGTGATGGGCAGTGAGGCCGCATTGATGGCTGTGAGGCCGCATTGATGGGCAGTGAAGCCTCATTGATGGGCAGTGAGGCTGAATTGATGGGCAATGAGGCCGCATTTATGGCAGTGAGGCTGCATTGATGGGCTGTGAATCTGTATTGATGGCAGTGAAGCTGCATTGATTGGCAATGAAGCTGCATTGATGGGTAGTGAGGCAGCATTGATGGGCCGTGAGGCCGCATTGATGGGCAGTGAGGCCTTATTGATGGCAGTGAGGCCACATTGATGGCAGTGTGGCTGCATTGATGGGCTGTGAAGCCACATTGATGGGCAGTGAAGCCACATTGATGGACAGTGAAGCCACATTAATGAACAGTGAGGCCACATTGATGGACAGTGAGGCTGCATTGATGGACAGTGAGGCTGCATTGATGGGCAATGAGGCCTTATTGATGGCAAAGAGGCTGCATTGAGGGGCAGTGAAGCCACATTGATGGGCAGTGAGGCCACATTGATGGGCAGTGAGGCCACATTGATAGGCAGTGAGGCCTTATTGAGGCAGTGAGGCTGCATTGAGGTGCAGTGAAGCCGCGTTGATGGGCAGTGAGGCTGCATTATGGGAACAGTGAGGCTGCATTCATGGGCACAGTGAGGCTGCATTCACAGGCACAGTAAAGCTGCATTTTATAGACACAGTGAGGCTGCATTGATGCTCAGTTTCCTACTGCCTGTCCTACTGTCACTCCGCACCACACCTACTTTTGCCGCAGTGCACATAGCACACAGTCGGTCGCTTTCTCCTTTAAGTGTCCCTCATTCTGAAGTTCAAAAGTTGGGAGGTATGGCTCAGGGAGCCCTGAGAACAAAGCAATCAGCGGTGTTCAATCACTTGGTTCTCAGTGTAAGAGGTGCCGAGGGACAAATGCAGCATCAGACTAAGGCTGCATCCACCTAGGTAAGTATGAATCTTTAAAAAAAAATCCATAAATCTCTTTTAATTTGAACTTATAGCACCAACATATTAAGCATTGTTAGGTAAGCCAAGCTTAACAGCAATGCTGCTGACTGAGGCCTCTACTCTACTGTGGACGCTCTGGGTGCTGCCAAAGGAGCCCATCCATATATCTAATCACAAGAAAACAATACAACTTAAGCTGGCCGAGACCCGCTATTATTCACCACCAGCCTCTGCCTGGCTCACTGCCCAAACTGGTTGCTAGCCAAAACCTGGCATCTGGCAACCAGTAACGTCATGATGAGGAGGAGAGCGGGGCCCCAGCATACAGAGCGGAGCTGGAGGATTTAACTTCCTCCTCCTCCACGCCTAGTAGTTAGCTCCATGCACCTCCTCCCTGTATCTTCTCCAGCAACATGGATGCCGCTTTGATCTGTGGTAGCACTCCCCTCCCTCCCTCTCTCCTCCTCTTGTATGTCAATCAGTGTTCCACCTCTCACATGAGCCAGTGTAGGAGGTGGGACCTTGTTACAGTGCTGCCAAACACACACAGACCCAGCTCCATGACACACAGCGGGAGATGCCCGCTGTGTGTGTGTGATCCAGGCAATAGTGAGTGCGCATTCATGGGCACAGTAAAGCTGCATTTGATGGACACAGTGAGACTGCATTTATTGCAGTGAGGCTGCACTGATGGGCTGTAAAGCCGCATTGATGGGCAGTGAGGCCGCAATGATGGGCAGTGAGGCCGCACTGATGGGCAGTGAAGCCGCACTGATGGGCAGTGAAGCCGCACTGATGGGCAGTGAAGACACATTGATGGGCAGTGAGGCCGCATTGATGGGCAGTGAAGCCGCATTGATGGGCAGTGAGGCCGCATTGATGGGCAGTGAGGCCGCAATGATGGCTGTGAGGCCGCATTGATGGGCAGTGAAGCCTCATTGACGGGCAGTGAGGCCGCATTGATGGGCAGTGAAGCCGCATTGATGGGCAGTGAGGCCGCAGTGATGGGCAGTGAGGCCGCATTGATGGCTGTGAGGCCGCATTGATGGGCAGTGAAGCCTCATTGATGGGCAGTGAGGCTGAATTGATGGGCAATGAGGCCGCATTTATGGCAGTGAGGCTGCATTGATGGGCTGTGAATCTGTATTGATGGCAGTGAAGCTGCATTGATTGGCAATGAAGCTGCATTGATGGGTAGTGAGGCAGCATTGATGGGCCGTGAGGCCGCATTGATGGGCAGTGAGGCCTTATTGATGGCAGTGAGGCCACATTGATGGCAGTGTGGCTGCATTGATGGGCTGTGAAGCCACATTGATGGGCAGTGAAGCCACATTGATGGACAGTGAAGCCACATTAATGAACAGTGAGGCCACATTGATGGACAGTGAGGCTGCATTGATGGACAGTGAGGCTGCATTGATGGGCAATGAGGCCTTATTGATGGCAAAGAGGCTGCATTGAGGGGCAGTGAAGCCACATTGATGGGCAGTGAGGCCACATTGATGGGCAGTGAGGCCACATTGATAGGCAGTGAGGCCTTATTGAGGCAGTGAGGCTGCATTGAGGTGCAGTGAAGCCGCGTTGATGGGCAGTGAGGCTGCATTATGGGAACAGTGAGGCTGCATTCATGGGCACAGTGAGGCTGCATTCACAGGCACAGTAAAGCTGCATTTTATAGACACAGTGAGGCTGCATTGATGCTCAGTTTCCTACTGCCTGTCCTACTGTCACTCCGCACCACACCTACTTTTGCCGCAGTGCACATAGCACACAGTCGGTCGCTTTCTCCTTTAAGTGTCCCTCATTCTGAAGTTCAAAAGTTGGGAGGTATGGCTCAGGGAGCCCTGAGAACAAAGCAATCAGCGGTGTTCAATCACTTGGTTCTCAGTGTAAGAGGTGCCGAGGGACAAATGCAGCATCAGACTAAGGCTGCATCCACCTAGGTAAGTATGAATCTTTAAAAAAAAATCCATAAATCTCTTTTAATTTGAACTTATAGCACCAACATATTAAGCATTGTTAGGTAAGCCAAGCTTAACAGCAATGCTGCTGACTGAGGCCTCTACTCTACTGTGGACGCTCTGGGTGCTGCCAAAGGAGCCCATCCATATATCTAATCACAAGAAAACAATACAACTTAAGCTGGCCGAGACCCGCTATTATTCACCACCAGCCTCTGCCTGGCTCACTGCCCAAACTGGTTGCTAGCCAAAACCTGGCATCTGGCAACCAGTAACGTCATGATGAGGAGGAGAGCGGGGCCCCAGCATACAGAGCGGAGCTGGAGGATTTAACTTCCTCCTCCTCCACGCCTAGTAGTTAGCTCCATGCACCTCCTCCCTGTATCTTCTCCAGCAGCATGGATGCCGCTTTGATCTGTGGTAGCACTCCCCTCCCTCCCTCTCTCCTCCTCTTGTATGTCAATCAGTGTTCCACCTCTCAAATGAGCCAGTGTAGGAGGTGGGACCTTGTTACAGTGCTGCCAAACACACACAGACCCAGCTCCATGACACACAGCGGGAGATGCCCGCTGTGTGTGTGTGATCCAGGCAATAGTGAGTGTGCATTCATGGGCACAGTAAAGCTGCATTTGATGGACACAGTGAGACTGCATTTATTGCAGTGAGGCTGCACTGATGGGCTGTAAAGCTGCATTGATGGGCAGTGAGGCCACAATGATGGGCAGTGAGGCCGCACTGATGGGCAGTGAAGCCGCACTGATGGGCAGTGAAGACACATTGATGGGCAGTGAGGCCACATTGATGGGCAGTGAAGCCGCATTGATGGGCAGTGAGGCCGCATTGATGGGCAATGAGGCCGCAATGATGGCTGTGAGGCCGCATTGATGGGCAGTGAAGCCTCATTGATGGGCAGTGAGGCCGCATTGATGGGCAGTGAAGCCGCATTGATGGGCAGTGAGGCCGCATTGATGGGCAGTGAGGCCGCATTGATGGGCATTGAGGCCGCATTGATGGCTGTGAGGCCGCATTGATGGGCAGTGAAGCCTCATTGATGGGCAGTGAGGCTGCATTGATGGGCAATGAGGCCGCATTTATGGCAGTGAGGCTGCATTGATGGGCTGTGAAGCTGCATTGATGGCAGTGAGGCTGCATTGATGGGCAGTGAGGCTGCATTTATGGCAGTGAGGCTGCATTGATGGGCTGTGAAGCTGTATTGATGGCAGTGAACCTGCATTGATTGGCAATGAAGCTGCATTGATGGGTAGTGAGGCCGCATTGATGGGCAGTGAGGTCGCATTGATGGACAGTGAGGCTGCATTGATGGGCAGTGAGGCCGCATTAATGGGCAGTGAGGCCTTATTGATGGCAGTGAGGCCACATTGATGGCAGTGTGGCTGCATTGATGGGCTGTGAAGCCACATTGATGGGCAGTGAAGCCACATTGATGGGCAGTGAAGCCACATTGATGAACAGTGAGGCCACATTGATGGACAGTGAGGCTGCATTGATGGACAGTGAGGCTGCATTGATGGGCAATGAGGCCTTATTGATGGCAAAGAGGCTGCATTGAGGGGCAGTGAAGCCACATTGATGGGCAGTGAGGCCACATTGATGGGCAGTGAGGCCACATTGATAGGCAGTGAGGCCTTATTGAGGCAGTAAGGCTGCATTGAGGTGCAGTGAAGCCGCGTTGATGGGCAGTGAGGCTGCATTAATGGGAACAGTGAGGCTGCATTCATGGGCACAGTGAGGCTGCATTCACATGCACAGAAAATCTGCATTTTATAGACACAGTGAGGCTGCATTGATGCTCAGTTTCCTACTGCCTGTCCTACTGTCACTCCGCACCACACCTACTTTTGCCGCAGTGCACATAGCACACAGTCGGTCGCTTCCTCCTTTAAGTGTCCCTCATACTGAAGTTCAAAAGTTGGGAGGTATGGCTCAGGGAGCCCTGAGAACTGAGCAATCAGCGGTGTTCAATCACTCGGTTCTCAGTGTTAGAGGTACCAAGGGACAAATGCAGCATCAGACTAAGGCTGCATCCACCTAGGTAAGTATGAATCTTTAAAAAAAAATCCATAAATCTCTTTTAATTTGAACTTATAGCACCAACATATTAAGGATTGTTAGGTAAGCCAAGCTTAACAGCAATGCTGCTGACTGAGGCCTCTACTCTACTGTGGACGCTCTGGGTGCTGCCAAAGGAGCCCATCCATATATCTAATCCCAAAAAAAACAATACAACTTAAGCTGAACACTAATTAAAGTGGGGTTCCACCCAAAAAAAAAAAAACTACATGAAAAATCCTAAAAAAAAATACAAAAAAAATATATATTTTTTTTACTCACCTCTAAATGCCTGTTGCTAGGGGGTCCCTCGTAGTCTGCCTCTTCTAGTGCCTGGGCTGGTGACATCACTTCCCCCTCAGCACAGGAAGGGCTCAGCTCTGCTCCCTCCCTCCTGTCAATCATCTGGGACCCATTACAGGTCTCAGGTGACTGAGCGGCCAATCACGGTGCTTGGTGCCGCTCGCGCATGCGCAGTGGGTGCCAGGCTGTGAAGCCACAGCCCGGCGCCCACAGTTGCAATGCCGGCGCCGCTGAACGGAGGGGGAGACGAGCGGGGCTTCGATCCCCCGCATCGCTGGACCCAGGGACAGGTAAGTGTCCAACTAAAAGTCAGCAGCTGCAGTATTTGTAGCTGCTGACTTTAAATTTTTTTTTTTTTGGACTGGAACTCCTCTTTAAGTCAACTCCTTTGAATACCTTTATTCAGCCACAGACTGCATAGAAAATGACCCCACCCAAGGACCATTCCTTGTCCCATAACTGGTAGGAGACTGAAATGACAAGGTTGGCCTTTCTTGTATCTCCAGCCCAGGCCCCATTGAAGGTGAAACAGATAGTGTCGAGGGAGAGGAGGAACATGGGTGGTAGGTGTTGGTAGCAGAACTTGCTGCAGGAGATGCAGACTTGAGAAGTCAGGCAGGACATCAGGCCAGGAGCAGCTGTAATGCATGCTGGACGAGCCGAGGGGCACTTCACATGTACCGCAGGTTCTGAAAGCATGGCTTATTGAAGTTCTCAGCAGCCAAGTTGGAATGATGAGCGAGGTCACAGAGGTAACCAGGGTCAGTAGCAGGTGGGCAACGAGGTACAGAAGTGTAGGCGGAAGCATGGTCAGGAATGAAGCCGGGGTCAGGAACAGGTGAGCATATCTACAGGCAGAATCCAGGATCGGGTCAGTAAAAAGCCGGGTCATCAACAGAAATCAGATACATGACACACTCAGGACACAGGAAAAGCTGAAGACCAGTCAGCACTGACAGTGAGCAAGAGCATGCCTTAGATAGCCTTGTAGCAAAAACTGCCGGCAGGTTTGCGTGCATTCCTGTGCGCATTTCTATTAGCAATGCGCCTATGCTCAATACTATGAGCGGTGCTATGCACATGTGCATATCTATGCGCCAGTCGCTGTACTGGAATTCCCTTACAACCCTCTTCGACTAATTTCACCCCGATAGGCTTAATGTGTCCTTATGATTAAGCCATATTTGGTGCGGGGGGAAAAACACACTAAAAACGCACCTCTCTATTGAAATTATTGGAGTCCACAAAATGCACTGCACAAGTGTGAACTGCTTTGTTCAATCATGTTTCTAGAGGAAAAGTAGCAATCGTCTTATTTCTCTTTTATACCTTACTGTATTTATTGCAATCCGTTTTCTTTTTATATAATTTAATATAGATAAATAATTATAAATATAATTAATATAATAATATAAATAAATATAATTCATATACTATAATAATATAAATATCTGAATATATATATATATATATATATATATATATATATATATATATATATATATATATATATATATATATATATATATATATATATATATATATATATATATATATATATATATATATATATATATATATATATATATATATCATGTAAATCTAATAACATAATTAATATAAATGTTATCGGAAATAAAGAAACATATTAATGCAACCTAAAAACGAAATGGGTCCGAATTAATTTGGATCATGTCGTTACAATGTTTCAAATACTTCAAACATTAGTAAAAGGTCCAAATGAAACAAATACATTTTGTTGTTTTGTTATAATTTATTTTGGATTTAGATGAAATTTTTTACAATTGTGATTCAGAGATTTGGATACTTTCAAATCCAGAGAGAAAACTGGGTGGGGGAAGCCTGTATCATAAATTCTGCCACAATCCCCTAAATGAATTGATTAGGAGGAAAGAAGTGTGTCCCAGGACCCCCAAAGGGGGGAGGGGGTAAGACACTGGGAAATGGGGATTTTAAATGTGCGCAAAAGTCAATGAATGTATACCATAAATAAAATCAATATATTTTTATATATATTTTTAAAACGTTAAACATGCAAGAGATATACATTTCATAAAAGATGTTATGTTTTACACATTGCCATTAGGGATGGGCGAACGGTTCGGCCCGAGCATAAGTTCGGGCTGAACTTTGGTTGTTCGGATGTTCGGTGAACACCGAACAATATGCAGTGTTCATGGCAAATTTGAAAGCCACCGGAACACCGTCTATGGGACACTAACATGAAAAATCAAAAGTTCTCATTTTAAAGGCTTATATGCAAGTTATTGTCATAAAAAGGGTTTGGGGATCCGGGTCCTGCCTCGGGGGACATGTATCAATGCAAAAAAAAGTTTTAAAAATAGACGTTTTATCTGGAGCAGTGATTTTTTTAATGCTAAAAGTGAAACAATAAAAATGAAATATTCCTTTAAATATCGTGCCTGGGGGGTGTCTATAGTATGCCTGCAAAGTGGCACATTTTTCAGTACCACATCAAAATGACATTTCTAAAGAAAAAATTGTCATTTAAAACTGATTGCGGCTGTAATGAATTGTCAGGTCTCGGCAATATAGATAAAACTCGTTGAAAAAAAGAGCATGGGTCCCCCCCCCCCAGTCCCTTACCAGGCCCTTTGGGTCTGGTATGAATATTAAGGGGAACCCAGAACCAAAAATTAAAAAACAAATTGCATGGGGTCCCCCCAAAATCCATACCAGGCCCTTCAGGTCTGGAATGGAAATTAAGGGGAACCCCACGCCAAATTTTTTAAAAAATGGCGTAGGGGTCCCTCCCAAAATCCAATCCCAGACCTGAAGGGTCTGGTATGGATTTTAAGGGCAACCCTGGGCCAAAATTTAAAAAAAATTGACGTAGGGGTCCCCCCAAAATCCATACCAGACCCTTATCTGAGCACGGAATCTGGCAGGCCGCAGGAAAAGAGGGGGGACAAGAGAGCACCCCCCTCCTGAACCATACCAGGCCACATGCCCTCAACATGGGGAGGGTGCTTTGGGGTCTGACCCCAAAGCACCTTGTCTCCATGTTGATGGGGACAAGGGCCTCATCCCCACAACCCTTGCCCGGTGGTTGTGGAGATATGCGGGCGGGGGCTTATCAGAATCTGGAAGCCCCCTTTAACAAGGGGACCCCCACATCCCGCCCCACCCTATGTGAATTGGTAACGGGGAAGCCCCGTGGTGTTAGAGGGGGCGGGGTCCCCCGTTTACTTCACCGGGTGGCCCCACCCTCAGCTATATAATAACTGTCACCCAGAAGAAGCGTCAGTCGGAGGGAGCGTCCCATGGAGGCGGAACGTTGCAGCTTTTTTTTTCTTTTTAGGTCCGTCAGGTAGCATGGATTTACATTGTGGGACATTTTTATTTTTTTATTTTTTAATAAAAGACTTGTCCCAAGCTGTCTCTTGTCTTTTTTTTCCATTGTTTACACTTTTTTGTGAAATGGTAGGGGTACAATGTACCCTGTTACCAATTCACATGGGGGGCTGGGAACTGGGGGTCCCCTTGTTAAAGGGGGCTTCCAGATTCTGATAAGCCCCCTGTCCGCATACCCCCACAACCACCAGGCAAGGGTTGTGGGGATGAGGCCCTTTTCCCCATCAACATGGGGACAAGGTGCTTTGGGGGGCTACCCCAAAGCACCCTCCCCATGTTGAGGGCATGTGGCCTGGTACAGTTCAGGAGGGGGGCTCTCTCTTGGCCCCCCTCTTTTCGTGCTGCCTGCCAGGTTACGTGCATGGATAACTGTCTGGTATGGATTTTAGGGGGGACACCTATGCCATTTTTTAAATTTTGGCACGGGGTTCCCCTTAAAAAAATGATGCAGGGGTCCCCCCCAAAATCCATACCAGACCCTTTCCATATTAGACCTGAAGGGCCTGGTATGTATTTTAGGGGGACCCCCACGCAATTTAAAAAAAAATGGTGGTTCAGGTTCCCCTTAATATTCATACCAGGCCCAAAGGGCCTGGTAATGGTCTGGGGGGGGGACCCATGCCCTTTTTTTAATGAGTTTTATCTAAATTGCCGAGACCCGACAATTCATTACAGCCGCGATCAGTTTTAAATGACAATTTTTTCTTTAGAAATGTAATTTTGCTGTGGTACTGTTCTAAATATGGGAAAAATTCACCACTTTACAGGCATACTACAGACACCCCCCAGGCACGATATTTAAAGGAATATTTCATTTTTATTGTTTCACTTTAAGCATTAAAAAAATCACTGCTCCCAAAAAAAGTCTGTTTTTAAAAAAAAATTGCATTGATATATGTCCCCTGGGGCAGGACCCGGGTCCCCAAAGACTTTTTATTACAATAACTTGCATATAAGCCTTTAAAATGAGCACTTTTGATTTTTCATGTTCGTGTTCCATAGACTTTAAAGGTGTTCCATGTGTTCTTCTGAATTTTTTGTCTGTTCGGTATGTTCTGGTTTGAACCGAACCAGAGGGTGTTCGGCTCATCCCAAATCGCCATACAATACAAATACAATACAATACAAATTTAATTTTCAAAAAAAATATATGTTATGTTGTACACATCGCCATACAATACAATTATCTGCATCTGGATAGATCTGACAAGATTGACACGTTTTGCCCAAGGCTTCTTCAGAATCCAATTTTCAATATCTCTAAAAAACAATATCCAGGAAAAATGTATAATAACGTGTATTGTATGCGTACACCCTAAAGGATCTGAGAAATGTTCTGATCCAAAATAAAACATTCAGTCTATTGTGTCTAGATGGAAGACAAGGAATAGGATCGCCATCAGGAAACATGCATCAAGAAAGTGAAATACAAAAGGGAAGGGATAGATAGGAACTATCAACCATCAACTAGAGAGATCCAACTGCCACAAAAGTTATATGTATAAGTCCACATAAAGGATCCAATACAGAGGTATCAATTAGACCAAGTGCAAACGAAAAGGGGTTGGTGGTATTTGCCAACACTCCCTTGGAAGAGCCCATGTACCAGGAAGAATACATATATAGTTCCTCACTATAGGTCCGCAATAGTAGTAATCAATTGTGATTAGGAGTGCCCATAGGGTCGTCCATGTGGTAGGTCCAAAGATGAAAATTGGATCCTGAAGAAGCCCGCACCTTGGGGTGAAACGCGTCAATCTTGTGGGATCTATCCAGATGCAGATAATGGTATTGTATGGCGATGTGTACAACACAACATATATTTTATGAAAATTAATTTCTTGAATTTTTAAAGTTTTTGTGTGAAAAACTATAATTATATTGATTTTATTTATGGTATAGTGATTGTGATTTTGGGCACAGTTAAAATCCCCATCTCCCAGTGTTTTACCCCATCCCCCCTTGGGGAGACCTAGAACACACTTTTTTCCATATTTTCAAATCCCCAAATACCAAAAATTTTGTCCGAATTTCGACTTGTAACGAAACGAATCCCACATGTCTAGTTACAATATTGCAGTGTGATCACTGAGGGAGAGGAGTAAACATTTCCTTCTGTCTGTCTTTAGTATATTCTGATATTTCTGGAGTTTTTAAAATTCAATATTTTTTCCCAATGTCTAAAGTCTGCCATTAGGATCTTGCTTTATCTCTAAAGGAGCCCCCATTTAACTCTTTTCCTCAAGAAGCTCAGCAAGTTCTCGCTCATTGTATTATCCTGTGGATGCATTTACTTGCAGCTCTGTGGAATTAATGGACGTACATCTGAGAATGATTCAAATTAAAAAGTCTGTGAAGCAAGATGGAGGAGCTCAGGGTATCAAGGTGGGGGGGGGGGGTCACCTGGATGGCAATACTGCCCAGGCTACATTAGGCAGGTTTCTTTATCATAATGAGCTGAAAAGCAGAATTACATTCTCATCCTATCCATTTTAATCACTAGATTGATCACTCGGCGTTTTATGCCCAATTTGCTCCCAGTCTCGCTGTGCCACCTTGACATAGAAAATAACGCCATGGACTTATTGGTTGATAGGAGAATTCTGATTAATACTCTAATCACTCAAGAACGGTAATAGGAAGTGGCAGGTTGCAACCAGTTTGGGTTATAAAGCCCCAGCCTTCATTACAGCCTTCATTAGCCTGTGGCGCTACGGCTGCTAGAGCCTCATTTAGCTGAGATATTGCCTACAGGAGCCTCTTTAATGAGTGACGCTATTTCAGAAGGATGGAAGACTCCAAGTCTGATTAGTTTCCAAAAAAAAAAATCTAAAGAGGGCTGGACCCAAGTACAGCAGAACGGCTCGAAAAGGCGCGGTGACACAGACCGCTCTTACAATCAAAGATCGACAGGCCTGAAGAGGTTGGTAATGCTTGACCTGGAATCACCAAAAATACAGTATGAATAAAGGCAAGAGGATATCAGAAGGTTAAAGAGGACCAACTTTACTAGTGCTCAAGAATAAATTACAACCCAGATAGCAAGCAATTGGGCTACAAGTTTGATAATGACTTGCTAAGCTAATGCTAGACTTGCCCGGCTTCACAAGTTTGTTGCACAATTGCAGCATTGTCCGCATTGCATGACCCCAGATCAACTTTCTTTGCAAACATTATGCAAGTTCTGGCTCAGTTACGTTGTGCAATAGTCATCCCACCACAGGGGGTCACTGTGGCTGAATTTTCATTCTGTAGAATAGCAGAGCTCTTGCTGTAGACTCACCACTGCAACTTTGCTCTTGCTAAAGTTTCTACAAATTGGAAAAGTGTCAACTAGAACTTGTGCCTCAAGTGCTCTGCAAGTGTACAACCTGCCAGTGAAAATGTGCAGCAAGTTACCAAGACTAATGCCGTGTACACACGCTCGGAATTTCCAACAACAAATGTTGAGCTTGTTGTTGGAAATTCCGACCGTGTGTGGGCTCCATCGGACATTTGTTGTCGGAATTTCCAACAAAAATTTGAGATCTGGATCTCAAATTTTCCGACAACAAAATCCATTTGAAATTCCGAGCATGTGTAGACAATTCCAACGCACAAAATTCCACGCATGCTCGGAATCAAGCAGAAGGAGCCGCACTGGCTATTGAACTTCATTTTTCTCATCTTGTCGTACGTGTTGTACGTCACCATGTTCTTGACGCTCGGAATTTCCGACAACATTTGTGTGACCGTGTGTATGCAAGACAGGTTTGAGCCAACATCCAGGTTTTTTTTGTCGGAATGTCCAAACGTGTGTAGGCGCCACTACATTTCAACACTACCTCAAATTTGTGGCAAGTTGTCCTCGCTATCTGGGAGTATACTGAAACAGTGTTACATTTTCTGCCTTTTATTATTAACCACTTCAGATCCAGAAGATTTTACCCCCTTCATGACCAGGCCGCATACATCAAATAAATGTAAAAAAACTCAAATTTCTTTATAAATTTTGGCCAAAATGTATACTGTTACATGTCTTTGTAAAAAAAAAAAAAAACCCAATAAGTGTATATTAATTGGTTTGCGTAAAAGTCATAGTGTCGCCACACTATGTTATATATACTGGAATTTGTATCAATTCTTTTTTATACTACTAATGGGACTGTGATAGTGTGGTGGACAATCTGACACTAACTGATGCTGGGGGGGGGGACTGACTAACTGCCAATGACATCACCAGTGACACTAATACAGTGATCAATACTAATAATATATACTGTCACTGTAATAATGACACTGGCTGGGAAGGAGTTAACATCTAGGGGTGATCAAGGGGTTAAATGTGTGCCTGACGCTGTGTAATGCGTGCTGCTAGTAACTAACACATCTCGTTGTTTCTTATCCCTACTTTTTAGGATAAGAAACAAAGAGATCATTCCCTCTGTACGGAGCTCTTTGTTGATTGTCAACACAGGGCTCTGGGCTGTGATTGGACACAACCAATCAGCAGGTCCTAACCATGAATCATTGGCCTGGGCTTGCTAACAGACTCCCACTGTGTACAATCACAGTGTGTGTGTGTGTGGGGGGGGGGGGGTCTCTCTAAACCCAGAAGCAGGCAGCAAACAAGATACCAGTATGTCACTTTGCCTATACGGGCCGTCTGTCCGTAGTACATTGCAGGCATGCGGTCTGGAGGTGGTTGAAAAGCTGTCCTTGAGCTCAATCAGTGACTTTGCTTAGGCACAGATGGCATCATCAGTTCAGAGGAAGCACTTGTTTAGTAGAGATGGGCTCAGGCGTGTTCGGGATCCTAGTACCAACCCACTTGCCCGATCCCACCAGGAAGCCGACACTGCACACCGCTAATTACAGGCATTAAAACATTTCCTGGTCTCTGCAGCAGCGGACCGCGAAACTCCTCGCTGCCTGTAATTAGCGGTGTGCAGTGTCGGCTTCCTGGTGGGATCGGGCAAGTGGGTTGGGACTAGGATCCCGAACACGCCTGAGCCCATCTCTATTGTTTAGCTGTCTTAGTAGTGGAGTGTCACAGTCAGGGGTCAGGCTCGGAGACCAGTAGCTATAGCAGTAGGGAGGCTCCCACCGAACAGCAGTAGGTCAGCAGCAGGTCACTCTGGTGGACGAAACTGGCTCACCCGAGGTGCAGAGCCGAAATGCTAACCTGTATTCACACCAGAGCTCCTGGTAGTGGAGATGGGTTTTGCTGCCTGTTAGTAGGGGTGAGCTTCGAGTTCGAGTCAAACTCATGTTCGACTCGAACATCGGCTGTTCGCCAGTTTGCCGAACAGCGAACAATTTGGGGTGTTTGCGGCAAACTCGAAAGCCGCGGAAAACACCCTTTAAAAGTCTATGGGAGAAATCAAAAGTGCTCATTTTAAAGGCTTATATTCATGGTATTGTCATAAAAAAGTGTTTGGGGACCCGGGTCCTGCCCCAGGGGACATGTATCAATGCAAAAAAAAGTTTTAAAAATGGCCGTTTTTTCGGGAGCAGTGATTTTAATAATGCTTAAAGTCAAACAATAAAAGTGTAATATTCCTTTAAATTTCGTAGCTGGGGGGTGTTTATAGTATGCCTGTAAAGGGGCGCATGTTTCCCATGTTTAGAACAGTCTGACAGCAAAATGACATTTCAAAGGAAAAAAAAGTCATTTAAAACTACTCGCGGCTATTAATGAATTGCTGGTCCCGAGTCTCCCGACAATACACATAAAAGTTCATTGATAAAAACGGCATGGGAATTCCCCACAGGGGAACCCCGAACCGAAATTTAAAAAAAAAAATGACGTGGGGGTCCCCCTAAATTCCATACCAGGCCCTTCAGGTCTGGTATGGATTTTAAGGGGAACCCCGCGCCAAAATTTTAAAAAAAATTGGCGTGGGGTCTCCCCAAAAATCCATACCAGACTCTTATCCGAGCATGCAACCTGGCAGGCTGCAGGAAAAGAGGGGGGGGGGAGAGCACCCCCCCTCCTGAACCATACCAGGCCACATGCCCTCAACATTGGGAGGGTGCTTTGGGGTAGCCTCCAAAGCACCTTGGCCGGTGGTTGTGGGGGTCTGCGGGCGGGGGGCTTAACGGAATCTGGAAGCCCCCTTTAACAAGGGGACCCCCAGATCCCGGCTCTCCCCCCTGTGTGAAATGGTAAGGGGGTACAAAAGTACCCCTACCATTTCACAAAAAAACTGTCAAAAATGTTAAAAATGACAAGAGACAGTTTTTGACAACTCCGCCCGCCGGGGGACTCCGTGACCGTGATTGTGTGTCCCGCAGATTTGATGCCTGTGATCATCTCACAGAGAGGAAGAACGGGGAAATGCTGATGTAAACAAGCATCTCCCAGTTCTGCCTAATGACACTGTCACTGATCACAGCTCCCTGTAATCGGGAGCGGTGATCAGTGATGTGTCACACATAGCCCCTCCCTCCCACAGTTAGAACCACTCCATAGGACACACTTAACCCCTACAGCGCCACCTAGTGGTTAACCCCCTCACTGCCAGTCACATTTACACAGTAATCAATGCATTTTTAATCGCACTGATCGCTGTATAAATGTGAATGGTCCCAAAATCACGCCAAAAGTGTCCGTGTGTGCGCCATAATGCCGCAGTCACGATAAAAATCGCTGATTGCCGCCATAAAAAATTATCAATAAAAATGCCATAAAACTATCCCCTATTTTGTAGACGCTATAACTTTTGCGCAAACCAATCAATAAACGCTTATTGCAATTTTTTTTTACCAAATATATGTAGAAGAATACATATCGGCCTAAACTGAGGAAAAAAAATGTTTTTTTATATATTTTTGGGGGATATTTATTATAGCGAAGAGTAAAAAATAATGCGTTTTTTTCAAAATTTACACTTTTCTTTTGTTTATAGCGCAAAAAATAAAAACCGCAGGGGTGATCAAATACCACCAAAAGAAAGCTCTATTTATGAGAAAAAAAGGACGTCAGTTTTGTTTGGGAGCCACGTCGCACGACCGCGCAATTGTCAGTTAGAGCGACGCAGTGCCGAATCGCAAAAAGTGCTCTGGTCGGGAAGGGGGTTAAATCAGGAATTTCATGAGAGGAGCAAAGAGTTTGAGGTTCACCAAAACCCGAGACAAGGCTAGAAAATCCAACTAATCAGGCATTTTGGATATATATATACTGTATCTATCTATCTATCTATCTATCTATCTATCTATCTATCTCTCTCTCTATCTATCTATCTATCTATCTATCTATCTATCTATCTATCTATCTATCTATCTATCTATCTATCTACTGTATCTATCTATCTACAGTGGGGATGGAAAGTATTCAGACCCCCTTACATTTTTCACTCTTTGTTATATTGCAGCCATTTGCTAAAATCATTTAAGTTCATTTTTTTTCCTCATTAATGTACACACAGCACCCCATATTGTACACACAGCACCCCATATTGTACACCCAGCACCCCATATTGTACACACAGCCCCCCATATTGTACACCCAGCACCCCATATTGTACACACAGCACCCCATATTGTACACACAGCACCCCATATTGACAGAAAAACACAGAATTGTTGACATTTTTGCAGATTTATTAAAAAAGAAAAACTGAAATATCACATGGTCCTAAGTATTCAGACCCTTTGCTGTGACACATATATTTAACTCAGGTGCTGTCCATTTCTTCTGATCATCCTTGAGATGGTTCTACACCTTCATTTGAGTCCAGCTGTGTTTGATTATACTGATTGGACTTGATTAGGAAAGCCACACACCTGTCTATATAAGACCTTACAGCTCACAGTGCATGTCAGAGCAAATGAGAATCATGAGGTCAAAGGAACTGCCTGAAGAGCTCAGAGACAGAATTGTGGCAAGGCAGAGATCTGGCCAAGGTTACAAAAAAATTTCTGCTGCACTTAAGGTTCCTAAGAGCACAGGGGCCTCCATAATCCTTAAATGGAAGACGTTTGGGATGACCAGAACCCTTCCTAGAGCTGACCGTCCAGCCAAACTGAGCTATCGGGGGAGAAGAGCCTTGGTGAGAGAGGTAAAGAAGAACCCAAAGATCACTGTGGCTGAGCTCCAGAGATGCAGTCAGGAGATGGGAGAAAGTTGTAGAAAGTCAACCATCACTGCAGACCTCCACCAGTCGGGGCTTTATGGCAGAGTGGCCCGACGGAAGCCTCTCCTCAGTGCAAGACACATGAAAGCCCGCATGGAGTTTGCTAAAAAAACACCTGAAGGACTCCAAGATGGTGAGAAATAAGATTCTCTGGTCTGATGAGACCAAGATAGAACTTTTTGGCCTTAATTATAAGCGGTATGTGTGGAGAAAACCAGGCACTGCTCATCACCTGTCCAATACAGTCCCAACAGTGAAGCATGGTGGTGGCAGCATCATGCTGTGGGGGTGTTTTTCAGCTGCAGGGACAGGACGACTGGTTACAATCGAGGGAAAGATAAATGCGGCCAAGTACAGGGATATCCTGGACGAAAACCTTCTCCAGAGTGCTCAGGACCTCAGACTGGGCCGAAGGTTTACCTTCCAACAAGACAATGACCCTAAGCACACAGCTACAATAACGAAGAAGTGGCTTCACAACAACTCTGTGACTGTTCTTGAATGGCCCAGCCAGAGCCCTGACTTAAACCCAATTGAGCATCTCTGGAGAGACCTAAAAATGGCCGTCCACCAACGTTTACCATCCCCCCTGACAGAACTGGAGAGGATCTGCAAGGAGGAGTGGCAGAGGATCCCCAAATCCAGGTGTGAAAAACTTGTTGCATCTTTCCCAAAAAGACTCATCAAAAGGGGCTTCTACTAAATACTGAGCAAAGGGTCTGAATACTTAGGACCATGTGATATTTCAGTTTTTCTTTTTTAATAAATCGGCAAAAATGTCAACAATTCTGTGTTTTTCTGTCAATATGGGGTGCTGTGTGTACAATATGGGGTGCTGTGTGTACAATATGGGGTGCTGTGTGTACATTAATGAGGGAAAAAATGAACTTAAATGATTTTAGCAAATGGCTGCAATATAACAAAGAGTGAAGAATTGAAGGGGGTC
This sequence comes from Lithobates septentrionalis, assembly GCA_037952835.1. Classification (NCBI taxonomy): domain Eukaryota; kingdom Metazoa; phylum Chordata; class Amphibia; order Anura; family Ranidae; genus Lithobates; species Lithobates septentrionalis. The sequence goes on from JBBDGP010002012.1 coordinate 2,577,603, forward strand.
TGAATACTTTCCGTCCTCACTGTATATATATATATATATATATATATATATATATATATTACAGTAAATATTTAGAGGATTTATGGTTTCAATTCAAGGAAATATGTTTTTTTGACAGATGAAGTCCTTTTCTTCCTGACCTTTGCCTTGTAATATTTTAATATTCACATTTAAATATTCTTCAATCTGCTCTGTTATTTAGTTGCCCTTTTGTTGGCTTGTTGGTTGTTTTATGCATAATTTTGTAATGCTTTTTGTATTAAGGAAAAAGGAAAATAGAATAAATTAACACCTTTTCAAAAAAAAAATGTTCTTCAATCTAACCAAATCTGCACGGATTGACTCCCATTGCGGAATGGAAGATGCTGCAGTGCAGAGGAAAAAAATGTTCAAGGGCTGTTTCTCAGGATATTGCCCAAACTCCTGAGATTGTGACTTGATTGGTTTAGGATACAGGAAGATTGAATTAGATTGATTGATGGCTGTGTAAATGGATCTTGTAAGCATTTGAAGGGATGTCAGAGAGAACAAAAGTTAAAAAAAAAAAAATTCAATGGATGTTGATGTAAGATCATTACAGGTAGCCGTGACAGCGGCACACAGTAGTGTAACCAGTGGCTGGTGTTGTTTTTTTTTTTGGGGGGTGGCAAACAATCCACCGGCCGCCAAACCCCCCCCCCCCCCCCAGGTCAGTCAGTAGTCGGGGACCAGCACTTACCCCCCCATCTCACGACCAGCTCTCCGGGCGGCTTCTCTCCGGGCTGCGGGTGGCTGCTTCCTCGCTTCCCCTGCGTCTCCTCCCTCCTCCTCCTGATGGCCAATCTGATCAGATCTCCTTCCGGCCAATCGGGTGACGGGTTTCAGGACCTGCTTCCTGATTGGCCGGGAGGAGAATCAGTGTTACAATAGCGAATATTCATTTGCTAATGTCACAGAACTGGGTGGGCTCTGCGCCCGAGCCCACCCTTTTTTAAGCCAATTAGAACCTCAGGCTCTAACCATGTGCTTAAAAAAAAAAACCCTGATTGGAATCCATGCGTCCGGTGCCATGCATGTAGATTAGGGGGTCAGAGACATGGATGGGGGGGCAACGCCCGTGTGCCCCTAATGGATGGGCCGCCACTGAGTGTAACCAAGAGCAGCCAATCAGATTTTAGTAGGTACATCTTTAAAGAGTGTATAGACTATCTATCTATCTATCTATCTATCTATCTATCTATCTATCTATCTATCTATCTATCTATCTATCTATCTATCTATCTATCTATCTATCTATCTATCTATCTATCTATCCATCTATCTATCTAGGGCTTTTTTTCAGTGGGAACGCAGGGAAACGCAGTTCCGACACCCCCAGCACTGAATGTATGTAATGGCAAGGGGTGCTGGAGAGTCTATGATGATGGTTGCTGGGTGATCTATTTTTGCATGGGGGTCTATTGTTACTAGGGGGTGTCTTAGGTTGGTGAGGGGTCAATTGTTGCTGGGAGGGATCTACTGTTGAGGGATAGGCCTATTGTTGCTTTCTGCTGGAAGATCTGTTTTTGCTGCTGGGGGTCCATTGTTGCTGAGGTGGTATTCTGTAACAGGGGGCCATTGTTGCTGGAGGGTATAATGTTGTGTGAGGGATTTATTGTGATAGGGGGGTCTATTGTTGCTTGATGGATCTACGGTTTCTGAGGGGGGTATTTTGTTGCTGGGTGGATCTATTGTTGGGGAGATCTATTGTTGCTGGGGAGGGGTCCATTGTTGCTGGCTGCAGGGGATCTATTTTTTGTTATCATTAACATATTGATAGATTTAACGCCACAAAATAATATTTTGTCCTGTATTCTCTAAAAGGGGTGGTGCTGGGAGGTGGGTACAAGGGTGGTACCAAGGGATGGTACTCAGAGGTGGGTAGGGTGCGGAGACAAGGGGTGACTCAAAAGGGGGCAGTTCCTGCACCTATTCTCTGAGGGAAAAAAGCCCTGTATATTTCTTTCTTTTTCTTTCTTTCTTTCTTTCTTTCTTTCTTTCTTTCTTTCTTTCTTTCTATCTTTCTCTCGTTCTCTTTCTTTCTTTCTTTCTTTCTTTCTTTCTTTCTTTCTTTCTTTCTTTCTCTCTTTCTTTCTCTCGTTCTCTTTCTTTCTTTCTTTCTTTCTTTCTTTCTCTCTTTCTTTCTCTCTTTCTCTCTCTCTTTCTTTCTTTCTTTCTTTCTTTCTTTCTCTTTCTTTCTTTCTTTCTTTCTTTCTTTCTTTCTTTCTTTCTTTCTTTCTTTCTTTCTCTTTCTTTCTTTCCTTCTTTCTCTCTTTCTCTTTCTTTCTTTCTTTCTTTCTTTCTTTCTTTCTTTCTTTCTTTCGCTGTGCTCAAAAGTTTGCCTCCCCTTGGAGAATTGGTAATATACAGGATGTACCATTTTTAAAGAAAACATGAGTGAGCATCAAAACCCATTTCTTGTATTTCCTATGGGATTCCTTTTCTGTAACTGTAGGTAATAACAGAATGGCACAGTCATAAAACAAAACATGGCAACAAGAAAAAAAACAATGAAATACCCCTTGTTCAAAAGTCTGCATCCTCTTAGTTCTTAATCCTGGGTATTGCCCTCTTTAGCATCAACGACAGCATGCAGTCTCTGTAATAGTTGTCTATGAGGTCCCACATCCTTGCAGGTGGTAGAGCTGCCCATTCGTCTTGGCAAAATGCCTCCAGGTCATGCAAAGTCTTTGGTTGTCTTACTTGAACCGCATGTTTGAGATCTCCCCAGAGCGGCTCAATGATATTAAAGTCAGGAGACTGTGATGGCAACTCCAGAGCCTTCACCTTTTTTTTTTGCTGTAACCACTGGAGGCCTTGTACATAAGGTCATTGTCGTGCTGGAAAGTCCAAGAGCGTCCCATGCACAGCTTTCCTGCAGGAGAACGCAAATTGTCTGCCAGTATTTTCTGATAACATGCTGCATTCTTATTGCCATCAATTTTCACAAGATTCCCCATGTCTTTAAGGCTCGCACACCCCCAAAACATCAGGGAGCCACCACCATGCTTCACAGTGGGGATTGTATTCTTGTCGCTATAGGCCTTGTTGACCCCTCTCCAATCATAGTGCTTATGGCTATGACCATAAAGCTCTATTTTGGTCTCGTCACCCCAGATTACAGTGTACCAGAATCTGCGAAGCGTGTCAAGGTGTCATCGGCCATATTGTAACCAGACTTTTTTGTGGCATTGGCTCAGTAACTCGACCATGCAGCTTCAAGTATCCTCGTAATGTTCTCCTTGAAACAACCTGTCAGGAACCATGAAATAAAAATACACAATTTCATAAAATGGTAAAACGGTATAAACAGAGCAATTGTAGTCAAAACATAGCCAGAGTTCATACTGCGGCAGGTTGGCACGGCTGTGCAAACCACCGTAGGTGTATGTCGGCTGCTTTAGGAGCTATGCCGGAGCCGATGCGCATGGCCGACGGCCGCGATGTCCGCCGGCCACCCGCGATCACTCCTCAGAGAGCCAGAACGGGGATCTGTCAATGTAAACAGATAGATCCCCATTCTGTCAGGGAAGTAGAGAGAGATCGTCTGTTCCTAGTGATCAGGAACAGCGATCTCTCTACTCTCAGTCAGCCCCCCCCCGACAGTTAGAAACACCTACCTAGGGAACACTTAACCCCTTGATCGCCCCCCTAGTGTTAACCCTTTCCCTGCCAGTGACATTTATACTGTAATCCGTGGGCTATTTTTAGCTCGGATCGCTGTATAAATGTCAGTGGTCCCAAAAAATGTTGTAGTCCCGCTAAAAATCGCTGTTCACCGCCATTACTAGTAAAAAAAAAATAATAATAATAAAAATGCCATAAATATATCCCCTATTTTGCAGACGCTATAACTTTTGCGCAAACCAATCAATATACGTGTATTGCGATTTTCTTTTTGACCAAAAATATGTAAAAGAATACATATTGGCCTAAACTGATGAAGAAATTATTTATTTATTTAGTTTGGATATTTATTATAGCAAAAAGTAAAAAATATGTTTTTTTTTTCCAAAATTGTCGCTCTTTATTTGTTTATAGCGCAAAAAATAACAACCACAAAAAACCACAGAGATGATCAAATACCGCCAAAAGAAAGCTCTATTTGTGGGGGGAAAAAAGGACATCAATTTGGTCTGGGTACAATGTCGCAGGACTGCGCAATTGTCAGTTAAAGCAACGCAGTGCCGTATCGGAAAATATGGCCTGGTCAGAAGTGGGTAAATCCTTCCATTGCTGATGTGGTTAATTGGCTCCTGTCTAAATTGGTCCTAGTATGTGCATGTATAAATGTGAGCTAGGGACCTTAGATTGTACGCTCCTTGAGAGCAGGGACTGATGTGAATGTACTATATATATATACTATACTATATACACTACCGTTCAAAAGTTTGGGGTCACATTGAAATGTCCTTATTTTTGAAGGAAAAGCACTGTACTTTTAAATGAAGCTAACTTTAAACTAGTCCTAACTTTAAACAAATATACTCTATACATTGCTAATGTGGTAAATGACTATTCTAACTGCAAATGTCTAGTTTTTGGTGCAATATCTACATAGGTGTATAGAGGCCCATTTCCAGCAACTATCACTCCAGTGTTCTAATGGTACAATGTGTTTGCTCATTGGCTCAGAAGGCTAATTGATGATTAGCAAACCCTTGTGCAATCATGTTCACACATCTAAAAACAGTCTAGCTCCTTCCAGAAGCTACAAAACTGACCTTCCTGTGAGCAGATTGAGTTTCTGGAGCATCACATTTGTGGGGTCAATTAAACGCTCAAAATGGCCAGAAAAAGAGAACTTTCATCTGAAACTCGACAGTCTATTCTTGTTCTTAGAAATGAAGGCTATTCCATGCGAGAAATTGCAAAGAAATTGAAGATTTCCTACAACGGTGTGTACTACTCCCTTCAGAGGACAGCACAAACAGGCTCTAACCAGAGTAGAAAAAGAAGTGGGAGGCCGCGTTGCACAACTAAGCAAGAAGATAAGCACATTAGAGTCTCTAGTTTGAGAAACAGACGCCTCACAGGACCCCAACTGGCATCTTCATTAAATAGTACCCGCAAAACACCAGTGTCAACATCTACAGTGAAGAGGCGGCTGCGGGATTTTGGGCTTCAGGGCAGAGTGGCAAAGAAAAAGCCATATCTGAGACTGGCCAATAAAAGAAAAAGATTAAGATGGGCAAAAGAACACAGACATTGGACAGAGGAAGACTGGAAAAAAGTGTTGTGGACGGATGAATCCAAGTTTGAGGTGTTTGGATCACAAAGAAGTACGTTTGTGAGACGCAGAACAAATGAAAAGATGCTGGAAGAATGCCTGACGCCATCTGTTAAGCATGGTGGAGGTAATGTGATGGTCTGGGGTTGCTTTGGTGCTGGTAAGGTGGGAGCTTTGTACAGGGTAAAAGGGATTCTGAATAAGGAAGGCTATCACTCCATTTTGCAACGCCATGCCATACCCAGTGGACAGCGCTTGATTGGAGCCAATTTCATCCTACAACAGGACAATGACCCTAAACACACCTCCAAATTGTGCAAGAACTATTTACAGCAGAAGCAGGCAGCTGGTATTCTATCGGTAATGGAGTGGCCAGCACAGTCACCAGATCTGAACCCCATTGAGCTGTTGTGGGAGCAGCTTGACCGTATGGTACGCCAGAAGTGCCCATCCAACCAATCCAACTTGTGGGAGCTGCTTCTAGAAGCGTGGGGTGCAATTTCTCCAGCTTACCTCAATAAATTAACAGCTAGAATGCCAAAGGTGTGCAATGCTGTAATTGCTGCAAAAGGAGGATTCTTTGATGAAAGCAAAGTTTGATGTAAAAACAATGTTATTTCAAATACAAATCATTATTTCTAACCTTGTCAATGTCTTGACTCTATTTTCTATTCATTTCACAACGTATGGTGGTGAATAAGTGTGACTTTTCATGGAAAACACAAAATTGTTTGGGTGACCCCAAACTTTTGAACGGTAGTGTATGTTATATATATATATATATATATATATATATATATATATATATATATATATATATATATATATATATATATATATATATATATATATATATATATATATATGTGAAGTGCTGCGCAAATTGACAACACTATATAAGTATCTGTAATAAATAAAAAATATCTAAACAACTGTGTGATATTAAATCAGCAAATTAATAAAATCAATGCTGCCTGTGCCCATCAGATGCAGCCTGCCTGTGCCCATCATATGCAGCCTGCCAGTGCCCGTCATGCAGCCTGCCTGTGCCCATCAGATGCAGCCTGCCAGTGCCGTCATATGCACCCTGCCTGTGTCCATTATATTCAGCCTGCCGGTGTCTGTGGATGCAGCCTCACAAGTGCCCGTCATGCAGCCTAACAGTGCCCGGATCAGAGCGGCAATCTCCGTGTGTCACAGAGCTGTATTTGAATTGCCCAGGCCGCAGTAACAATGTCCCACCTCCTGTGATCACGTCACTCTGATTCTATGTGCCACCATTGGATCAGTGTGCCATCTGTCACAGGAGGCCCGGGCAATTCAAATACAGCTCCGTGACACACGGAGATCGTCGCTCTGTGGGAGGGAGGAGGGAGGAGAAGAGGAGGGAGGACTGGGGCGAGCCAGGATGACACCCCCACAATGGGTGTCACCAGGGGTGCCAGACCCATTTTCGGCTCCATTATCAACAATATTTTCCAAAGTTTTTTTTCGGCCACCGAAATTGCGGTGCATCCATAGTATCTATCTATCTATCTATCTATCTATCTATCTATCTATCTATCTATCTATCTATCTATCTATCTATCTATCTATCTATCTATCTATCTATCTATCTATCTATCAATAGCTAAAAAGATCAATGGTGTCAGTGGGAATTTATCTGAGAGTGCAGAGTATTACGTTCGGAGCCCACCCAGATGGGACACAGTGGCTGAAATGGATGGGCACAGTGGCCTCTATTGATGGGCACAGTGGCTATGATGGATGGGCAAAGTGACTGCTATGGATGGGCACAGTGGCTGCAATAGATGGGCACAGTGGCTGCAATGGATGGGCAAAGCGACTGCTATGGATGGGCTCAGTGGCTGCAATGAATGGGCACAGTGGCTGCAATGGATGGGCACAGTGGCTGCATGGGATGGGCAAAGCGACTGCTATGGATGGGCACAGTGGCTGCAATGGATGGGCACAGTGGCTGCAATGGATGGGCACAGTGGCTGCAATGGATGGGCACAGTGGCTGCTATTGATGGGCACAGTGGTTGCAATTGATGGACACAGTCAGGGCCGTTTTTAATATGGATTGGACTCTGGGCAAACGTTTTCTTGGGCCCCCCCCCATACAATTTCGCTCTCCACCTGCTCTGAGACATACAATAAATAGCAGCTAGACTTAAAATCAGTTTACTGTATCAGATCAGGCAGCGATTGTGATTGGTTGCCAGAGGTTACTGACTGGTTGCTAGAGGTTACAGCACACATTATGGCTCACTGATTAGTTGCTAGATGTTACAGAACATGATTTCTGCTTGTTGATTGGTTGCTAGAGATTACTGTATAGTAATACTTCTCACTGATTGGTTGCTAGAGGTTACAGCACATCATCTCCTCACTGCAGGGGGCATGATATACATATGAATTCCGCCTTTATCTACATCTTTATGCCGCCGGATGCAGCAATTTACATATGAATGCTGCGATTTACATATGAATGCCGGTTTTTTTACATGTAAACACAGGGTCTGCAGGTGAATCATCTGTACACAACAATAGGGCAGAGCTGGGCAGCATTAGTAGCAGCACTTCACACTCAGATATCAGGACACAGCACAGGACTAAATCTTCAAGGATCAAGGGAATTTAAACTGGGATAGTTGGCAAGTATTAGGCAGCTGCTTTGGGTCCCGCAACAATGACAGGGCCTAGGGCAGCTGCCCCTTTTGCCCTGCCTTAACGGCCCTGGCCACAGCGAGGTTGCAATTGATGGGCACAGTGGCTGAAATTGATGGGCACAGTGGCAGCAATTAATGGCACAGTGAGGCTGCAATTGATGGGTTTTTTTTTCCAGAATTTTTCAGTTTGTTTGCGCCCCACCAAAAATTTTGAGCACCAGCCGACACTGCTATCTATCTATCTATCTATCTATCTATCTATCTATCTATCTATCTATCTATCTATCTATCTATCTATCTATCTATCTATCTATCTATCTATCTATCTTTCTATTCACAAATAGCTAAAAAGATCAATGGTGTCAGTGGGAATTTATCCAAGAGGCAGAAATTGCTCAATGACCCCCCCAGCAACTTTTGGAGGAGCCCTAGGATTCCATGGAACCCTGGGTGAGAAACCGTGATATACAGTATACTGCAGTGTATGGGGTGCTGGCAATTTCTTTTGGATGTATGCGGTGCCACTATTGTCTATGCACCCACTTCATTTACTTTGGCCAACAATGCTGGACAGGAGGTTGGATTAGGACTTCTGGGGTGTCATTGCCCTAACGAATTCAACTCTCATATATTGAATGATCTCATTCAGTCTTCAGACTTTAAGATGACCCGTCATTCTTCAATGAAAGACCTTCTTCTACGGACCCTTCTTGTATCAATGTCCGGGGCGACACCATAACATCCACAATTACTGAAATGCTGCATATCTTTGAACATGACCCAAATTTCTCATTTGTTTGATAATATTCTGCCTTTTTCTGTTCTGAATTGCCATATTACATTTTAAATTATTCAACGGCAAAAAAACAGATTAAGATTATGAAGTTTGCTGGAAGTGTATGCATAATTAATGTAACATTTTAAAACTTTTTTTTTTTTTCCTATTAAAGAATTCCGTTCTGTGCTGCTTGTATCTAAAACTGATAAGTAATAACCCCATGTTATTATTAATAATAAAAAATAAATAAATAAACAAGATTCTTCCCCTCTCTTCTCCTGGTAGAAAAAAACGCGAACGTTGAATATTACTCGTTTTGGAAATGATCAATATTAATCAATAATTCTCTGCAGAAATGAATGATGGACAGAAGATATGCCCAGAATCCTGCCACTAGCAGTCTGCTAAAACTGACCCGTGATTTCAATTAAAGGGAAAATTATGGTGTACCAGCATTTACGTGGGCCTGCAATGGGTTCCTCTGGTCCAAGGTAATTTTCAGCTTTTTATACTGATGTAGCACCCTCCTAGTTAGGTTGCTAGGATATTAAGTAAATAATTAGGATATTGGGTAAATCCTTTGTAATCGGTGGAACAGATGTTGATTTCTTTTGGCTGTTCTGGATTTCACAGACTGCAAGTTTGATTGCTCTCCCTGCCTTGTAGAGAGTTTTAGAACATAGAGAGTTGAGCTAGGCAAACAGCATCATGTATATTTATAGTGCTTCAGCCAAATAGGGAGGTGGGCCCAGAAGGTGGCTGAGAGGCACATAAATAGTCTGCTCTTTAGAACAACAGTGTCTCCCTGTCCAATGGATTCCACCAGTTAAGGTGATGGTGGGGGGTCTGCCTCCAGTCATTTTGCTGTTTCAAGCTGCTGTTCATAAAGGTCCTGGCTGGGCAGAGTCAGAGGGCCTACGTCTGAAAGTACCTCCAGAGGGTCCTAGTACATAGCCTCACTGGAAGGCACCTGGAGGAAGCTGAATGGGCACAGCTGCTCCCCTAGTCTTGTGAGCAGTGGTGTATTTAGGTTTTGTGCTGCCCTAGGCCTGACTAAACTCGTGCACCCCCTAATTTAAATAAAGCCCACTCCTTCCTGTCAAGGCCACACCCCTTGATGTTTAAGACTCTTCCTGAAATTTTTGAGTGGGGACGCTAGTTCTGAGGGCCTGGGGGGTGTATTTCCTTAATTTGCATAGATTTCCTCTCACTTCCTGTTTGGCTATGGGGCAGGAAGTGAAGGGAAATCTCTGCAATGGGAGAGGGATGGTAAAAAATAAACTGACAGGGGCTATAACCCTCCCTTATTCTATCCAAAATGAAAAAAAAAGTGTTGCCTATAGTCCTACTTTAAGCACAAATTTCTGATAATTTTATGGAGAGAACTATGAAGATATAACCATGCCAATGATGCAGCAGAAACATAAAGCACAGAGAGGAAGGTTTGTGGTCCAGGATGATAGGACAATCAAAATTAAAAGCGCCCCCCCCACACACCTTGTTGGCCTAGGCCAGGATACAGCGTTGCTTGTGAGTACAGCATTTAAATGCAAGATTTTGGTGATTGTGTACTATTGGGATTGCTGGGTCTCGTCGTTCCTTTTTCTGAGAGTTACATGCCGACTAGTCCCCTTTAGTTTTGTGGAAAGACTTTCCTCTAAGTTAAGGCTAAGTAATTCCTCTCTTGAGAGGTTCATACAATTGTCTCCTCTAGTGCTCGTGGGAGAACTGTCCACTGAACTTGGGTCAAATAGTTCCCCTACTGAGGAGTAATAGCTCTGGTGTCTACTGGTTTCTCATGGGAAGATGCATATTCAGAAATACGTGACCCCCTCACCCACCTACCTGTTGTTACTCCAATTTCCCATGCTCCCCCATCATTCTATTCCTCCATCATCCAAACCCGAACCCTCCCAAGCAACCAAACCCTGTGTAATTGTGTGTCAGATCAAGTGAAAGCTTACACAGGGTTAACCTCCTCCTCATGTGCAATGTTCGGTTTTGACTATTGCCCATTCAGATCTGAGCACTGCATCCTGGGAGGAAGTCACATGCTTCACCATATGTAGAAGGATTGGCAATTCACAAAGGGCTTTAATGGAGCAGCAAGAAGCGTGTTGGGTAGGTGTAGCGTGGTGTGCCAGGCACTAAACACACAGAGTCCCTGTTTGCAAAGAACGTTGCATTGTAACTGCCAAATCAACAGCACAACAATGCCCGGTGGGAAGCTCACCCATCCGGGGACACTTATAACTGAGCAGCAGATAATCAGCGGACACAAGAATCCTAGATGCCAACAGCATATGCCATGAGGAGCGAAGTGTGGCTTGGTCATTCCGACCCAAAGGAAGACTTCTTGTAGGGGTAGACGTAGGCTCGCTCTCTCCCTGCTCCACTTGAACCATTTCCAATCGCTTCCACTGTCCCTGACAGATGGGGTTGGCACTTGCCAAAAGCACACCAAGCTCGGGAGCCAAGGCCTTAAATACTCAAGATGGCCACCAAAGTCACATGGGACGTTAGCATGCAATCGAATCATTGTCTCCCCATGACCAAGGAAATCCTATAAAAAAACAAATTCCTTACAACTTTCTCCCCCCATCTGTATTTCCAGTGCTGTTGACCACCTGCAGTAGAGAATTTAGACTGCAACTGCCTACAAGTGCAGTGAAATGTGTTTTAGAAGGTGGAGGGAGGGGGCTTCTTCTTTCAAGAGAAACAGTCACTTTAACCATTCAGGGCGAAGTGAAAAATTCACAATTAAGCTAAATTCCAGTGAGGATTACATGTGGGATCTCTCTTCTATGTAATCAAAGGTATTACTTATCTTATTTCTTTGTTTCGTAGGTTTCCTCCCTATAGATTCTTATATGGATGCTCAGTCCCCTTCCCAAAACTGCTCCTCTTTTCTGGGTGTGTGGCCATACCCTCACTGATGTCAACATGTACAATGCGAGACTACGCTCCACTGCTGATATGAGAACTTCAAGGGCCCACACACCTTTCAGAGCTGGAACAGAGAAGAACCTTGGCTGGCTAGCCTTGGACCGAGGATTAGGGTATGTATTCCTTTCTATTTCATCCCTCTAAACCAGTGCTTCTCAACCTATTTACCACACACCAAATATAATTTTCAGGTCTCAGGGAACCCTTACTAAACCAATTGAATGGGGGTTCATACAGACAATGACACCATGGTGAATAGGAAGAGTGCAGCCCTTTACAGTGGTGGAAAGATGCCAGCCTTACAGACAGCTAAAAGATATCTGGTGTCATGCTTTTGGTTTTGCCAAGTGCCACTGGCCCCAAAATTATGAAGGCATCATCACATGGGAGGTCAATCCGCCACAGCTCAAGGAACACCTAGCGTACTTTGCAGGAACTCTAGATAAAACAAGATTAGATCAATAATATATGAGGGGAGGTACCAAAATGTGACTTTTTTAATGCTGACCAGAAATCAACTTTTATTAACCCCTGCTAACCAGGTAAGCCCCCCAGAGTTGGGCTTTTTCATTTCCATGTAGGGAGGTGTAGTTTAGCCTCCCTGTAAGGATGGCGCTGTTTGACAGCTGCTGTGCAAGGAGGGTGGAGGAAAGTCTGGAAGCCATGTTTCTCCTAAGCATCCATAGGTGTCATCAGGGGAGATGTAGTCCGATTGGACGCTGCTGCCCTGACTGATCTGGTGGCCATCTTTGATGTGGGCAGTGCTTAAAAAAACACTATCCCCTTCAGATTGGCATGCATTCTGCATAGTGGGTAGGTCAGGGACAGATTCCCTGCTGGTTAGGGTCAGCAAGATCATAGAAACAGGTTCTTGTTGGATTAGGGACTGTTTTTGTGACTTGCGCAGTAGCCTTCCTTATTAAGGGGCCACATTTCTGGTCTGCTTCCTGCTACCTCCTTAATCAAATTCTGTCAGATGTCTCCTTGCCTGTTTCATTGTAATGCCCCATACACACGGTCGGACATTGATCGGACATTCCGACAACAAAATCCATGGATTTTTTCCGACGGATGTTGGCTCAAACTTGTCTTGCATACACACGGTCACACAAAGTTGTCGGAAAATCCCATCATTCTGAACGCGGTGATGTAAAACTTGTACGTCGGGACTATAAACGGGGCAGTAGCCAATAGCTTTCATCCCTTTATTTATTCTGAGCATGCGTGGCACTTTGTGTGTCGGATTTGTGTACACACAATCGGAATTTCCGACAACGGATTTTGTTGTCGGAAAATTTTATAACCTGCTCTCAAACTTTGCGTGTCGGAAAATCCGATGGAAAATGTGTGATGGAGCCCACACATGGTCGGAATTTCCGACAACAAGGTCCTATCACACATTTTCCGTTGGAAAATCTGACCGTGTGTACAGGGCATAAGTGTTCTGGTCTGGTGTGGCTGTGTCTGTAGAGTGTATTGTTCTCTCTCAACATTACCACGTTAATATACATTGCTGCATCAACGGGTCTGACAAAGGATTTGCAAGTTTGGTTGGCGGGTCTTGTGATCCAAGCAAGATCCAATTTACAGGCAAATCTGTGACCTTACTTTTCTCCACTGCAGTTTCTCAAGGCTGATTGGTTTCTGACCTGCCCCTTTATTCTGTTGATTAGCAAGGAAAGAGAAAGGGAATTGCCATCCAAGTGTAGCAGTTGAAAGTTTATTTAATGCAGAAAGGTTTAAAACAACTCACAAGATTGTGTAGCAAAATATCGCTCATCAGGACATGGACATGCCACTCTAATCCATCCTACAGGCACCGCGTTGTCCTGGGAGCTTCTGGAGTTGGAGAAGATGGCTGGAGTTACCTGCGACCACCAAGAAGTCCGGGCCAATCAGCATAGAACGCATGGTGGCAAAGACGTCACCGGAAGGTAAGAGACGGCTGGGCTGGCAGGCTAGGTGTTTGGAGCACCAGCTCCTTTTACAGGCCTAGGGGAAAATGTTTCTCAAGCTCTATTTATGCATAAATAGCCAGCTGACCAGCTCCTATGCATAGATGACCAGCTCCTATGCATAAATAGCCCTAGAGAAACATTTCCCCCCCAGGCCTGTAGGAGCTGATGCTCCGGGCGTGTAGCCTGTCAGCCCAGCCGTCTCTTCCCTTTTGGTGACGTCATTGCCACCGTGCGTTCAATGCTGGTTGGCCCAGACTTCCTGGTGGCCACAGGTTGCTCCAACCACCTCATCCAACTCCAGCAGCCCCCTGGATAACGTGGTACCTTTGGGACAGATTAGAGTGGCATATCCACGTCCTGATGAGAGATATTTTGCTACACAATCTTGTGAGTAGGGATGGGCTGAACAACCCCCAGTTCAGTTTGCACGAGAACTTTCGAACATTGTGAAAGTTCGAATCCGAATAACGAACCCCATTGAAGTCTATGGAACCCAAACATTAAAAATCAAAAAGTGCCCAATTTGAAGGCTTATATACAAGCAATTGGGCATACAATGGTTATGGGGGTCCTGGTACTGCCCTGGAGGGCATGTATCAATGAAAAAAAAGTTTGTAAAAAACTTCATTTTTTAAATGAGCAGTGATTTATTGATGCCTAAAGTGAAAGTGTAAAAAGTCTGGAAAAGCTTTAGATAAACTCCTCTTTAAGGTGTCCTCAAGAGATTTCATCTTCTGCACTCTCTGTGGGGACAGGATGAGTTTGAAGACTTTCCCCTTGTAACGGTGGTCAAGGAGGGTTGCCAACCAATTGTGATCTTTCTCCTTTGTGGCACGTATTCTTCGGTCCTTTTGCAGGCTTTGAAGCATAAGGGAGCCCATGCACAGCAAATTTGCGGAGGCATTAGAAGCAGAGTCCTCGGGGTCACTGAGGATTAAAGTATCTGGAACTGCTCCCTCGCAGCCATGTACTACACCCAAGGGTTCTGTGGATGAAAAACCATCTCTTACTGTTTGATGTATGTCTTCCTCTGCTTCAATGCCTCCAAAGCTGCCAGAATCCTCCTCCTCCTTCTCCCTCTCTTAGTGAGTGTTCTGTGGCATAGAAACAATGGTGTCTGCATAAAGTGGTCCTTGAGAGGAAAGGAAGTCCTCCTCTTCCTCCTGCTGCTCTGCCTTAAGTGCCCTGTCCATAATGCCACGCAGAGTGTGCTCCAGCAGGAACACAACAGGGATTGTGTCACTGATGCATGCATTGTCATGGCTCACCAACCTTGTGGCCTCCTCAAATGGTGACAGTACAGTGCATGCATCCTTTATGAGCAGCCATTGGCATGGGGAAAAAAAAGCCGATCCGGCCTGAGCCTGTCATTGTGTCATACTCACACAGGCACTCGTTGATGGCCCTCTGCTGCATGTGCAGCCACCGCAGCATTGCCAAAGTCGAGTTCCACCTGGTGGGCATGTCACAAATCAGGCGGTTTACGGGCAGGTGGAATTCCCACTGAGTTTCAGCCAACCAAGCACTGGCTGTGTATGACCACCTACAATGGCTACAGACTCTTCTGGCCTGCTTTAGCAGATCTTCCAACCCTGACTACCTATTTAGGAAATGCTGCACCACCAAATTCAGGACATGTGCAGGCATGGCACATGTGTCAATTTTGCCTGTCTAATGGCAGACAGGAGGTTTGTGCCATTATCACACGCCACCATTCCTGGCTCCAGCTGGCGTGGCGTGAACCACCTCTGCTGCTGGCAGATGTGCTGCAAGGACCTGGGACACCTGCGCTATATCATCATCCCTGTCAGTGGAGGCTGCTGAGAGGTCATGAGGTATAGTAGGGGCAGACTGAGGTGAGTAAGGAGGAGGAACAGATTTGCGCCCCTTTTGTGTCGCTTTCAGGTGCTCTTGCCAACGGGTTGAGTGGTGGGAGGTCAAAGGCCTTGTCAAGCATGTGGTACCCAAATGGCTGGTATTTTTGCCACGCTTGATGTGCTTGAGACACATTTTGCAAATTGCAACAGTGCGATCAGCTGCACATGTACTAAAAAAGGTCCAGACAGCTGAGCTGTGGGAAGTGGGCCAGGAGATAACAGCTCCACAATGTGAGCTGTTGATGGCTGCCTCGTTGGGGTTGTGCCTCACCCTCACTTTCCTCCTCTGCTCTATCTGGCGCCCAAGTCGTGTCAGTGACCTCATCATCATCATCTCCTCCATCCTCATTACCACTGTAGACAACTTGGCAATACGCTGCGGCTGGAGGAACATGACTGCAAGTTTGTATACCAGTGTTCTCCCCTTTCTGTAGGCTCATGTTCCTGCATTCCTTAACCTCAACCTCAGAACCAACACCTGAATCAAGTAATGGCTGTGCATCGTCAAGCAGCAAGTGGCTGGTGCTGTGTTCAAATAACTTAGCTGACTCCTCCATGCCTGATGCTGGGCCTATGGTAGGAATAGCTGTGGACAAGCAGGCAGGTTTAGACACTCTGGCAGCTGCAGTTGACTGTGCACCAGTCTCTGTTTGGGTGACGGAGGATGAGGATGGTTTAGTAAGCCAGTCCACCACCTCCTCTGCATGCTGTGGCTGGATAGCATGGGCAGCGTCACTAAACAGGAAATGATGCCCTGCCTAAGGACTGACCATGTCCACCTTTGCCTGTGGACACATACACTGCTGGTCCCCTTACAGTGCCATGGGAATGTCTGCCTCTCCTTGTTGTCCTCCCAGACATGATGGGGGGAGGGTGCTTATTAACACAAGGTAATATAGATGTGGAAATGTGTACATGAATGGACTTTAACCGGTTCAATACAGGGCATTTTCACCCCCTTCCTTCCCAGACCAATTTTTAGTTTTCAGCGCTGTCACACTTTAAACGACAATTGCGTGGTCGTGCGACGTTGTACCCAAACAAAATTGACGTCCTTTTTTTCCCCACAAATAGAGCTTTCTTTTGGTGGTATTTGATCACCTCTGTGGTTTTTATTTTTTGCGCTATAAACAAAAGAAGAGCGACAATTTTGAAAAAAACACAATATTTTTTACTTTTTGCTATAATAAATATCCCAATTTAAAAAAAAAAAAAACACAGTTTCGGCCGATATGTATTCTTCTAAATATTTTTGTCAAAAAAAATCGCAATAAGCGTATATTGATTGGTTTACGCAAAAGTTATAGCGTCTATAAAATATGGGATAGATTTATGCCATTTTTTTAAAAAAATTATTTATTTTTTTTTTTTTACTAGTAATAGCGGCGATCACGATTTTTTTTCGTGACTGCAACATTATGGCGGACACATCGGACACTTTTGACACATTTTTGGGACCATTCACATTTATACAGCGATCAATGCTATAAAATTGCATTGATTACTGTGTAAATGTGACAGGCAGTGAAGGGGTTAACCACTAGGGGGCGGGGAGGGCTTAAATGTGTTTCCTAGGGAATGCTTCTAACTGTAGGGGGAGGGGACGCACAAGGGGAGGAGACCAATCAGTGTTCCTCCGTTCTGGGAACAAAGATCGCTCTCCTCACAACTGACAGGACGTGGATCTGTGTGTTTACACACACAGATCCACGGTCCGGCCCAGTTAACGGGCAATCGCGGGTGCCCAGCGGACATCGCGGCCGCCGGGCACACGCACCGGGTCCCGAGCAACGCGGCGGGCGTGCGCGCGCGCCCCCTAGGCGGCCGGGAACCCGAGGCCGTCATATGACATCCACCCAGGATGGGAGATCCCATCTGTGGACGTCATATGTCTATAGGCGGGTAGGGAAGTGGTTAATCAATGGAAAGTGGTGTTTGGTGCACTTTAACTTGAGTACTCACACTACACAGACACACTCAACTGATACACTATATTATACTGCAGTAAAACTGCACTGACATGCTGCAATATACTGCACCAAACGCGGAGTAATGCACAGAAATATACTGTGTTAAATTGAAGATAACACACTGAAATATACCTTGTTACACTTGCAGTAACACACTGAACTGTACGGCGTTAAACTTGCAGTAACACACTGATATATATGACGTCAAACTTGCAGTAACGCACTGAACTGTACTGCGTTAAACAGAAGGTAACACACTGAAATATACGGTGTTAGACTTGCAGTAAAGCACTGAACTGTACTGCGTTAAACTTGCAGTAATGCACTGAAATATATGGCGGTAAGCTTGCAGTAACGCACTGAACTGTACTGCGTTAAACAGAAGATAACACACTGAAATATACGGTGTTAGACTTGCAGTAAAGCACTGAACTGTACTGCGTTAAACTTGCAGTAATGCACTGAAATATATGGCGGTAAGCTTGCAGTAACGCACTGAACTGTACTGCGTTAAATGGAAGATAACGGACTGAAATTTACTGCGTTAAGCGTGTAGTATCACACAGAAATGTACTGCATTAAACGCCATGTAAAGCACTGAAATATATGGCGTTAAACTTGCAGTAAAGCACTGAAATAAACTGCATTAAACGACATGTAACGCACTGAAATATATGGCGTTAAACTTGCAGTAAAGCACTGAAATAAACTGCATTAAACGACACGTAACGCACTGAAATATACTGCGTTAAACTTGCAGTAACGCAATGAAATATACTGTGTTAAACAGTCACTAACTGAACTATCCCTACATTCACACTAATGTAAAGATAAATGGTGGTCACACTACACTCACACTGACTGAACTATCCCTACAATCACAGTAATGTAAAGATGAATGATCGCACTACACACACACTGAACTATCCCTAGATGCACACTAAACTGATATTCTACACTGACAATAGAATCAGAATAGCACACTATAGCACACTAACTGTCTAATAGCACTGAACAGAGCCCTGTTCTATCTCTCTCCACGCTGATATAACACTGAAAATGGCCGCTATTGAAAGAATACTTTTATAGTGTGGGGCAGGACTAACAGCAATGAGCCATGATTGGATAGAGTCATCATGACGGCGTCCAATCATGGCTCTGACAGTGCTCTGTGCCCTGATTGAGCAAAGCTTTCACTGCTTCAGCCAATCAGGGCTTTTAATGCACTGTGCGGCGGTGCAGTGCATTTTGGTCGTTCGATGGCCCGAACAAACGGTCAAATGCCCTGATAATTCAGTTGTTCCATGAACATGCGAACAGCCAATGTTCGGCCCGAACTCATGCTCGGGCCAAACCGTTCGCCCATCCCTACTTTTGAGTTGTGTTCAACCTTTGTGCATTAAAGAAACTTTTAACTGCTACGCTTAGGTGGCACTTCCCTTTCTCTTTCCTTGCTTACCATGCAGAGCTGGCTATACTCTGAGGATAGCTGCCACCTTTAGTCTGCAATGGTCATGATTCTATGGACTCATCTATGGACTGGAATAGTGATTTCCTACCAGTGCTGGGACAAGGCCATCCAGCCCCCAAGGCAAAGATGCCAAACTGTGCCCCCCCTCCCCTTCCCTCAGGGTTACGGTTAGTATCAGGGTGCCCAAATCCCTGTAATAAACCTTTGTGCCCAGGGCAGCCAACCCTCCTGCCCACCCCTTGTCCCTGCCCTTTCTACTGCAAATCTCAAATGGACTTTTTATCCCTATGATCATGCACTTTCTTTTTCTGTTATTCTGTTGATTGGCCACTAAATTTCAATTGTTACACTGATGAGGTCATCATACTGCTCCCACCTCTTGTCAGAAAGCTCCCAGTGTTAGACCAACAACAATGTGTGGTTGTCAGTCAAACACTGGGAGCTTTCTCATTGGTTCCTACTACTTGTCCTCTATTTCCAAAGGGATTATAATAAACTAGAATGAAGGAACATTCAGGAACTTCTATTATCTGTATTCCAAAAATGTAAATAAATATATAAGCGAAAATAAATGCTGATGCATCATTATCTTTAGCCTTAAAGGTGCAGGTGACATGCTGAAAGTGTTAATCCTGCCTATATTCTTCCGCTGTCGATGCGCTCTCAGAAGAGTTTTTAATTTTACAATCCATAACTAATGAAATGACTGGAGAAGTCCCCTGCATCGAGATTGCTCAGAAATCTTTATCCGGGCCCTTCGGAATAAACAATTCGATTTGAGATCTTTCTTTGTGTTGCTTTTGTGACGCGGCAATCCAATAGTAATTCCATAATGCCGGCGAACGCGGAGAGGTAGGCTGCGTTCGGTGGATGTCAGCTGGCAGCGAGCTTCGGTCGACAGATCCCGGAGAGATGAAATGAATGCGTTATGATTGATTGAGGCAATGAGTTTAAACGATTACACAATTGTTATCTTTCTCGCAGTTTGAGATGGGCATAATGACTCAAAGAGATGCCACGAAGAACCCGCACACTTGCAACTTCTTTGAAATCGGAGAGAGAAGTGATAAGTGAGGAGTGATAATCTCTGCACGAGTAGAACCATAAACACTGAAAGCCAAGAAGATGGCAGGACTGATTTGGTAAAACTTATGTCTGGAGGCCGAAGTATGAGAACAACCAGATCAAATCCTTCCAATATTTACTTTACAGGACTTAAAGGCTCTGCTACCGACGGCTTGTTCCAGATACCACAGCGTACCTTCAGGGGTCCTTAGAGGACGGGGCTGTTTTGGCAACAAAAGGGGACCTACTCAATATTAGGCAGGTTATCAGTGGCAGCCGCTCCATACGGGTCGCAGGAGCACCGCCCCCCTAATCCATGCGCCCGGACCCTAATCTACATGCAGGGCGCCGGACACATGGATTCCAATGTTTTTTTTTTGTTTTTTTAAGCACATGATTAGAGACTGAGGCTCTAATTGGCTTCAAAAAAGGGTGGACTCGGGGCGCAGATCCCACCCAGTTGTGTGACAATAGCGAATTAATATTCACTAATGTCTTCCTGCTTCTCCTCCCGGCCAATCAGAATGCGGGAGGAGCGTGATTGGCTGTGGGGAGAAGCGATCGTATTGGCCGGGCAGGGGGGGAGGATGCACAGGAAGATCCGGGACTTGGGAGATGGCCACCCAGAGCGATCTCTCGGTGCTCTGCATCAGCGCCGATCGTGAGCCCGACCGTAAGCCCAACTGCTTGAGTACCACCAGTGGGGGAGGGAGGGTCGGGTAGTTTGTTTGTCACCCCCCGTGGCTGGAGCACTAGCCACCACTGCAGGTGGTCATAATGTTATGGCTGATTGGTGTATATACTATCGCTGTATTGATATGTTAACCACTTCAGCCCCGGAAGATTTGGCTGCTCAATGATCAGGCCATTTTTTGCGATACGGCACTGTGTCGCTTTAACTGACAATTGCGCGGTCATGTGACGTTGTACCCAAACAAAATTGACGTCCTTTTTTTTCCCACAAATAGAGCTTTTTTTTTGTGGTATTTGATTACCTCTGCGTTTTATTTTTTGCGCTATAAACAAAAGAAGCGCGACAATTTTGAAAAAAACACAATATTTTGTACTTTTTGCTATAATAAATACCCCGCTTTTTTTTCAAAAAAAAAAAAATTTCCTCAGTTTAGGCCGATATGTTTTCTTCTACATATTTTTGGTAAAACAATCTAAATAAGCGTATATTGATTGGTTTTGCGCAAAAGTTATAGCGTCTACAAAATAGGGGATAGATTTATGGCATATTTATTTTTTTACTAGTAATGGTGGTGATCTCCCATTTTTATCGGGACTGCGACATTATGGCGGACACATCGGACACTTTTGACACATTTTTGGACCACTGACAATTATACAGCGATCAGTGCTATAAAAATGCACTGATTACGGTAAAAATGTCACTGGCAGGGAAGGGTTTAACACAAGGGGGCGATCAAGGGGTTAACTGTGTTCCCTCTCTGTGTTCTAACTAAAGGGGGGATGGGACTGTCTAGGGGAGATGACAGATCGTTGTTCATACTTTGTATGAACACACGATCAGTCTCTTCTCCCCTGAAAGATCCGGGATCTGTGCGTTTACACACAGAGATCCCAGTTCTCGCTCTCGCATCGGCTCCGGGGGCGAGCTGCGCACATGCGCGCATGCCTCTGGCAGCTCGCACGCCCCTAGTGGCCACAGGCCCAAGCGACGTGACATAACGTAGTTATGTCACACTCGCAGCGGCGCCGGCAGCGAGCCGTGGGCACACGTGTGCGCCTCTAGTGGCCACAATGGGAAGCGACATACGGTAAAGTCGATTTGCCCAGCTGAGCCAACCTGCCACAGTAAAACTGCGGCGGCTGGTCAGCAAGTGGTTTATCATATCGACAAAAGATGAAGAACATCTAAGAAAAAAAAAAAACACTCATTGCTTTACCACTTTGCCTCTTACACCTGTTCACCCCCTATGGGGCAGATCCCTTTCTACATTTCTGCTTTGGACCTACTTATTCAGCAATAACTTTGTCATTAAGTTGGGAGGGGAAGAGAAGCACAACAACCGTAGTGTAGATTGTAAAGTGTAATTTTAATAGGAAATATAAAAAAAAGCACTCGCAAAGATAAAATGTAGCTCAGCACGACAGTCAGGTAGCCTCCGGGACAGAGATCAGACACGCAACCAGGATGCCTTACCTTGGCCACCAGCAAGGGAGCGGAGGTGGATTGGAGACAGGGAACCGCTGTCACGGCTGACTGCTGCAGCCACGTTCCCGGCATAACCACTTGAATACAATGACATACATCCATGTCATTGTGCGTCAAGTGGTTAATAGTTAATAAACTAGAAAAGAACAAACAAACAAAAAAATAAAAATCAGCAGATAAATAATAATTGAATGGTGAAGGAGAATAAGGAGTTAATGAGGGTTGATTAGAGTAAAGTAAGGGTTAATAAGGGGTTAAACAGAGTAACATTATTAAAAAAAAAAAGAAAACAAACTCTTTTTGCCAGGTTGCTTCAACATTATCTGCAGTTCCAAGTTCATCCCTTTGCTCTGCAGATGAATGAACAGAATGATACAAAAGTAACACTACTTTACATTGTATCTTTCTATAGCATCTGAGCAAGTGTTATTTATAAACATTGTCAGACTGCTTTTTGGTTGACAGCTGAAGCTGCCGACCTTCTATTTGTACACAACTATGCCCAGCTTTGCTTAATCAAAGCCAACAAATGTATTTACTAGTGGGGGGGGGGGGGGTTGTCTGGAAAACAGACAGAGAGACTGGATGTGTATCACATGTCTGGTGTTGGAGGCCAATGGTGAGAGGGCTTTTCCCTTGTGGTTAAGCTCCAGGCACCCCTGAAGGGAGAAAGGAGGAGATGCCAGGCTCAAAGAAGCACGGGTCGTCAGCTGGGGCTGATTTCAGGGATGTTCTGCAGACAGATGGCGCCCAAAGTAAGTAGCAGGTATCAAGTGAAGCAGGAGTCAGAAGAGTAGTCAGTTCAAAGCCAAGGTCAGGAAACAGATGTGGACAGAGGTAATCATAGTCAGGAGGATAACCGGTGTCATACACAGGAGAAAAGAGAGAGCAAGTCCATTAAACAAAGCCGGGGTCAAACCAGGAGGCAGGCAGAAGACCAGGGGCAAGCCGAGTCGGTAACAGGTATCACAGGAACAAATGCGCTAGAGAGCCGAAGATCTCCCGGCAATCACATAAGGCAGCTTAACTCCCTTATAAAAGCCGTTAGCTGGCAATTCGGGCTGAGAGTGCGCACCAGTGCTCTGACATGCACAGTGCACATTTTTAGCAGAGACCCTAGGGAATAAAATGGTGATCATTGCAATTTTTTAAGTCACACGGTATTTACGCAGCAGTTTTGCAAACGCAATTTTTTGGGAAAAAAATACACAATGAATTAAGGAAAAAAAAACAAAGCTCAATAGTTAGGAAAAAAGGAAATGCAGCTCACAAACACTCTTGCTCTGGAATGACACCGCCCTAGTAAGAACTGGTTCCAGGTGCTGGCTTTGCTGGTTTGCAGTGAGGTAGAAGGAAATCCTGGATAGCCGCACTCTGGGATAAGGACATCTTTATTTCAATAAAATCCAACAATACAGTCAATTGCAGAGACGTACAGGGTGGTAGACTGCTAACGCATTTCACATCATTTGGATGCTTATTCGTAGCTACGAATAAGCATCCAAATGATGTGAAACGCGTTAGCAGTCTACCACCCTGTACGTCTCTGCAATTGACTGTATTGTTGGATTTTATTGAAATAAAGATGTCCTTATCTCAGAGTGCAGCTATCCAGGATTTCCTTCTACCTCAAAGCTCAATAGTTACCCCAATTTTTTTTTCTATAATGTGAAAGATGATGTTTTTTTTTTGTTTGTTTTTTTACTGGAAGATTTTGGAGGTTTTATTATAGATTACTTGTTCTCTTATTTTCACACTTGTCAAAGGGTGATAAAGAGGGGGCGAGAGGCTAACCTAGGTTATTAAAACAATGTCACATCCAATAAACAAGATACATACATAGATACATACATAAGAAGGGTTCCCCTGGGTGGACTTCAAAGGCACTTAATATTGTCTTATGTAAAAATATATCAAAGTATGCAACACTATAAAAATAAACAAATTTTATTTAGAAACAAAATTTAAAAATATTAATGAAACATTAACGAAACATTGACATATCTAAGCAATTCGTTTCTATCACCATGCAAGGTAGATACATGAGAGTGGGTGTGAGGAGAGTTCTTCTCATGTAGCTACCTTGTATGGTGATAGAAACGAATTGCTTAGACATGTCAATGTTTCGTCAATGTTTCATTAATATTTTTAAATTTTGTTTCTAAATCAAATTTGTTTATTATTATATTGTTGCAAACTCTGGCATATTTTTACATAAGACAATATTAAGTGCCTTTAAAGTCCACCCAGGGGAACCCTTGTTTGTATGTATCTTGTCAAAGGGTGGTTAATATTCATTGTTGCATTTTCAGCAATTTATATTTGCTTTCACTTTACTATTAATTTTAGCGCCACTATTTTTATCTCATTTTGGTTAGAGGATTAAATATTTTTCACACTTTTGCTCGAGTTATTGCGCTCGCTCTGAAGATCTCGGCGATACCTCACATGTGTGATTTGAACACCATTTACATTTGCGGGTGTGACTTACATATGCGTTTTCTTTGCTGTGCGAGCAGGCGGGGATGGGGGTGCTTTAAAAGAATTATTTTTTATTTTATTTTTTTTAATAAATTTTATTGATGTTTTACATGTTTACAGTAATCACAGCAGTATTGTATAATACAAAGTCATCAAACAAAAACAGTGTCATGTGTATAATTCAGTCACCAGTGGGATCTTTGTAGATCAACCTCTTATCATTCCCCTTGTGGTGTGTATTTGACTTGATCCATCTCAAACCAGTTT
The DNA here is from genome assembly GCA_037952835.1 of Lithobates septentrionalis. NCBI lineage: Eukaryota > Metazoa > Chordata > Amphibia > Anura > Ranidae > Lithobates > Lithobates septentrionalis. The sequence goes on from JBBDGP010002012.1 coordinate 2,602,520, forward strand.
GACTATATCTCTGTGTGGGAGTCATGGTCAAGATTGATATGGATAAGAGTTATTCTATAGTTCTCCGTATCAGGAGGTAGGGGTACGCGTGTGCGATGAGCTCCATTTGAAGTATACACGTGCATCGACCCTATCCGCACCCATCCCCGGTCACCCCTAAAGGGCTCTGACTGTAACCGGGGGGGGGGGGGGTGTATACATGTGTAACAATGGTGTGAGTAAGGTCGTTACTTCATATTGTGAGAATGAGCCCAATCTATAGATAGAAGCTTTCTAGGTTTGGGGGTGGAGAATGGCTCTGAGAGCCCTCTGAGTGCTCCCTTATCAAAGCCGTGAGGGCCTTTGCTTAAAATGATGATAAGAAGCGCAGTTAAACATATTGAATATGAGAAAAGTTGTTCATGGTATAGTGGGGTATGAGGGAGAGTAGGGGGGGGAGGCGGATGTCTATGGTGTGGTTCTCAATGATGGATATGGATTTTTCTAGGTGGGGGAGGATGAGTTAACCAATGAAGTGGTCGCTACCGATGATTCTCTAAAGTGAGACCAACATGTCCAGGTATCCCTGTATTTTGTTGGATTGTCTCTAGATTGGTGTAGAAGGTTTTCCATTTCAGACGTTCTGTCAACGCGCTGAATCCACTCTGTAACCGTAGGAGGAGAGGTACTTCTCCAGTGTAGTGGGATACATTGATTGGCCGCATTAATGAGGTGGAGTACGAGGGATTTGTTGTAAGCTGACCTTGATGTGGAGGTGTAATGTAGTAAGAATTGAGTAGGAGTGAAATCGGGGGTATATGTTGTAATTTGGGTGATTAGGCGGTGGATTTCAACCCAAAATGGTTGTATGAGCGGGCACACCCAACAAATATGGAGTAGTGTGCCGTGCGCTGCGTTACATCTGAGGTGGAATTTGTGAATCCTGTCAGGCGTCCTGTACCACTGGGGGAATATCTTATATCTGCTTTCCTGTGTGGAAACATTGATGGAGCCTTTGTGGATATGACTGTATAGGTGCCCCCAATCTTCAATGGTTAGGTCCAGATTGAGGTCTGATTCCCACTGTCGGACCAGTTTGTCTTCTTTGATTTTGTGTGCCGAGAAAAGAAGCGCATAGACAGTCGAAATGAAGTGTCTTTGGGGTTCTTCGCTGTTAGAAATGTTTTCAAAAGGTGTGAGCTCTTGGTGCCAGAGTGTGTTGGGTTTAGAGGTTTGAAAGAAGTGTCGGATTTGTAGATACTTATAGAAAGGAATGTGATAGTCTGCGAATTTGGAGGACATAGCTTGGTGGGAGATGAGTTCCTCATTGTGGAAAAGTTGTTGCGCTTTAAGTCGAGGTCTATGTGGGTCTATCGTCGGATTGCGTAAGGTCAGGCCCGGTAAAAATTCTGCGTTGTCTTCAAGAGGAGTCATAGGTCTGTGTGTAGGTCTCAAATTTAGCTTTTTGCATGCAGCTCCGAAGTGCACCAATGTAGCGTTAATTAGAGGATGGAACTTAAGTTCTATAGGGACGTGAGAAGGATTGATCCAGGGTAAGTGTGCTAGTGGAATTTGGGTAAATGCGTGTTCAAGCTGAATCCAATCCTTGTCACGTCCATGTACATGCCACGTCCATGTACAATTCTGGTCAAGTGGCATGCCCAATGATATTTTTGAATGTCCGGTAGGCTTAAACCACCCTGTAATTTGGGGAGCGTCAATCTATCCCAACTCAGTCTGAGTGTTTTGGATGCCCATATAAGGTTTCTACACATCCTTCTGTAAGCCGAAAAGAAGGATGGTGGGAGTTTAATGGGGATGGCTTGAAAAAGATATAGAAGTCTGGGTAGTACGTTCATTTTTAAAATAGCTGCTCTGCCAAACTATGAGAATGGTCCTGCATGCCATTTGTGCAGGTCTCCTTGGATGGTTTGAAGGACAGGTTGAAAATTCTGTTCATATAGGTCAGTCAGTTTAGTAGGGATTTTGTATGTGATGGCGTGGGGTTCCAAACAGAATGGGAACCATTGTGGACGGTAGGGTAATGTTTAGGGCTTTTGATTTTGAGAAATGTATTTGTAGATTAGAGAGAGATTTGAAAAGTGAGAGGTCCTTAAGAAGGTTAGGGATAGTGTTTACCGGATCAGTTAGGAAGAGTAGGACATCGTCCGTGTAGGCTGCTACCTTATATCGTTTATGATTGATCTCAAGACCTTTGATATCTGGATTTTCTTTTAGTTTGCGGAGTAGGGGTTCTATGGTGAGTATGAAAATTAAGGGGGATAGTGGACAACCCTGTCTTGTACCATCAGAGACGGAGAAGGCGCTCGACAGGTGGCCGTTTACCCTAATTTTGGCTGTAGGGGTTGAGTACAGTGCTAGAATCATCTGAAGGAGGTGCTACGGTATACCCACAGCACGTAGTGTTGCCTCCATATAATCCCAAGCCACCCGCCACCCTGTTGAATGCCTTCTCCGCATCCAGGGACAGGAAAAAGCCTTGAGTAAACGTAGTGAAAATCCAATGGTGAATGTTTAGAGCTTTAGTAGTATTATCCCTGGCTTCCCTGCCAGGGACAAAACCAACTTGGTCCAATGAGATTAGTCTGGGGATTAAGGGGAGGATGTAGTTGGCTAGAGCTTTGGCATAGAGTTTTACATCTACGTTTAAAAGTGATATGGGGCGATAATTGGATACCAGTGTGGTGTCTTTGTCTGGTTTTGGAATAAGGGTGATATGGGCTTCCAAGATGTCCTTGCTGGCTATACTGGAGGGTGTGAAGATATTGAAGACCTTGACTAGCTGTGGGATAAGTGTGTCGGGGAAGGACTTATAATAGCTGACCGTCAGGCCGCCTGGGCCTAGACTCTTACCCGACTTTAATTGTTTCAGAGCATTTAGGGTCTCTTCTATGGAAAGTGGTAGGTCTAGACCTGTGGATTCCTCAGAAGTGAGGGGTGATGGAGTGTATTGTTTTTGGAATACCTGGATTGCCGCTGTCCGGTCATTTGGGGTAGTTGTCAGTTGTGGGGTGGATAACTTGTACAATTTGGGGAAATATTGCACAAGTTGGTCTGCTATCTCCTCTGCCATTGCTAGAGTGTTGCCTGCGGGGTCTTTGATCATATGAATGGTATGCACAGCTTTCTTAACATGTAGAGCTCTGGCCAACAATTTTCCAGATTTGTTGCCAAATTCATAGAAAACCTTTTGAGTTAGAGCGTATTTACTTTTTAGTGTCTTGTGTAGCTCACCCAAGAGTTCCTCCCTGGTTTGTATCAGTTCAGTCAGGACCTCGGTGGCTAGGGATGCTTTGTGTTTTTGCACCAAGGTGGAGATATGTTTCGTCAGTTCCCCAATGCGCGCTTTCCTAAGTTTGTTTCTTTTGGCGGCCAGGGAGATGAATTCATCCCTAATTACACATTTATGTGCAGCCCAGATTGTTACCGGAGAAGAGTCCCCCTGCAAGTTTTCTGTAAAGTAATGAGCAAGGTTTTTAGATATAGTTTGGGTGATTTCTGGATCAGTGAGAAGAGAGTTGTCAAGGCGCCAGATGTGAGATCTGACCATAGTGGTGAGGAGATTGAGGGTCATGGTGATGGGATTGTGGTCCGACAGAATCAGCGGCTCGATAGTTGCTTTAGGGAGGTAAGATAGATCGTTTTGGGTAATAAAGAAGTGGTCGAGTCTCGAATATTTATTGTGTGGTGGGGAAAAAAAGTTTAAAGTCCTTCCCCTAGGATGTAGTGTACGTCATGTGTCATGTAGCAACATGTCGTTGAATTGTGATTTTATCGCGCTTAGGGCTCTGTATGATAGAGATGATAATCCATTAGATGTGTCAAAGAGGGGTTCATGGTAACATTGAAGTCTCCACCGATGATTAGAGTGCCCAAATGGAATGTCAACAGTTGTTGGAGTGTTTTACGGAAGAAAGCAACTTGTTTGCGTAGTAGGTGCGTAAATATTCACTATGGCGATGGGCCTCTTGTAAATTATGCCTTTTAGGAAAAGAAACCTTCCTTGTGGATCCCTTTGGACCTCTGCTACGTGTAACGGACATTGTTTGGATATTAGAATGGATACCCCCTTACGCATCTTTATTGGGCGCGTGATATACCGTCAGAAAGTGTTTATTATGTAATTTGGGGATGTTGTCTGTTCTAAAATGGGTTTCCTGGACAAGAGCAATATGAGTTTTGGATTTTTGCAAAGAGGAGAGTAATTGTGATCGCTTTTCAGGCGTATTGAGACCATGTATGTTTATGGAGCAGAGCTTGAGTTGTACATAAGGTTGGGCCTTGTCATATGGTGTGTTGGGTGTACCTATGACCTCCGCCATGAATAGATGGGTGTGTGTGTGGGGGGGGGGGGTAGAGGGTAGTTCGGTAGATGGGGGGAGGGGATCTATAGAATGGAGTGTAGACTGAAGTCTGGTTTAGTAAATACTACGGGACAACCGATGAGGCTGCAGAAAGAAACATGAAGCCAAAAACAGCCGCTGTAAAAACGTCCAGTGTGCATTAGGACTTAACCCTTTCCCGCCGAGCGTACGCAGATGTGCGTACTCGGCTTTCCGGGGTTATACCGGGATGATGCCCACAGCTGCAGGCATCATCCCGGTACCGTTTTTTACAGCGGGCGATCGGCTTTCCTGGTATAACAACCGATGCGTCTAAAAGCTGCTTGGCTGTTATACCGGAGGAGCTGGAGGGGACACTCTTACCGGGCCTCCCGTTCCATCAGGAGGCCCGATGACCAATTAGACACCTCCGGCGGCTGGGGGCGGGCTGTAACGAAGCCGTGGGCGGCTTTGTTCCAGCCTCCTGATCGTAAACACAGAAGCGACGTCATGACGTCACTTCCCGTTTACTCGGCTGCCAGTGGCGCCGGTTTAAAAAAAAATACACAGTATTCAGAATCGCCGAAAATGGCGATTCTGAATACTTTGAAGTGCAAAGACAGAGTACCTGTCACCACCTATTACTGTCACATGGGATGTTTACATTCCTTGTGACAGCAATAAAAGTCATCTATTTTTTTTTTTTTCACAATTTATAAATATAAAAATAAATAAAATAAATAAGAAAAAAAAATTTTTTTTAAAGCCCCCACCGTCCTCGCGCAGCAAATAAAACGCATACGGAAGTCGCGCCCGCATATGTAAACGGTGTTCAAATCACACATGTGAGGTATCGCCGCGATCGTCAGAGCGAGAGCAATAATTCTATCACTAGACCTCCTCTGTAACTCTTACCTGGTAACCGTAAAAAAAATTTAAAGCATCGCCTATGGAAATTCTTAGGTACCGTATTTTGTCGCCATTGCATGAGTGCGTGCAATTATAAAGCGTGACATGTTTAGTATCTATTTACTCGGTGTAACATCATCTTTCACATTATACAAAAAAATTGGGGTAACTTTACTGTTTGGTTTTTTAAATTCATAAAAGTGTCCCTTTTCCCAAAAATTTGTGTTTAAAACACCACTGCACAAATACCGTGTGATAAAAAATATTGCAACCATCACCATTTTATTCTCTAGATTCTCTGCTAAAAAATATATATATATAATGTTCGGGGGTTCTAAGTAATTTTCTAGCAAAAAATACGGATTTTAACTTGTAAACACCAAATTTCAAAAATAGGCTTAGTCATGAAAGGGTTTGATGGTAAAGTCAAATTTAAAAAAAATTGAAAATAAATAACAAACATGTTGCACTTACCTGCTCTGTGTAAATGGTTTTGTACAAAGCGGCCCCCGATCCTCCTCTTCTTCTCGGGTCCCTCTTCGCTGCTCCTGGCCCCTCCCTCCTGTCAAGTGCCCCCCCCACAGCAAGCAGCTTGCTATGGGGGGCACCCGGGCCGACCTGGAGCTCCGCGTGTCCATTCAGACACTGAGCTGCCGTTCGGCCCGCCCCCTTTCTCTCCTGATTGGCTAACTGACTTTGATTGACAGCCGTGGGAGCCAATGGCATCGCTGCTGTGCCCCAGCCTACCAGGGGGAGAGAGTCCCGGGCAGCCGAGGGACTCATGGACATCGCTGGACATAGATGGGGCTCAGGTAAGTGTTAGGGGGGCTGCTACACATAGAATTTTTTTTTTTTAATTTTAATACATAGAATGCACCTTATGCCTTTACAACTCCTTTAACCTGTTGCCGACCAGCCGCCGCAGTTTTGGCACGGCTGGGCCAAACGACATTACGTTACGTAGCCTTTTGGCCACTAGGAGCGCGTGGCGTGTACCCGGAGTTGATGCGAGTGCCCGGCAGGAGCGATGATCACCGGGCTCCCGCGATCACTCATGACAGAGCGAGAACCGGAATCCGTGTGTGTAAACAAAGAGGTCACGGTTCTTTCAGGGGAGAGGAGACAGATCGTGTTATCATACTAAGTATGAACACCAATCTCTCTCTCCTCCTAGACAGTCCCCCCCCCCTACAGTTAGAACACACTGAGGGAACACACTTAACCCCTTGATCACCTCCTAGTGTTAACCCCTTCCCTGCCAGTGACATTTATACAGAAATCAGTGCAGTCCTCTTTGCAAAAATCCATTTTTATAGCACTGATCGCTGTATAATTGTCAATGGTCCCAAAAATGTGTAAAAAGTGTCCAATGTGTCCGCCGCAATATCGCAGTCCCGATAAAAATCGCAGATCGCCGCCATTACTAGTAAAAATAAAAATAATAATAAAAATGCCATAAACATATCCCCTATTTTGTAGACGCTATAACTTTTGCGCAAACCAATCAATATACGCTTATTGCAATTTTTTTTACCAGAAATATGTAGAAGAATACGTATCGGCCTAAACTGAGGAAAAAAATAATTTTTTTGATAAAAAATTTGGGATATTTATTATAGCAAAAAGGAAAAAGATATTGTGTTTTTTTTTTCAAAATTGTTGCTCTTCTTTTGTTTATAGCGCAAAAAATAAAAACCGCAGAGGTGATCAAATACCACCAAAAGAAAGCTCTATTTGTGGGGAAAAAAGGACGTCAATTTTGTTTGGGTGCAACGTCGCACGACCGCGCAATTGTCAGTTAAAGTGACACAGTGCCGTATCGCAAAAAAATGGCCCGGTCATTGAGCAGCCAAATCTTCCGGGGCTGAAGTGGTTAAGAGGAGTCTTTCAGCTTAAAAACACTAAAAAAAAGTGACTGTTTTTGAGCCATAAGCTTTTGTGGGAGTATAGGTTTGCTAAAAAAAGCTAAACACTACACTACTGTAGACACTACAGCTGAAAAACGCCTAAAAACGCCTAAAAACGCTACTGCAAAAAAATGCAGCAAAACTCATTCTACAGCTACGGCTTTCTACAGCTAACGCTACTGCCGTTTTCATGATGTCCAGTGTGCATGAGGCCTTAAAGCCCCCTCCCGTTCACACCTGAACGATTTTCAGCTTGTAAAAGGTTCAGCTCCTGAAGCTTCAAAACGCCCAACAAGCAAAACTCCATTCGTTTCAATGGCCCCTGTTCACATCTGAGCGTTCTGTCGCCTGAAGCAAAACGCCTGAAGCTCAAAAAAGTGCATGAGCTTCTTTTTTTGCCAGATTACAAGCGTTTTCGGCCCCATTGACTTCAATAGAAACGCCTGACATGAACAGAAAAGTACTCGTAAAACGCTCGTAAAAGACGCTCAAATAAGCAGCTCTCCACCGCTAATTTCCTCTCCCTCTCCATCCGTTTTAAAAAAAGCTTGTGAAAAGCTGAAAAAAAAAAAAAAAAATAGCTTAAAAAAAAATGCCAAAAAATCTATACGCTCGGGTGTGAATGGAGCCAAAAGAGGCCTTTTTCAGCTGTAAAAAACGCTCCAAATCTGATAAAAGCATAAAATAACGCTGAAAAACCCGGCTATTCAGCGTTTATTAATGTCTTTGAGCCATAAGCTTTTGTGGGAGTATAGTTTTGCTTAAAAAAAAAAAAAAAAAAAAACGCAAAAAAAAAACCGCTACTGCTGAAAAACGCTTAAAAACACTGAATATGCTTAAAAACACTACTGCAAAACTCAAGCTACAGCTACAGCTTTCTACAGCTAATGATACTGGAGTTTATAAGGTCCAGTGTGCATGAGGCCTTTAAGAAAAAAACTAAAATTTAAAATACAAATAAAAAGGAACTATACATATAAGCAATAATAATATTAATGATTAATAATAATAATAATAATAATAATAATAATAATAATAATGATAATAATTAATAACAATAATATATTAATAATAATAATAATAATAATAATAATATATTATTAATAATAATAATAAGCAAACAATGTAAAAAAAAAACATAAAAGAAAACAAACAATTAACTGCTTGCCAACCGTATCCTGTATATATACAGCGGCAAGGCGGTTCTCCAGCGCGGGACCGCGTACCTAGTATATGATCCAGCACTTCCGGGTCTGGGGAGCGCGCACCGCCACCGGTCAGCTCTTGCTGGGCACACTGTTAACCCTTTGATCGCCGCTAATGTTAACCCCTTCCCTGCCAGTCTCATTAGTACAGTGACAGTGCATATTTTTTTAGAACTGTATTAGTGTTAAAGAAACGCAGTGCCGCAACACAAAAAATGGCCTGGTCATGAAGGGAGTGGGGGGGGGGGTGTAAATCTTCTGGAGATCAAGTGGTTAAAGGAAAAAAAAAAAAAAATTAAGTGACCAAGCAAACAATGAGCAAATGAACAAAAAAGAAAAAAACATAAAAATAAAAACAAAACACAAAAAGCTACCCTACCAAAAAATAAAACAAAACAACACAAAAAATAAATAAAGTGACTATACAAACACACAAAAATGAAAAAATAAACACAAAAAAAAACCCCACCCTACTAAAAACTAAGTAAGAAAACATTTTTTTTTTCTTTTTTAAGGAAATTTCGACTAAGCAGCTGAAAAACAAAGTGTCGAAATTCTACCACTCATTCCTGAACATAAATATAGTGCATGTTACAAAAAAAAAAAAGCTAAACTTTTGAAATTTGAAAAGCAGCATTTATTTTCTGAGTTTTCTGTGGTTTGTACATTTTATGCATTTCTTTTTTTTTTTTTTCTCCCAGCTTGAATAAACCGATCATTTAATGCTTAAAATATACTATGTTTTACATGAAATTGTAGTCATTTACGTTCTTAGACTTTTAACAATGCATCCCTTGATTAGATGGTTGAGACGCAAATCCAAAACTCAGCGCCTGCTGCTACTTACCCGCGATCGCCGAGAAAAGTGGCAAAAATATACACGTTTACAAAGGCTCCTTAATTCGAAGGCTGAGGATATATTTTAGTGAGATTTACGGGCAACATGAACCTTGTAAACGGATTTATTTACAGTGGATCAAAATGTATCTGATGAAAAAGATAATTCGGTGTTTTAAAGCTAAACTCCATAAAAATAGCTAAATACACTGATGAAAAAAAGAAATAAATAATAATAATAATAATAAAGATAGATATATATCTATATGTAGCTATATATATATATTTATATGGATATATATAGATAGATAGATAGATAGATAGATAGATAGATAGATAGATAGATAGATAGATAGATAGATAGATAGATAGATAGATATACACATACAGCGCCTTGAAAAAGTATTCACACCCCTTGAAATTTTCCACATTTCGTCATGTTACAACCAAAAACATAAATGTATTTTATTGGGATTTTATGTGATAGACCAACACAAAGTGGCACATAATTGTGAAGTGGAAGGAAAATGATAAACAGTTTTCAACATTTCTTACAAATAAATATGTGAAAAGTGTGGGGGGCATTTGTATGGCGCCCCCCGGAGTCAATACTTTGTAGAACCCCCTTTCACTGCAATTACAGCCTTTTTGGAGATGTCTCTACCAGCTTTGCACATCTAGAGAGGGACATTTTTGCCCATTCTTTTTTGCAAAATATCTCAAGCTCTGTCAGATTGGATGGAGAGCGTCTGTGAACAGCAATTTTCAAGTCTTGCCACAGATTCTCAATGGGATTTAGATCTGGACTGTGACTGTGCCATTCTAACACATGAATATGCTTTGATCTAAACCATTCCATTGTAGCTCTGGTTGGATGTTTCGGGTCGTTGTCCTGCTGGAAGGTGAACCTCCGCCCCAGTCTCAAGTCTTTTGCAGACTCTAACAGGTTTTCTTCTAAGATTGTCCTGTGTTTGGCTCCATCCATCTTCCCATCAACTCTGACCAGCTTCCCTGTCCCTGCTGAAGAAAAGCATCCCCACCACATGATGCTGCCACCACCATGTTTCACAGTGGGGATGGTGTGTTCAGGGTGATGTGCAGTGTTAGTTTTCCGTCACACATACCATTTTGCTTTTAGGCCAAAAAGTTCAATTTTGGTCTCATCTGACCAGATCACCTTCTTCCACATGTTTGCTGTGTCCTCCACATGGCTTCTCACAAACTACAAACAGGACTTCTTATGACTTTCTTTCACCAATGTCTTTCTTCTTGTCACTCTTCCATAAAGGGCAGATTTGTGGAGAACACGACTAATAGTTATCCTGTGGACAGATTCTCCCACCTGAGCTGTGGATCTCTGCAGCTCCTCCAGAGTTACCATGGACCTCTTGGCTCTCCTCTGATGAATGCTCTCCTTGCCCGGCTGGTCAGTTTAGGTGGACGGCCATGTCTTGGTAGGTTTGCAGTTGGGCCATACTCTTTCCATTTTCGGACGATGGATTGAACGGAGCTCCGTGAGATGTTCAAAGCTTGGGAGATTTTTTTTTAACCTAACCCTGCTTTATACTTCTCCACAACTTTATCCCTGACCTGTCTGGTGTGTTCCTTGGCCTATATAATGTTGTTTGTTCACTAAAGTTCTCTAACAAACCTTTGAGGGCTTCACAGAACAGCTTTATTTATACTGAGATTAAATGACACACAGGTGGACTCTATTTACTAATTAGGTGACTTCTGGAGGCAATTGGTTCCACTAGATTTTAGTTAGGGGTATCAGAGTAAAGGGGGGCTGAATACAAATGCCCCCCCTCCACACACTTTTCACATATTTATTTGTAAAAAAAACCTTGAAAACCATTTATCATTGTTCTTTCACTTCACCACTTTGTGTTGGTCTATCACACAGAATCCCAATAAAATACATTTACATTTTGGTTGAGACAAAATGTGGAATGTTACAAGGGGTAGGAATACTTTTTCAAGGCACTGTACACACATACAGTATATACAGTGGGGACGCAAAGTATTCAGACCCCCTTACATTTTTCACACTTTGTTATATTGCAGCCATTTGCTAAAATCATTTAAGTTCATTTTTTTCCTCATTAATGTACACACAGCACCCCATATTGTACACACAGCACCCCATATTGACAGAAAGACACAGAATGGTTGACATTTTTGCAGATTTATTAAAAAAGAAAAACTGAAATATCACATGGTCCTAAGTATTCAGACCCTTTGCTGTGACACTCATATATATAACTCAGGTGCTGTCCATTTCTTCTTATCATCCTTGAGATGGTTCTACACCTTCATTTGAGTCCAGCTGTGTTTGATTATACTGATTGGACTTGATTAGGAAAGCCACACGCCTGTCTATATAAGACCTTACAGCTCACAGTGCATGTCAGAGCAAATGAGAATCATGGGGTCAAAGGAACTGCCTGAAGAGCTCAGAGACAGAATTGTGGCAAGGCACAGATCTGGCCAAGGTTACAAAAAAATTTCTGCTGCACTTAAGGTTCCTAAGAGCACAGTGGCCTCCATAATCCTTAAATGGAAGACGTTTGGGATGACCAGAACCCTTCCTAGAGCTGGCCTTCCGGCCAAACTGAGCTATCGAGGGAGAAGAGCCTTGGTGAGAGAGGTAAAGAAGAACCCAAAGATCACTGTGGCTGAGCTCCAGAGATGCAGTCGGGAGATGGGAGAAAGTTGTAGAAAGTCAACCATCACTGCAGCCCTCCACCAGTCGGGGCTTTATGGCAGAGTGGCCCGACGGGAGCCTCTCCTCAGTGCCAGATACATGAAAGCCCACATGGAGTTTGCAAAAAAAACACCTGAAGGACACCAAGATGGTGAGAAATAAGATTCTCTGGTCTGATGAGACCAAGATTGAACCAGTAATAATAGACAGTCCCATACCAGTAATAATAGACAGCCCCATACCAGTATATAGACAGCCCCATACCAGTATATAGACAGCCCCATACCAATAATAGACAGTCTCATACCAGTAATAATAGACAGCCCCATATCAGTAATAGACAGCCCCATACCAGTAAGAGACAGCCCCATACCAGTAAGAGACAGCCCCATACCAGTAATAATAGACAGCCCCATACCAGTAATAATAGACAGCCCCATACCAGTATATAGACAGCCCCATACCAGTATATAGACAGCCCCATACCAGTAATAATAGACAGCCCCATACCAGTAATAATAGACATCCCCATACCAGTATATAGACAGCCCCATACCAGTAATAATAGACAGCCCCATACCAGTAATAATAGACAGCCCCATACCAGTAATAATAGACAGCCCCATACCAGTAATAATAGACAGCCCCATACCAGTAAAGTAGAAAGCCCCAATCCACTCCCTTTCCCTGCCACTACAGAGCGGGAACACACTGGAACATGTTTTTTTTTCCAGTGTGCTCACCTTCCTCCTGCGCAGCCATCACAGTGTCCTGGCCGGTGTTTGGAGAGAGGCCTCCACCGTTTCCTTCATTGTAGCTATACCTTCGGCCCACGTGGAATCTGTCCAGTGCAGGCACTTCCTGCATGTCACAGGAGCCTTCTGTACCTCGTAAATGTGCTGGCGTCAGCCCTGCTTTAGGAATGCCTGTATAGTGGGAGGTGAGCAGCGGCCGCGGTCTGTGTTAACCCAGTGTGGACCGCGGTCGCTGCTTACCTCCCGCTGTGCAGCCCAGTCATGAAGAAGCAGATCTTCCAAAAAAATGCAGCCCAGGGGCCGCGGCCCACCGGGCAGACGCCCGGTGTGACCTATGGCCAGTCCGGGCCTGCTCATGGCTGTATTAGATCAAAAGGGGCTTCTACTAAATACTGAGCAAAGGGTCTGAATACTCAGGACCATGTAAAATTTCAGTTTTTCTTTTTAATAAATGTGCAAAAATGTCAACAATTCTGTGTTTTTCTGTCAATATGGGGTGCTGGCTGTAGGCATACATGCGGCTTCCAAACGCTGACCACAGCCCCCCCGGCCCCCCAGATGTAAGGCGGGCTCTCTGGGGAGTACCTACGTCCAATCAATATCGAAATCCAACAATAAAAATTGTTAGGTAGAGTCAAAACTGAATTTTATGGTACAGTATGAACTTACAATACACAAGATGTTAAAAAAATACAAATTTATTAAATAAATTGATTAAAAATTACCCATTTGGGCAAACATGCACATAGTAAACACAATAAAATACAGAGAAACTACTAATAGAACATAGATTCCTCTAATGTAGACTGGAAAAAAGTTTGTATATTAACCCCATTAGGGGGACTTCAGGAGTATAATTCTGAGGAATGTTTTATCTATGAAGAAAATATATACATGTAATATGAGAAACAAAGAAATATAGAAAAAATACAATAAATTAGTATGTTTGTAGTCTCTGACCATCTCTTATATCCTGTCCACAGTCTCTGACCATCTCCTATAGCATGTCTTCAACTCTGACCATATTTTATATCATGTCTGCAGTCTTGGACCATCTCATATACCGTGTCTGCAGTCTCTGACCATCTCATATACCGTGTCTGCAGTCTCTGACCATCTCATATACCATGTCTGCAGTCTCTGACCATCTCTTATACCATGTCTGCAGTTTCCGACCATCTCATATACCATGTCTGCAGTCTCTGTTCATTTCTTGTATCATATCCACAGTCTCTGACCATCTCCTATACCATGTCTGTAGTCTCTGACCACCTTGTATACCATGTCTGCAGTCTCTGACCATCTCATATACAATTTCCACAGTCTCTGACCATCTCATATACCATGTCTTCAGTCTCTGACCATCTCATATACCATGTCTTCAGTCTCTGACCATCTCATATACCATGTCTGCAGTCTCTGACCACCTCATATACCATGTCCACAGTCTCTGACCATCTCTTGCATTCTGTCTGCAGTCTCTGACCATCTCCTGTACCATGTCCACAGTCTCTGACCATCTCATATACCATGTCTGCAGTCTCTGACCATCTCATATACCATTTCCATAGTCTCTGACCATCTCATATACCATGCCTGCAGTCTCTGACTATCTCATATACCATGTGTGCAGTCTCTGACCATCTCATATACCATGTATGCAGTCTCTGACCATCTCATATACCATGTCTGCAGTCTCTGACCATCTCATATACCATGTCTGCAGTTTCCGACCATCTCATATACCATGTCCGCAGTCTTGGACCATCTCATATACCGTGTCTGCAGTCTCTGACCATCTCATATACTATATCCGCAGTCTCGGACCATCTCATATACCGTGTCTGCAGTCTCTGACCATCTCTTATACCATGTCTGCAGTCTCTGTCCATTTCTTGTATCATATCCACAGTCTCTGACCATCTCATATACCATGTGTGCAGTCTTTGACCATCTCATATACCATGTGTGCAGTCTCTGACCATCTCATATACCATGTCTGCAGTCTCTGACCATCTCCTATACCATGTCTTCAGTCTCTGACCATCTCATATACCATGTCTGCAGTCTCTGACCATCTCATATACAATTTCCATAGTCTCTGACCATCTCTTATACCATGTCTGCAGTCTCTGACCACCTCATATACCATGTCCACAGTCTCTGACCTTCTCCTGTACCATGTCCACAGTTTCTGACCATCTCTTGTATCATGTCTGTAGTCTATGACCATCTTGTATCCTGTCCTCAGTCTCTGACATTTCTTATAATATGTTTGCAGTCTCTGACCACCTCTTGTATAATGCCCATAGTCTTTGACTATATCCTGTTGTGGTCTGCTGACTCTGACACTGAATATTCACTGAATTTTATGTGCGTCTCTTTGGTGATGTTGGGGAGACCCCCCCCCCCCACCCCCCCATATCAACAAAGTTGACCGCCACTGATTTAAAATCTTCCTTCTGACACACAGGCATGGTATTCTGTATCATTCTCACTCAGCTCACGTTTTCAGAAAGGAGCTGTAGCTGGAAACATCCACACAAACACAGAATAACAAACTCCATGCAGACATGAAGTCCTGGTGGGAAGTGAACCTGGGACCTCATCGCTGCAAAGTGCCAAACACGGCTGGTTTGACCAGCGCATACAAGAAAAGCAGACGGGGGGTCCTCTTATTCCTTCCCGCTCAGCAAACGACCCTTCCAGACCCGTCCTGCCTGTTCTGCATTTTTTCCCGGCTTATTTGCAGAGAAGCCTGGAGACATATTGCTGCCTGGCCCTCTCCTCCACGCCAACTTCCATAAAGAAGACGTGACGGCTCGCCGCCGTGAATGGCACCGCAGTGGCACATTTGCAGATTTCTCCGTCATGCTCAGAAAGTCATCGCGGTGATATAAAGTTTTGACAGTTTGACATTCCGGCTCTGCCGTTCCAACATTTGACATTTTTGAGGATGATAAAAATAAATGAAATATAATTGAAGGGATGATTACCCTGCCAAACCGCCGGCTCACAATCCGCTATTGTGGTTCCTCGGAAAAATTAAAGTTGATTCGGTAAGTGCTTTAGTTATCATTTCTCTGCAAGCGTCAATATCTGTCTTGTTGGGGCGTTCAAAACAGGATTTGTTGAGATCAGCGCCGGGATGTGTTTCCGAGTGAAATATTAACACAGAATATCCGCGCTGACATCCCTCCTGGAACTTTTCCTGAATGTAACTTTTGCGCTGCGCTCCCATCGTGGGATTTCTATTTTTTTCCTTCAGTTATCTTGGTAATCCAGTCTGTAAACCTCTCGCTGACCATGTAGCACAAGGTTAAGTGGACGTTGACGTCTAGCCGCCACACATATGGTCTGAGAATGCGTGCTAAGGACACGCTCACTGCGCACTCCCAGTACACTGGCCGTCTGTTCCTGATCATGTGACCTATGTGAGAGCCAATCACGGCAGTCACATGATAGAGAAGCCCCGTCAGCTCCTGATCATGTGACCAATATGAGAGCCAATTACAGCAGCCACATGATAGAGAAGCTGTGTCAGCTCCTGATCATGTGACCAATGGCAGTCACAATATAGAGAGGCTGCAGTGGCTCCTGATCACATGAACGATGTGAGAGCCAATCACGGCAGTCACATGATATAGAAGCCGCGTCAGCTTCCGATCATGTGACCAATGTGAGAGCCAATCATGGCAGTCACATGATATAGAAGCCGCGTCGGCTCCGGATCATGTGACAGATGTGAGAGCCAATTACAGCAGTCACATGACAGAGAAGCCGCGACAGCTCCTGATCATGTGACCAATATAAGGGTCAATTACAGCAGTCACAATATAGAGAAGCTGCAGTGGCTCCTGATCATGTGATCGATGTGAGAGCCAATCACGGCAGTCAAAAGATAGAGAAGCCACCTGAGCTCCGATCATGTGACCGATGTGAGAGGCAATTACAGCAGTCACATGACAGAGAAGCCGCCAGAGCCCCAATCATGTGACCGATGCAAGAGTCAATTACAGCGAGTTAGCTGCTGATCATGTGATAGCCAATTACAGCAATCACATTATAGAGAGAAGCTGAATTGGCTCCCGATCATGTTCTCCTGATCATGTGACCGATGTGAGAGCCAATTACCGCAGTCACACGATAGAGAAGCCATGTTAGCTGCTGATCATGTGACCTACGTGCGGGCCGATTATAGCAGTTACATGATATAAAAGCCCTGTTGGCTCCTGATCATGTGACTGATGCGAGGGCCAATCACAACAGTCACATGATATATAAGCTGCGTCTTCTCCCGATCATGTGACTGATGTGAGGACCAATCACAGCAGTCACATGATATAGAAGCTGTGTCAGCCGCTGATCACGTGACCTATGTGAGAGCCAACTACAGCAGTCACATTATAGTAGAAGCCATGTTGACTCCCGATCATGTGACTGATGTGAGGACCAATCACAGCAGTCACATGATATAGAAGCTGTGTCAGCCCCTGATCACGTGACCTATGTGAGAGCCAACTACAGCAGTCACATTATAGTAGAATCCATGTTGACTCCCGATCATGTGACTGATGTGAGAACCAATTTGGGCAGTCATATGATAGAAAATCCTCGTCTGCTCCTGATCATGTGACCAGTGTGAGAGCCAATTAGCACAGTCACATGATAGAGAAGCTGCATTGGCTTCCAAACATGTGACTTATGTAAGAGCCAATTACAGCTCTGTGACATGATATAGAAGTGGTATGGCTCCTGAGCATGTTACAAATGTGAGAGCCAATCACAGCAATCACATGATATAGAAGCCGCGTCACCTCCCAGGCAAACAAGTCCACTTTAAGAGGTTAAATCTGAAGTATAATTTGCTTATATTTGACCTTCTCAATGTAATCACTGGACCTTTATGCTCCTCTATGCAAAGCAGGCAGGTCACAGTTGGTGGGAGGGGTCGGCAGGGGGCTGTGCATTGCTTCCTAAAAACATCTCAGCACCCGGCCTCAGTACTCCTCTCAAAAGTCCTCAGTCCTTATGCAAGCAGTGGGGTGGCTTTTAGGAGGAGTTAAGCAAATATCATCACTGGATTTCTGTGGTTCTCTATATAATGCAGGCAGATCATGCCTGGCGGGAAGGGTCCTTAGTCATGATGTTAGCAGTGGGCTGGCTCTTAGGAAGTGGGTGTCGGTCTGGAGGAATGGGTGTTCCTAGGCAGGCTGGATTTTCATGCAGATCACCCTAGGTAACAGATACATGCATAGCTCCCAACTGTCCTGAATTTTGAAGGGACTGTCCCGGATTTCCAAGGACTGTCCCGGATTTTGAGGGAGTGTCCCGGATTTCGAAAGACTGTCCTGGATTTTGAGGGAGTGTCCCGGATTTCCAAGGACTGTCCCGGATTTGGAACAAAGTCCCTCTGTCCCTCTTTCCACCTCATTTGTCCTTCACGTTGGTCTGATCTATATAGTTGTATAAAAAAAACACTATATCTATCAAAATGTGTTTCCCAGTGAGAAGCCTTTCATCTAATTTCTACATTGTTACATTTGTAAATTCCAAAAGCCAATATAAAGGAATAATAGTGGTAAAAAAAAAAGCACTCGTGGGTTTATTCTTTTTTTTTTTTGGTATAATTCTCCTTTAACCACTTCAGCCCCGGAAGATTTGGCTGCTCAATGACCATGGCCATGACCATGGCCATTTTATGCGATACGGCACTGCGTCGCTTTAACTGACAATTGCGCAGTCGTGCGACGCTGTACCCAAATAAAATTGACTTTTTTTTTCCCACAAGAAGAGCTTTCATTTGGTGGTATTTGATCACCTCTGCGCTTTTAATTTTTTGCGCTATAAACAAAAGAAGAGCGACAATTTAGAAAAAAAACAATATCTTTTACTTTTTGCTAAAATAAATATTACATTTTTAAAAAAAAAGAAACATTTTTTCCTCAGTTTAGGCCGATACGTATTCCTCTTCATATTTTTGGTTAAAAAGAAAATCGCAATAAGCGTATATTTATCGGTTTGCGCAAAAGTTATAGCATCTACAAAATAGGGGAAAGATTTATGGCATTTTTTTTTTAAACTAGTAAAGACAAATCGGACACCTTTTTGAAACCATTGACAATTATACAGCGATCGGTGCTATAAAAATGCACTGATTACTGTATAAATGTCACTTTCAGGGAAGGGGTTAACACTAGGGGGCGATCAAAGAGTTAAATGTGTTCCCTGACTGTGTGTTCTAACTGTAGCCGGGATGGGACTGACTAGGGGAGGAGAGAGATCGGTGTTCATACTTAGTAGGAGCACACGAGCGGTCTCCTCTCCCCTAAGAGAACCGGGATCTGGTTCTCGCTCTGTCGCGAGCGATCGCGGGTGCCCGTCGGTCATCGCTCCCTCCGGGCACTCGCATCGGCTCCGGGTACATGCTGCGGGCGGGCGTGCGCGCACCTCCTGCAGCATCTTAAAGGATCGACGTATGTTTACGGCGGCTCGCCCAGGGGGGCCATTATGCCGCAGTAAAACTGCGGCGGCCGGTCGGGAACCGGTTAAACTTGCCAACCGCCTAACTGTAAAGTGAGATCAATAATTCTAGCCCTAAACCTCCTCTGTAACTCTAACCTGTAAGAAGTTTTAAAGCATCACCTATGGAAGATTTTTAAGTACGGTAGTTTGTCGCCATTCCACGAGCGTGCGCAATTTTAAAGCCTGACATGTTAGGTATCTATTTACTCGTCGTAACATCATCTTTCACATTATACTAAAAAATTGGGCTGACTTTACTTTTTTTTTTTAATTCGTTATATTCATTGTATTTTTCCCCAGAAAATTGCGTTTGAAAGACCGCTGCGCAAATACAGCTTGACATAAAATATTGCAACGATCAACATTTTTTTTCTCTACGGCTAAAAAAATAAATAATGTTTGGGGGTTCTAAGTAATTTTCTAGCAAAAAAATACAGATTTTTACTTGTAAACAACAAATGTCAGAAAAAGGAAAAAGGCCCAGTCAGCAAGTGGTTAAGGGGGTGGGTCCAATAGGGTTCCCTCCTATTGGGAGGTGGTGTGTACAAGTGATGCTGAGCCTACATGTTTAAAAAAACTGAATGAAAGGGGCGGGGCCAGGGACAATCAGGTCCAGCCAGGTAATGAGTCAGGCTCGCTATCGGACTTGCTGCAGCTTCTAACGCACATGGTGAGAAGCTCACAGTGTGCGGTGAAATCAGAGGAAGCCATTTCAGTCCAGGAGAGGGGCCGGTACACCTGAGCAAGACTGCAGGGAGGGCTGAAGGTCCGCTACCATACTTTTGTATGCTGATCCCCTGCAGCCTCCTTGCAGCCAATTCCTTTCCACATGCACTTTGGCAATGGCTGTGTGACATCTCCCAGAGAGAGTTTTGGTTACGGGACAGGAAATGCAGGGAAACATCTCCAAGGGGACACGAATGACAGAGAAAACAACTGGAGGGTTAAAGCCCTCCCTTACTCCTTCTACAATGAAATGAAAAAAGGAAAAAGACTAACAGGGGTTATAACCCTTCCTTACTTTATCCAAAAAAAAAAGCTTTTCCAGCTAATCAATCATACATCATGGCACTTGCATAGTTGCCAACATTGTAAAAAAATTGATGGGACGCTTTTTTTGTCTGTGGGCGGACTCTTAATATAATTTAGGGGGGCGGAAAAGGAAAATGTGGTGCGCGAAGCGAAAATGGGCATGGTTTAAGCGTAATATTGGGCGTGGCTTAAAGGGGCGTGACTGAAAGGGGGTGTGGTTAGAGTCTGAGACAACAAGCGATGGAAGGAGAAACAAAGAAAGAGAGAGAGAGAGAAGGAAGGAAAAAGTGGAATGGAGGGACAGCAGGCCCAGATCCTACACCAGAATAGAAATATGTGTATTCCAAAAAGTTTAACAATATGCAGATAAAGATACTCCAAACACCTGGTGTTAGCGCTTGAATCATCCTGGCACCATGGTTGTTATGGTGTCAGGGTGATTGAAGTGCATTATTTCTATTATTACATTGTAATATAAAATGAAATAGTTCAACTCACCATAATGCAGAATCAGTGGGGGCCCTGAGCGTGTCACTTGTCACGTCGCCTGACACCAGATGCCATCAGGTGTCCCCAGTAGAGTCCCTCCTTACATCTCAGGTGTCCCCAGCAGAGTGCTTCCTTACATCTCAGGTGTCCCCAGCGGAGTGCTTTCTTACATCTCAGGTGTCCTCAGCAGAGTGCTTCCTTACATCTCAGGTGTCACTGTCCCCAGCGGAGTGCTTCCTTACATCTCAGGTGTCACTGTCCCCAGCGGAGTGCTTCCTTACATCTCAGGTGTCACTGTCCCCAGCCAGCAGAGTGCTTCCTTACATCTCAAGGGTCCCCAGCGGAGTGCTTTCTTACATCTCAGGTGTCACTGTCCCCAGCGGAGTGCTTCCTTACATCTCAGGTGTCACTGTCCCCAGCCAGCAGAGTGCTTCCTTACATTACATCTCAGGTGTCACTGTCCCCAGCGGAGTGCTTCCTTACATCTCAGGTGTCACTGTCCCCAGCCGAGTACTTCCTTACATCTCAGGTGTCACTGTCCCCAGCGGAGTGCCTCCTTACATCTAAGGTGTCACTGTCCTCAGCGGAGTGACTCCTTACATCTCAGATGTCACTGTCCCTAGTGGAGTGCCTCCTTACATCTAAGGTGTCACTGTCCCCAGCGGAGTGCCTCCTTACATCTTAGGTGTCACTGTCCCCAGCCAGCAGAGTGCTTCCTTACATCTCAAGTGTCCCCCGCGGAGTGCTTCCTTACATCTCAAGTGTCACTGTCCCCAGCCAGCAGAGTGCTTCCTTACATTACATCTCAGGTGTCACTGTCCCCAGCGGAGTGCTTCCTTACATCTCAGGTGTCACTGTCCCCAGCAGAGTACTTCCTTACATCTCAGGTGTCACTGTCCCCAGCGGAGTGCCTCCTTACATATAAGGTGTCACTGTCCTCAGCGGAGTGCCTCCTTACATCTAAGGTGTCACTGTCCCCAGCGGAGTGCCTCCTTACATCTCAGGTGTCACTGTCCCCAGCCAGCAGAGTGCTTCCTTACATCTCAAGTGTCCCCAGCGGAGTGCTTCCTTACATCTCAGGTGTCACGGTCCCCAGCCAGCAGAGTGCTTCCTTACATTACATCTCAGGTGTCACTGTCCCCAGCGGAGTGCCTCCTTACATCTAAGGTGTCACTGTCCTCAGCGGAGTGCCTCCTTACATCTAAGGTGTCACTGTCCCCAGCGGAGTGCCTCCTTACATCTTAGGTGTCACTGTCCCCAGCGGAGTGCCTCCTTACATCTCAGGTGTCACTGTCCCCAGCCAGCAGAGTGCTTTCTTACATCTCAAGTGTCCCCAGCGGAGTGCATCCTTACATCTCAGGTGTCACTGTCCCCAGCAGACTACTTCCTTACATCTCAGGTGTCACTGTCCCCAGCGGAGTGCCTCCTTACATCTAAGGTGTCACTGTCCTCAGCGGAGTGCCTCCTTACATCTAAGGTATCACTGTCCCCAGCGGATTGCCTCCTTACATCTCAGGTGTCACTGTCCCCAGCCAGCAGAGTGCTTCCTTACATCTCAAGTGTCCCCAGCGGAGTGCTTCCTTACATCTCAGGTGTCACTGTCCCCAGCCAGCAGAGTGCTTCCTTACATTACATCGCAGGTGTCACTGTCCCCAGCGGAGTGCTTCCTTACATCTCAGGTGTCACTGTCCCCAGCGGAGTACTTCCTTACATCTCAGGTGTCACTGTCCCCAGCGGAGTGCCTCCTTACATCTAAGGTGTCACTGTCCTCAGCGGAGTGCCTCCTTACATCTAAGGTGTCACTGTCCCCAGCAGAGTGCCTCCTTACATCTTAGGTGTCACTGTCCCCAGCCAGCAGAGTGCTTCCTTACATCTCAAGTGTTCCCAGCGGAGTGCTTCCTTACATCTCAGGTGTCACTGTCCCCAGCCAGCAGAGTGCTTCCTTACATTACATCTCAGGTGTCACTGTCCCCAGCGGAGTGCTTCCTTACATCTCAGGTGTCACTGTCCCCAGCAGAGTACTTCCTTACATCTCAGGTGTCACTGTCCCCAGCGGAGTGCCTCCTTACATCTAAGGTGTCACTGTCCTCAGCGGAGTGCCTCCTTACATCTAAGGTGTCACTGTCCCCAGCGGAGTGCCTCCTTACATCTCAGGTGTCACTGTCCCCAGCCAGCAGAGTGCTTCCTTACATCTCAAGTGTCCCCAGCGGAGTGCTTCCTTACATCTCAGGTGTCACGGTCCCCAGCCAGCAGAGTGCTTCCTTACATTACATCTCAGGTGTCACTGTCCCCAGCGGAGTGCCTCCTTACATCTAAGGTGTCACTGTCCTCAGCGGAGTGCCTCCTTACATCTAAGGTGTCACTGTCCCCAGCGGAGTGCCTCCTTACATCTTAGGTGTCACTGTCCCCAGCGGAGTGCCTCCTTACATCTCAGGTGTCACTGTCCCCAGCCAGCAGAGTGCTTTCTTACATCTCAAGTGTCCCCAACGGAGTGCATCCTTACATCTCAGGTGTCACTGTCCCCAGCAGACTACTTCCTTACATCTCAGGTGTCACTGTCCCCAGCGGAGTGCCTCCTTACATCTAAGGTGTCACTGTCCTCAGCGGAGTGCCTCCTTACATCTAAGGTATCACTGTCCCCAGCGGATTGCCTCCTTACATCTCAGGTGTCACTGTCCCCAGCCAGCAGAGTGCTTCCTTACATCTCAAGTGTCCCCAGCGGAGTGCCTCCTTACATCTAAGGTGTCACTGTCCTCAGCGGAGTGCCTCCTTACATCTAAGGTGTCACTTTCCCCAGCAGAGTGCCTCCTTACATCTTAGGTGTCACTGTCCCCAGCCAGCAGAGTGCTTCCTTACATCTCAAGTGTCCCCAGCGGAGTGCTTCCTTACATCTCAAGTGTCCCCAGCGGAGTGCTTCCTTACATCTCAGGTGTCACTGTTCCCAGCCAGCAGAGTGCTTCCTTACATTACATCTCAGGTGTCACTGTCCCCAGCGGAGTGCTTCCTTACATCTCAGGTGTCACTGTCCCCAGCGGAGTGCCTCCTTACATCTAAGGTGTCACTGTCCTCAGCGGAGTGCCTCCTTACATCTAAGGTGTCACTGTCCCCAGCGGAGTGCCTCCTTACATCTCAGGTGTCACTGTCCCCAGCCAGCAGAGTGCTTCCTTACATCTCAAGTGTCCCCAGCGGAGTGCTTCCTTACATCTCAGGTGTCACTGTCCCCAGCCAGCAGAGTGCTTCCTTACATTACATCGCAGGTGTCACTGTCCCCAGCGGAGTGCTTCCTTACATCTCAGGTGTCACTGTCCCCAGCGGAGAACTTCCTTACATCTCAGGTGTCACTGTCCCCAGCGGAGTGCCTCCTTACATCTAAGGTGTCACTGTCCTCAGCGGAGTGCCTCCTTACATCTCAGGTGTCACTGTCCCCAGTGGAGTGCCTCCTTACATCTCAGGTGTCACTGTCCCCAGCCAGCAGAGTGCTTCCTTACATCTCAGGTGTGCCCCCCATTGGAGCCCGTCTATATCCCAGCAGCGGTGTCTCCGCCGCCATTACTGAAGTGAGAGGCAGGGGGGGAACAAAATATAGGCAGAGCCGGCCGGCTACAATAGAAATTGAGCTGCGGCACCACCCACCCCACCCCTAATCACAACAGGTCACAGATGACAGACCGGGGGCAGGGGTGGGCAGAGTGCTTCCTTACATTACATCTCAGGTGTCACTGTCCCCAGCGGAGTGCCTCCTTACATCTAAGGTGTCACTGTCCTCAGCGGAGTGCCTCCTTACATCTAAGGTGTCACTGTCCCCAGCAGAGTGCTTACTTACATCTCAAGTGTCCCCAGCGGAGTGCTTCCTTACATCTCAGGTGTCACTGTTCCCAGCCAGCAGAGTGCTTCCTTACATTACATCTCAGGTGTCACTGTCCCCAGCGGAGTGCTTCCTTACATCTCAGGTGTCACTGTCCCCAGCAGAGTACTTCCTTACATCTCAGGTGTCACTGTCCCCAGCAGAGTGCCTCCTTACATCTAAGGTCTCACTGTCCTCAGCGGAGTGCCTCCTTACATCTAAGGTGTCACTGTCCCCAGCAGAGTGCCTCCTTACATCTCAGGTGTCACTGTCCCCAGCCAGCAGAGTGCTTCCTTACATCTCAGGTGTGCCCCCCATTGGAGCCCGTCTATATCCCAGCAGCGGTGTCTCCGCCGCCATTACTGAAGTAAGAGGCAGGGGGGGAACAAAATATAGGCAGAGCCGGCCGGCTACAATAGAAATTGAGCTGCGGCACCACCCACCCCACCCCTATTCACAACAGGTCACAGATGACAGACCGGGGGCAGGGGTGGGCATCGCTGTTCCTATTGTAGCCACTCGGTAGGCTCCGCTTCTTGTTTCTAAGTCGTCTGGTCTTCTGGAAAATGGCAGCCGGCAGAGACTTATCTCCGCCGGCTGCGGACCTCTAGCGGCAGTGAAAAATCTGGAAAAAAGGGATTCCGAGGGACTTTTCTCGGGAAACAGTAAAATAGGGAAAAGGGTCTAAATCCCGGGAATGTCCCGGGAAATTTGGGATTATTGGCAACTATACACTTGAGTTATTCATCTCACTTCAGCATGAATATACCTACAATAATAATAATAATAATAATAATAATAAAATAATGAACATACCTAATGTGTGTTATGCATGTAATATTAATATTAATATTAATAATACTATACATAATGAACATACCTAATGTGTGCTATGCATGTGATAAAATAATAATAATAATAATAATAATAATAATAATAATAAAAAATAATGAACATACCTAATGTGTGCTATGCATGTAATAATAATAATAATAATAACAATAAAATAATTATCATACCTAATGTGTGTTTTGCATGTGATAAAATAATAATAATACTAATAACAAAAATAATAAAATAATAAAAATACCTAATGTGTATTATGCATGTGATAAAATAATAATAAAAATAATAATAATAATAATAATAATAATAATAATAATAATAATAATAATAATAAAATAATGAACATACCTAATGTGTGTTATAATGAACATACCTAATGTGTGTTGCATGTGATAAATACTAATAATACTAATAAATAATGAACATATCTAATGTGTGTTATGCACGTGATTAATGTGATTACATAATAATAATAATAATAATAATAATAATAATAATAATAATACAAATAATACTACTAATAATACTAATATTAATAATAATAATAAAATAATGACCATACCTAATGTGTGTTATGCATGTGATAGCATAAGTGCTGGTTCACACAGGGGCAACCTGTCAGGCAACTTAGCCACCTGACAAGTTACGCTCTATGCATTGCAATGGAACCGTTCTAATAGGAGCAACGTAGAAAAAAGGTTCCTGTACTACTTTGGGGCGACTTGGGAGCAGCTTGCATTGACTTCTATGCAGAAGTCGTTTTGCAAGCCACGGTAAAGTCATGCTGTATGGGGCGGCTTCAGAATCGGATGACTCCGCCCACTACTACTACTACTGCTACTACTACTACTACTACTACTACTAATAATAATAATAATAATAATAATAATATAAAAAAAATGAACACATCTAAAGTGTGTTATACATGTGATAATAACAATAAAAATAATAATAATAATAAATAAATAATGAACATACCTAATGTGTGTTATGCATGTAATAATAACTATTGTAGTAATAATAGGAATAATTATTATTATTATTATTTCTCATTGAGGTATTTCAGAAAAATACGACTCCAGACACGTGACTGAAGGGAACTTTGAGAAGCATTTTACTTTTTTTGTTTTAAATTGAGTGTAAAAGGGTTAGAACCCCTGGATTTTTTCACCCTTTCTGTTCTGGGGATCTTTGTCACAGGAACAGAGAATGTAGGAAAATCCTAAATTTTACACGCCAGACCAGGAGGTGATACCCACACATTGTTTAGATTTCTTCCCATGTCCTGTTGTGTCTATATTATTTAAAGTGTTAATAAACCCAGGCCCTGCATTCACTACATCTGCTCTCCACAGGAGCCTCTATTCACTATATCTGATCTCCCCAGGAGCGTCCATTCACTATATCTGGTCTCCCCAAGAGCCTGCAGTCACTATATCTGGTCTCTCCAGGAGCCTGCATTCACTACATCTGCTCTCCCCAGGAGCCTGTATTCATCTATATCTGCTCTCCCCCAGAGCCTGCATTCACTATATCTGCTCTCCCCAGGAGTCTGCGTTCACTATATCTGGTCTCCCCAGGAGCCTGCATTCACTATATCTGGTCTCCCCAGGAGTCTGCGTTCACTATATCTGGTCTCCCCAGGAGCCTGCATTCACTATATCTGGTCTCCCCAGGACCCTGCATTCACTATATCTGGCCTCCCACAGTACACAGAACATAGAAATGCAATTATTTTAGTAAATATAAACTGCTAAACACTTTTTCTCATCATCAGTATATAGCAGTTTAGTGACTTACTGAAATGTTCTTTTCCTGGAGCCAACCCATGGTAGGATACATGTGGTAGTATGCTGCCATGTTGACACCAGGAAAATTGAAAATTGTATCAAATAATTATCATCATTTTCCCTTCCTGGCACCAATCTATGGCAGTATGCTATCACATGTATGCTGCCATGTTGGCGCCAGGAAAGAAGTAATGTCTAGACTTTCTGGACATTTGTTTTTAAATTCTGATATTAGGGTAGGTTTAGGTTTGTGTATATAGAAGGTCCATTTTGAAGGGCACCTGTCACATGGCAGTACACCCAGGTGGTTGTGAATTGTGTAGGTTGCACCTGGTGTGTTGTAAGGTGAAGTCTGTTACTTGACTTTGGTTTGTTTAGTTCATCTTCATATCCCTGTGAATGTCTGAGCTCCTCCAGGCTCCGATGCCGGCACCTCCAAGTCATCCTTCCATGAACTGCTTAACATCATCAGATCTTTCCATGAAAGACACTTGTTTCTGCAGACCGCAGTCCTGTTTACAGACAGATCTGTCTCCCAAGGCCCCGGGTCGGTTCCTTCCTGGCTGCGGCGTCTCATCAGCGAATGCGCGGTGCCACAGAGGATATTATCCATCCGCATTATGACTCTTCTCATATGCACACTGACAGCCCGTCATTAGAACTTCCGATTAGACATGCAGACAAAGATAGTATCAGTGCCGAGTGCTTCCATGGCAGACAACAGCATCTAATGATGACATATGTCATGGAGGGAGAAGGATGACCTCACAGATCGTGGCAGAGCATCACCACACCGCACATGACCCAACACTCAACCCTGTCTTTTCTTTTCTTTGCTTTTCTTTTCTTTTCTTTGCTTTTCTTTTCTTTTCTTTGCTTTTCTTTACTCTTCTTTTTATTGTTATTTTTTTTTTAGTTTCTTCGGTTTGTCCCCCCCCCCCCTCCTCTGTTCCTTCCTTCCTTCCCTTTCTTTTTTTTTTCTTTTCTTTACTCTTCTTTTTTTTTACTTTCTTCTGTTTGTCCCCCCCCCTCTGTTCATTTCTTTCTCCCTTACTTTTTTTTTCTTTTCTTTACTCTTCTTTTTTTTTTAGTTTCTTCTGTTTGTCCCCCTCCTTTCCTCTGTTCCTTTCTTCCTTCCTTACCTTTCTTTTTTTTCTTTTCTTTACTCTTCTTTTTTTTTTACTTTCTTCTGTTTGTCCCCCCCCCCCCCCCTCTGTTCATTCCTTTCTCCCTTACTTTTTTTTTCTTTTCTTTACTCTTCTTTTTTTTTAGTTTCTTCTGTTTGTCCCCCTTCCTTTCCTCTGTTCCTTTCTTCCTTCCTTACCTTTCTTTTTTTTCTTTTCTTTACTCTTCTTTTTTTTTTAGTTTCTTCTGTTTGTCCCCCTTCCCCCCTCTGTTCCTTACTTCCTCCCTTACCTTTCTTTTTTTTCTTTTCTTTACTCTTCTTTTTTTTTAGTTTCTTCTGTTTGCACCCCTCCCCCCCTCCTCTGTTCCTTTCTTCCTTCCTCCTTTACTTTTTTTTTTTTTTACTCTTCTTTTTTTTTTTAGTTTCTTCTGTTTGTCCCCCTCCCCCCTCCTCTGTTCCTTCCTTCCTTCCTTACCTTTCTTTTTTTATATTTTGTTATAAAATTTTAAAAAGGTAATTATTTTCCTTCATTGATGTATGCTGATGAGGCGGCACTGATGGGCACCGATAGGTGGCAGTGATGGGCACTGATGGGTGGCAATAATGGGCACTGATCTGTTACACTGATAGGCAGCACTGCTAGGGGGCACTGATTGGCACCACTGGTGAGCATTGATAGGTGGCACTTGTGGGCATTGATAGGTGGTACTTGTGGGCATTGATAGGTGGCACTCATGGGCATTGATAGGTGGCACTGGTGGGCACTGTGGGCACTGTCAGGTGGCAATGGCAGGTGGCACTGGCAGGGGGTACTGGTGGCACATATGAGGCAGAATTGCCTCTTCCTCCTCAGGACCGATGTCCCTTGCAGATAAGCCGGTGATCAGGTTTTTTTCTCCTTGCGCTGTCAGCGTGAGGAGAAAAAAAATGATCACAGAGCTTTTGTTTGGATCATGTGATCAGCTGTCATTGGTTGACAGCTGATCACATGGTAGGGGTCGAGCCGGACTCGGTGATCACAGCGCAGGGCGCGTGCACAGGGAAGGCCGTCATATGACAGCTACCCGGGAATTCAGGTCCGCGCTGTGGCCGTCATTCGGCTATAGCGCGGATGTCAAGCGGTTAAGGAATTTCTTGGGATTTTTTTAGCTCTCCTCCGCTATGTGTCTTTCATGTTCGATCTTAGCCGCCCTAATTGCACCCTTACATTTCTTCTTGCATTCTTTATAAAGTCTGAATGCTGAGGATGATCCCTCAACCTTGTATTTTTTGAAGGCCTTCTCCTTTGCTTTTATATGCATTTTTACATTGGAGTTAAGCCATCCAGGACTTTTGTTCGCTCTTTTAACCACTTGCCGACCGCCTAACGCAGATATACTGCGGCAGAATGGCACGGGCAGGCAGAATCACGTTCCCATACGTGATCTGCCTCCCGCGGGCGGGGGGTCCGATCGGACCCCCCCCGGTGCCAGCGGCGGTCGGCATTTGACTGGGAGCCTCGGGAGGCGAGGGGGAGACCATCCGATCGTGGCCCCCCCCCCTCGCGATCGCTCCCAGCCAATGGGAATCCTCCTCTGCCTGTGTGTAGTTTCACACAGGCAGAGGATGTGATGTCATCTCTCCTCGGTCTGGCAGTTTCCGTCCCAGCGCCGAGGAGAGAAGACAAGTAAGTGCACACAACACAAACACACACAGTAGAACATGCCAGGCATACTTTACACCCCCGATCCCCCCCGATCGCCCCCCGATCCCCCACCAATCACCCCCCCCTGTCACAAACTGACACCAGCAGTATTTTTTTTTTTTTCTGATTACTGCATGGTGTCAGTTTGTGACAGTTACAGTGTTAGGGCAGTGAGTATTACCCCCCTTTAGGTCTAGGGTACCCCCCTAACCCCCCCTAATAAAGTTTTAACCCCTTGATCACCCCCTGTCACCAGTGTCACTAAGCGATCATTTTTCTGATCGCTGTATTAGTGTCGCTGGTGACGCTAGTTAGGGACGTAAATATTTAGGTTCGCCGTCAGCGTTTTATAGCGACAGGGACCCCCATATACTACCTAATAAATGTTTTAACCCCTTGCTTGCCCCCTAGTTAACCCTTTCACCACTGATCACCGTATAACCGTTACGGGTGACGCTGGTTAGTTCGTTTATTTTTTATAGTGTCAGGGCACCCGCCGTTTATTACCGAATAAAGGTTTAGCCCCCTGATCGCCCGGCGGTGATATGCGTCGCCCCAGGCAGCGTCAGATTAGCGCTAGTACCGCTAACACCCACGCACGCAGCATACGCCTCCCTTAGTGGTATAGTATCTGTACGGATCAATATCTGATCCGATCAGATCTATACTAGCGTGCCCAGCAGTTTAGGGTTCCCGAAAATGCAGTGTTAGCAGGATCAGCCCAGATACCCGCTAGCACCTGCGTTTTGCCCCTCCGCCCGGCCCGGCCCAGCCCACCCAAGTGCAGTATCGATCGATCACTGTCACTTACAAAACACTAAACGCATAACTGCAGCGTTCGCAGAGTCAGGCCTGATCCCTGCGATCGCTAACAGTTTTCTTGGTAGCGTTTTGGTGAACTGGCAAGCACCAGCCCCAGGCAGCGTCAGGTTAGCGCCAGTACCGCTAACACCCACGCACGCACCGTACACCTCCCTTAGTGGTATAGTATCTGAACGGATCAATATCTGATCCGATCAGATCTATACTAGCGTCCCCAGCAGTTTAGGGTTCCCAAACACACAGTGTTAGCGGGATCAGCCCAGATACCTGCTAGCACCTGCGTTTTTCCCCTCCGCCCGGCCCAGCCCAGCCCACCCAAGTGCAGTATCGATCGATCACTGACACTTACAAAACACTAAACGCATAACTGCAGCGTTCGCAGAGTCAGGCCTGATCCCTGCGATCGCTAACAGTTTTTTTTTGTAGCGTTTTGGTGAACTGGCAAGCACCAGTGGCCTAGTACACCCCGGTCGTAGTCAAACCAGCACTGCAGTAACACTTGGTGACGTGGCGAGTCCCATAAGTGCAGTTCAAGCTGGTGAGGTGGCAAGCACAAGTAGTGTCCCGCTGCCACCAAGAAGACAAACACAGGCCCGTCGTGCCCATAGTGCCCTTCCTGCTGCATTCGCCAATCCTAATTGGGAACCCACCGCTTCTGCAGCGCCCGTACTTCCCCCATTCACATCCCCAACCAAATGCAGGCGGCTGCATGAGAGGCATTTTCTTTATGTCCTCCCGAGTACCCCTACCCAGCGAACCCCCCCAAAAAAGATGTCGTGTCTGCAGCAAGCGCGGATATAGGCGTGACACCCGCTATTATTGTCCCTCCTGTCCTGACAATCCTGGTCTTTGCATTGGTGAATGTTTTGAACGCTACCATTCACTAGTTGAGTATTAGCGTAGGGTACAGCATTCCACAGACTAGGCGCACTTTCACAGGGTCTCCCAAGATGCCATCGCATTTTGAGAGACCTGAACCTGGAACCGGTTACAGTTATAAAAGTTAGTTACAAAAAAAAGTGTAAAAAAAAAAAAAAACCACATACAAAAATATAAAATAAAAAAAAAATAGTTGTCGTTTTATTGTTCTCTCTCTCTCTCTCTCTCTCTATTCTCTCTCTATTGTTCTGCTCTTTTTTACTGTATTCTATTCTGCAATGTTTTATTGTTATTATGTTTTATCATGTTTGCTTTTCAGGTATGCAATTTTTTATACCTTACCGTTTACTGTGCTTTATTGTTAACCATTTTTTTGTCTTCAGGTACGCCATTCACGACTTTGAGTGGTTATACCAGAATGATGCCTGCAGGTTTAGGTATCATCTTGGTATCATTCTTTTCAGCCAGCGGTCGGCTTTCATGTAAAAGCAATCCTAGCGGCTACTTAGCCTCTAGACTGCTTTTACACGCAGTGGGAGGGAATGCCCCCCCCCCAACGTCTTCCGTGTTTTTCTCTGGCTCTCCTGTCTCAACAGGGAACCTGAAAATGCAGCCGGTGATTCAGCCAGCTGACCATAGAGCTGATCAGAGACCAGAGTGGCTCCAAACATCTCTATGGCCTAAGAAACCAGAAGCTACGAGCATTTTATGACTTAGATTTCGCCGGATGTAAACAGCGCCATTGGGAAATTGGGAAAGCATTTTATCACACCGATCTTGGTGTGGTCAGATGCTTTGAGGGCAGAGGAGAAATCTAGGGTCTAATAGACCCCAATTTTTGCAAAAAAGAGTACCTGTCACTACCTATTGCTATCATAGGGGATATTTACATTCCCTGAGATAACAATAAAAATGATTTAAAAAAAAAAAAAATGAAAGGAACAGTTTAAAAATAAGATAAAAAAATAATAATAATAAAGAAAAAAAAATAAAAAATCACCCCTTTCCCCCCTGCTCTCGCGCTAAGGCGA
This sequence comes from Lithobates septentrionalis, assembly GCA_037952835.1. Lineage (NCBI taxonomy): Eukaryota > Metazoa > Chordata > Amphibia > Anura > Ranidae > Lithobates > Lithobates septentrionalis. Next base: position 2,635,230 of record JBBDGP010002012.1, read on the forward strand.
ACGCAAGCGTCGGTCTGGCGTCAAATGTAAACAGCAATTGCACCATGCATGTGAGGTATCACCGCGAACGTCAGATTGAGGGCAGTAATTTTAGCAGTAGACCTCCTCTGTAAATCTAAAGTGGTAACCTGTAAAGGCTTTTAAAGGCTTTTAAAAATGTATTTAGTTTGTCGCCACTGCACGTTTGTGCGCAATTTTAAAGCATGTCATGTTTGGTATCCATGTACTCGGCCTAAGATCATCTTTTTTATTTCATCAAACATTTGGGCAATATAGTGTGTTTTAGTGCATTAAAATGTAAAAAAGTGTGTTTTTTTCCCCAAAAAATGCGTTTGAAAAATCGCTGCGCAAATACCGTGTGAAAAAAAAAAAATGAAACACCCACCATTTTAATCTGTAGGGCATTTGCTTTAAAAAAAATATAATGTTTGGGGGTTCAAAGTAATTTTCTTGCAAAAAAAAATTATTTTTTTATGTAAACAATAAGTGTCAGAAAGGGCTTTGTCTTCAAGTGGTTAGAAGAGTGGGTGATGTGTGACATAAGCTTCTAGATGTTGTGCATAAAATGCCAGGACAGTTCAAAACCCCCCCAAATGACCCCATTTTGGAAATTAAACACCCCAAGCTATTTGCTGAGAGTCATGTTGAGTCCATGGAATATTTTATATTGTGACACAAGTTGCGGGAAAGAGACAATTTTTTATTTTTTTTATTTTTTTTTGCGCAAAGTTGTCACTAAATGATATATTGCTCAAAAATGCCATGGGAATATGTGAAATTACACCCCAAAATACATTCTGTTGCTTCTCCTGAGTATGGGGATACCACATGTGTGAGACTTTTTGGGAGCCTAGCCGCGTACGGGACCCGGAAAACCAAGCACCGCCTTCAGGCTTTCTAAGGCCGTAAATTTTTGATTTCACTCTTCACTGCCTATCACAGTTTCGGAGGCCATGGAATGCCCAGGTGGCAAAAAAAAACCCCAAATGACCCCATTTTGGAAAGTAGACACCCCAAGCTATTTGATGAGAGGTATAGTGAGTATTTTGCAGACCTCACTTTTTGTCACAAAGTTTTGAAAATTGAAAAAAGAAAAAAAAAATTTTTTTTTCTCGTCTTTCTTTATTTTCAAAAACAAATGAGAGCTGCAAAATACTCACCATGCCTCTCAGCAAATAGCTTGGGGTGTCTGGAGAAGCAGCTAAAGTTATTTTGGGGTGCAATTCCACATATGCCCATGGCCTGTGTGAGCAATACATCATTTAGTGACAACTTTGTGCAAAAAAAAATAAAAAATTTGTCACTTTCCCGCAACTTGTGTCAAAATATAAAACATTCCATGGACTCAACATGCCTCAAAGCAAATAGCTTGGGGTGTCTACTTTCCAAAATGGGGTCATTTGGGGGGGTTTTATGCCATCTGGGCATTTTATGGCCTTCAAAACTGTGATAGGTAGTGAGGAGTAAAATCAAAAATGTACGCCCTTAGAAATCCTGAAGGCAGTGATTGGTTTTCGGGGCCCCGTACGCGGCTAGGCTCCCAAAAAGTCCCACACATGTGGTATCCCCATACTCAGGAGAAGCAGCTAAATGTATTTTGGGGTGCAATTCCACATATGCCCATGGCCTGTGTGAGCAATATATCATTTAGTGACAACATTTTGTAATTTTTTTTTTTTGTCATTATTCAATCACTTGGGACAAAAAAAATGAATATTCAATGGGCTCAACATGCCTCTCAGCAAATTCCTTGGGGTGTCTACTTTCCAAAATGGGGTCATTTGTGGGGGTTTTGTACTGCCCTGCCATTTTAGCACCTCAAGAAACGACATAGGCAGTCATAAATTAAAGGCTGTGTAAATTCCAGAAAATGTACCCTAGTTTGTAGGCGCTATAACTTTTGCGCAAACCAATAAATATATACTTATTGACATTTTTTTTACCAAAGACATGTGGCCGAATACATTTTGACCTAAATGTATGACTAAAATTGAGTTTATTGGATTTTTTTTAGAACAAAAAGTAGAAAATATCATTTTTTTTCAAAATTTTCGGTCTTTTTCCATGTATAGCGCAAAAAATAAAAACGGCAGAGGTGATCAAATACCATCAAAAGAAAGCTCTATTTGTGGGAAGAAAAGGACGCAAATTTCGTTTGGGTACAGCATTGCATGACCGCGCAATTAGCAGTTAAAGCGACGCAGTGCCGAATTGTAAAAAGTGCTCTGGTCAGGAAGGGGGTAAAACCTTCCGGGGCTGAAGTGGTTAAATTTATTACCCAATGGGATGCATTGGCTAATGCCCTTATTTAATATGCTCTTAAAGCAAACCCATCTCTCCTCCGTGTTCTTTGTTCCTAAGATTTTATCCCAATTCCTGCCTTTTAACAAGGTTTGTAGTTTAGGGAAGTTGGCTCTTTTGAAATTCAGTGTATTTGAATTCCCCTTATGTTTCCTATTTGTGTGATTTATACAGAAGCCAATTGACTTGTGATCGCTGTTACCTAAATTGTCCCGTATTTCCACATCTGTGATCAGGTCTGTATTGTTGGTAATCAGTAGATCCAGTAATGCTTTATTTCTAGTTAGTACGTCTACCATCTTGCGAGCCTTAGACAAATGCGCGGTTCCCTCCACCCAGTCTATGGCTGGATAATTAAAATCCCCCATTATGATAACACTTCCCATCCTTGCTGCTAATCCAACTTGTGACAAGAGGTCCGTCTCCCCCTCCTCCCTCAGGTTAGGGGGCCTATAGCATACTCAGTATTATTTTCCCAATAGCTTCATTCCTTTGGAGCTCTACCCATAAGGATTCCATCTCCTCCCTAGCTCCCTTAGTGATGTCATATCGCACATTCACTTGTACATTATTCTTGATATATAGGCATACCCCTCCCCCTTTTTACCCTCTCTATCCCCGCAATAAAGAAAATACTCTTAAATGGTTGCTAGCCAATCGTGAGAGCTGTTGAACCAGGTCTCTGAAATTCCCACAAAATCCAAATCCTTCTCGTACAACAGTATCTCTAGTTCACCCATCTTGTCCGCCATGCTCCTGGCATTGGTGAACATGCCACGTACTTTAGACCGGTCGCATACTATCCTTTATCCTTCCTTCTCTTTCTTTTTTTTTTCTTTTCCTTTCCTCTGTTTCTTCCTCCCGTCCTTCCTTCTTTAATTTTCTTTTCTTTTCTTTTTTTCTTTTGTTTCTTTCTCCCTCCCTTCCTCTGTTCCTTCATTCCTTACCTTTCTTTCTTTTTTTTTTTTCTTTTCTTTTCGCTTCGTTCCTTCCTTACCTTGCTTTTTTTTTCTTTCTTTTCCCTCTGTTTCTACCTCCCTTCCTTCTTTTATTCTCTTTTTTTTTCTTTTCGACCTCCATTCCTTCCTTACTTTTGTTCTTTCTTTTCATTTATTTTCTTTTATTTTTTTCCTCCATTCCTTACTTTTCTTTTCTTATGTTTCTTCTCCCTTCCTTTCTTTCCTTCCTTTCTCTTTTCCTTCCTTTCTTCCCTTTCTTTTTTTTCTTTTTTTTCTTCAGTCCTTCCTTTCTTTCTCTTTTCCTTCCTTTCTTCCTTCTCTCTCTTTCTTTTTTTTTCTTTTCCTCTCTTTCTTCCTCCATTTCTTACTTCCTTCTTTTCTATTTTCTTCTGTCTTTCCTCCCTTTCTTTTTTACCTTTTCTTTTCTTGCTGTCTTCTTCTTGTTTTTTCTTCCTTCCTCCCTCCCTCCCTCCCTCCCTTTCTTCCTTCATTCCCTTCTTCCCTTTCTTTTTCTTTTCTTTTCTTCAGTTTTTTTCCTTCCTTCCTTCCTTCCTTCCTTCCTTCCTTCCTTCCTTCCTTCCTTCCTTCCTTCCTTCCTTCCCTCCTTCCTTCCTTCCTTCCTTCCTTCCTTCCTTCCTTCCTTCCTTCCTTTTCTTTTTTCAGTTTTTTTCCTCCATTTCTTCCTTCCTTCCTTACTTTTCTTAGCTTTTTTTTAATTTTCCTTTCTTTGCTTTTCTTTTCTATTTTTTTTTCTTCTATCTTATCTCCCTTCTTTTTTTTTTTTTTTCTCGTTGTCTTCTTCTTGTCCTTCCTTCTTTCCTTCTGCGCGAGTGCTCACCGGTGCATCAGTTGGATCCTTCAGCAGCTTTTAAGCACAGTAATCAGGAGGCTATTCTTCTCAGCCCTTAATGGTAAATATATATTTTAACTATAATAATCTTTTGTACCACTATCAACATGTATTGGTTTTTGATAGTGTTGTTTTTCAAATGATCTTACTGTTACAATGCATTTTTCTTTAGAGTTCCTCCTCTTTTCCCCCCAGAAGAAGACCTCTACTGATAAGGTCGAAACGCGTCGAATTTTTTTTTAGTATGTTCACAATATTTATATCATGCTATGTTTTTTCCATGTGTACCCACACGGCTATATTATGATGTACATGTTTTAGCCTCATGCTCAGAGCTCATGTTTTATAACAAATGAATGTCCTCCTTGTGTCATTTTACCTAATACAATTTATATATTTCAAAGGAAAAAACTTTTTGACTTTTTTGCTGCCAAAAAACCTCATGGGGAAACCTTTCCAATTTATGTATATTCGGGGTGTGCAGCGAACTTTGATCTCACCATCAGTATCGCTTTCCATTTCTACCTCCTTATTCCTTCCTTTCCTCCTTCTTTTTTCTCTTTCTCTCTCTACACACATGCACACATTTTTTTTTTTTAATTGAAGATTCTGGTACACATGAAAACTACCATTAAATGTAAGTTTGTTTTCTCCTTTGAAAACAGAATTAAACCCAAGAACAAAAATGCTAAATATCGCAGCTTAATCACCATAAAACATTCTCTATTACACGTTTTTGTTATATCACAGCGGCTCCTTTTGTTTGAATGCATGCTGTGATGTAAAGATTGTTGGTGTAACAGAGAATATTTTATGATGATTAAATTGCAACAATACACCTTCTCACTCACAGCAAACATTATCTCATTTCTCCCGGGAGCAGGGGAGATACATTTTATACAAAAAATATTGCCAGCCCTTATATGTGGTGGCTGCATTTGTTTTCTATTTTCAAGATTTTTTTTTTTTCACTTTATGTAACCTGAACTACGTGATAAGCGATCCTGCCAGTAACACACTTCGGGGGGTTAATTACTAAAACTGGAGAGTGCTAAATACGGTGCAGCTCTAAATAGAAACCAATCAGCTTCCAGGTTCTATTGCCAAAGCTTAACCCGCTTGCCGACCAGCGCACGATGATCAGTGGTTTTTCCAGCTTTCATATTTAGGGGGGCACATGGGGGGACAGGGACAAAAGTAGGGGGGGCAACTATAAAATGCAATTATATATATATATATATCCTGGGGCCCTTTACTACGATCCCACAACGGGCCCTTTCACATGTTCTGCAGTGAGCTCCCCTCCTACTGTATTGGGGCCCCCCAAGGTGGCAGAAAACAAGAGATATATGTCACCAGCATACCAAGAAAATATAAGGGTCCAAAGCAGTGGGAGAACTATCAGGGTTGCAAAGGTTGTCTTGCCACCGGTCCCTGGTGTTCTGCCACTGTGGGGTTTCTTAGCCTCCTCTTGCTGTCCTGCCCCTGCTATTGACAGCGCTGGTCTGGCATCTCTTGGAATTTACAGGCTGGTTCTCCTGTCCTAAGGTCGGGAGAAATCAGTCTGTTTTTTCAGTAGCTGAGAATCCTGGTGGAGTCCTTCCTGCTACTCGCTCTTCCCCCTGCCAATGAGGATGCAGGGGAAGGAGCAGATAGGGCAGCCGTGGTTGTGTGAGCGCTCGCATTATGCAGTGTCAGCAAGCAGAGGGAGGGGGGAGGAATCACCATCACAGGAGCTGACTGGGGATACTATCCCTCTCAATAGAGACTGTGTTACTCCAGCGGCGGCCCGAGTAAGATGTGACGCATCCACTATGAATGCAAACAAAAAGACATTGCCTTTTTGTAAAAAAAAAAAAAAAAATGTTAATAGGGGGGGGGGGCACATGGTGGGGCACAGCATAATGTTGGGGGGGCCGGGCCCCCTCTGCCCCCCCCTAGGGACGCCATTGACGATGATGTACATTGGCACAATGGCACAGCTGCACAAATGGGCGTACCTGTACTTCCCCTTTTAAATCGCGGAGTAGTAGGCGTGCGCATGCCACCGACTCAATGTCCGTCTGTGTCCCGCGATCGTGGCACGGAGAGGTAGAACAGGGAGATGCCTATGTAAACAAGGCATTTCCCTGTCCTGCCTGGCAACATGACAGGGAGCTCCCCTGTCATCGGGAGCAGTAATCTCTGTCACATTGTAGTATGCCCATGCCCTCCCCCACAGATAGAACACAATGAGGGAACGCATTTAAACCCTTGACCGCCCCCCTAGTGTTTAACCCCTTCCCTGCCAGTGTCATTTACACAGTAATCAGCGAATTTTTATAGCACTGATCGCTGTATAAAGGTCAATGGTCCCAAAATAGTGTCAAAAGTGTCCGATGTGTCCGCCGCAACGTCGCAGTCACGATAAAAAAAAAAACGCAGATCGTCGCCATTACTAAAAAAAATAATAATAATAAAAATGCCATAAATCTATCCCCTATTTTGTAGATGCTATACATTTTGCGCAAACCAATCAATATACGCTTATTGCGATTTTTTTTACCAAAAAAATTTAGAATACATATCGGCCTAAACTGAGGAAGAAAATTTTTTTTATATATTTTTTGGGGATATTTATTATACCAAAAAGTAAAAAATATTGCTTTCTTTTCAAAATTGTCGCTCTTTCTTTGTTTATAGCGCAAAAAATAAAAGCTGCAGAGGTGATCAAATACCACCAAAAGAAAGCTCTATTTGTGGGAAAAAAAGGACGTCAATTTTGTTTGGGTACAGTGTCGCACGGCCGCGCAATTGTCAGTTAAAGCGACGCAGTGCCGAATCGCAAAAAATGCTCTGGTCAGGAAGGGGGTAAAATCTTCCAGGGCTGAAGTCTTTAATTAAAAAAGCTGACATTAGAAGCTGATTGGCTACCGTGCACAGCTGCACCAGATTCTGAGTGCTCCAGATTTAGTAAATCTCCACCAAAGCTGTTCTAGGGGTGACAACGCTTCTTCACTGTACCTATGAAGCTGCAGCGTTGTCACCCCTTGGACAAGAAGTGTGTGTATGTCCAGTGAAGTGATTGGCCTCAAGTGATACACAGAGATGAATAGATATGTGCAGGTTGTTTCATTCCAAATTGAAATTCAGACAAATTGTTTTACAATAGTAAACAAATTTAAACGAATCCAAAATAACAAATCAAAATTTCGGACAAAAATTGAATTCGGATTAACTTTCTAATTGGATTTGAATACTTTTCAAATCAAATTCACAATATTTTTCAAATCAAATTCAAATAGTGTTAATCCAATACAAAATTCCAAAGATAATAACAGAATAGAAAAAAAAGGAAGATAAAATAAAAGAATATACTAGATTATAATAGGAAATAAGTAAAACACAACAGAATAGAAATAAAAAAAACATTTAAAAAAAAGGGACAGAACAGAAAATAACAGAATAGCATAAAACAGAATAAAATAGAATAGAAAATAAAAGGAATATAATAAAATAAAAAATAGAATAGAATAGAATAAAATAGAAAGAATATAACCATCTTCTGAAATTCAAATTTCGAACAGAATAAATTTGATTTCAAATGAAATTCAATTCTAATGCAATTCAAATGGAATTCGATAAATTCAAATTTAAATTTTAAATAGAATATATTAGAATTCGAATAGAATAGAAAAGGATGTAATAAAATAAACAATAGAAAATAATAAAAATAAAAAGAATATAACAATATAACTGTTTTCCCGAAATTCACATTTTGAATAGAATAAATTCGAAATCAAATAGAATGGAAAAGAATAGAATAGAATATAATAAAAAAGAAAAGCACAAAATAGAAAATAAAAAAATAGAATAGAAAAAAAAATGAATAAAAGGAGATAGGAAGAATATAACCATCTTCCAAAAATTCAAAGTTCTAATAGAATAAATTAGATGTCAAATGGAATTTGATTAAAATGCAATTCAAATGGAATTCGATAAATTCAAATTTAATCAAATTTGAATAAATGAACTGAATTCCAATAAAATTGGAATCAGGGGTTTTATGTGATAGACCAACACAAAGTGGCACATAATTGTGAAGTAGAAGGAAAATGATAAATGGTTTTCAACATTTTTTACAAATAAATATGTGAAAAGTGTGGGGGGGGGGGGGATTTGTATGACGCCCCCCGGAGTCAATACTTTGTAGAAATTACTTAGAACCCCCAAACATTATATATTTTTTTCTTTTCTAACACCCTAGAGAATAAAATGGCGGTCATTGCAATACTTTTTTTCACACCGTATTTGCGCAGCGGTCTTACAAGCGCACTTTTTTTGGAAAAAAAATCACTTTTTTGAATAAATAAATAAAACAACAGTAAAGTTAGCCCAATTTTTTTTTATATTGTAAAAGATAGTGTTACGCCAAGTAAATTGATACCCAACATGTCACGCTTCAAAATTGCGCCCACTCGTGGAATGGCATCAAACTTTTACCCTTAAAAATCTCCATAGGGGGGCGTGGCCAAGATGGCGCTGTGAGCGGCGGCTTTCTCAGAGAGCTCCGCTCATCCAAGCATAAAATCCAGCTCCATCGCCCTTTCTCATCTACAAAATACACCCCAGCTGATCGGGGGAGACCCAGGCACCCCCTGCCAGGTGAGGAGCGAGGAGGATTTCTGCTCCCGGTCCGCGATCGGCGTCGCTGCACACTTCCGCTCCACTAGGCCGAAGCCGCGGTCTTTCCTGGCGGGCCGCGCGGCGGGCCGGGAGTCCCCTGGCGCGGTCGCCACCGTCCCTACACGAGCCGGCTGCTGTGGACTGCTGAGGGGGGTGAGTGGATTGACCCTGGGCTGCAAATAGACGCCGCTGCATGCTCCCGCCCCACTAGGCCGGAGCCGCGGACTTTCCTGGCGGGCCACGCGGCGGGCCGAGGGTCCCCTGGCGCGGTCGCCCCTGTCTCCACACAAGCCGGCTGCTGTGGACTGCTGAGGGGGGTGAGTGGATTGACCCTGGACTGACAATAGGCCGTGTTCTGGGCCTGGTCTCTACCCCCCCCCCCACGTATGACTAGGCCGCAACCGCAGCCTCTCCATTAGATCTGGATTCTGCTGGCCTGTAGGAAGAGGCCCTGAGACGGTGGGGGACATCTACCTGGGCAGAGGAACCATCTCTGGAGCACCTCCACCCCTGGCCCTCCTGATAGTGGAAGAAGCTGGCTGGGCTGCATACTCTGACCGGCCTGTGGAGCCCTGAAGTGGACAGCATCTACATCCTATAACTGCAGGTGAGAGGAAAGACTGTTAAAGGGTCACACACTGCTCCTTACCTACTGCCTGACTACCCCAGACTCTGCAGACAGGCTCCGTCACTCGCTTACCTACTACTGCCTGGCCTAGGCCCCCCAACACCTGAATAAGACGCAGGAACTTCAGCGCCAAATATATTAAAGGGGGGAGACGTGACCCTGCTATGGAAACGTAAAGACGCGTCATTGGGAGCTCTGCACTGAAACGGGCCATGAATCACCCGCAGCACTGACTAACTAAACCATCCATTCATGTCAGGAAGCCGCAGCCACCCACCGGTCACTGAGACAAGGAAGGGACCTGAAATTTCACACTACTTTCTGCGGCAACAGCAGGCTTCCTCACCGGCGGGAAGGAGCAAGATGGCGCCGCCTCGAGTCAGCTCAGTGGGCGCTGCATCCTCAAGCAAGAAGAGCGCTCCTGCAACTACCTCCGCAGCGGAGGAGGACTTTCCCCCCCTACCACACAGAGCACCCTCTCCTATAGTGTCCCCGGCTTCCATAACTGCTGACACCCCTTTGCCTCCAGACTACGCTGGTGACCTAAGCGGCCTAGTTGAAGGCTCTCTGAGAGACATAGTGTCAGGCCTCCCCACCAAGCAAGACTTAAATGCCATGGCCACCTCTATTGTAAACGCACTAACCAGAGAACTGCACGACCTAAAGCAGCAAGTGGATGTGGTCGAAGAGAGAGTCACTACGATCGAAGCCTCCCAAACCAATACAGAAACGCGCCTCACTACACTGGAGTCGGAGTACGGGGCATTCCGCCGCCACCTTGTCGATGTCCAGCTGCGCCTGGACGACGGCGAGAATAGGAGCAGGCGAAACAATTTGCGCCTAAGGGGGATCCCAGAAGCCACCATGGGCCCAGACCTCCGATCTACAGTGACTGCCATCCTAAACCAGGTCCTGGGCAAACCACCGACAGCTGACCTGGAACTGGACAGGGTGCATCGTATCCCAGGCCCCAGACCCCCGCCCTCTGCACAGAGATCATCACCCGAACTGGACTTTCCCCGTGATGTATTATGTAGGGTGCATTTCTTCACAATTAAAGAGGACATTCTTCGCCTTGCCTGGGAAAAGGGCCCAATAGACTTCGACGGGGCTCCCATCAGGATTTTCCCTGACATTTCCAGACAAACACGCACCATGCGTGGGCTCATGCGACCCCTACTGGAAGTTATCCGTGAGGCTGATGCCACCTACCGATGGGGTCACCCTTTCCATCTTATTGTCAGGAGGCAGGGGGCGGAATTCTATCTCCGCTCGCCAGACCAACTACCTGCCCTTTTTCAGTTCATCTCCAGGCCAGCGATTGAGGTGCCCAACTGGTTTGAATATCTGCTCTCCCAGGATCCACAAGGTTCAGCGCCACCTAGACAGCAAAGATTTCGACGCCCAAGATCCCGCCCGCCAAACCGAGAAGTCCGAAGAGCCCATCCTACATCATCTGAGGACTAAACGCATGCCACCTTTTGGCTGTTGGTGAGACTTCCAGTACCTCATATGGGTTGGTGCCCCGCTCCTTCCCCCCCCTAAGGCGATCCTCCCCCCTTTTTATTTTTGCCCTCCTGAAGATGCCTCTTTCTTTTTCTTTTGTGGGCTAATTTTTGAATTCCAGACAGGGGCGGGGGGAGGGGGGACACATTGTTATAATTGTTATGACTGTTATAAATTCCGTATCTTTACGGCAGGCTAGACTCCAAGCACTACATCCGAGTTTGTCTGACGTGAACGTTGACACTGAAAAGGAGGTGCATGCATGTTTTCCATGATCCCATCCGGCCATGCTGCCTTGGCGCACTGACAGTTAGACGGTGGGGGCTCTCTCCTGGTCCTATCCAGGGGAAGGGCGAATGGGCCAGTGGGCCCTTAGTCCTCGGCCGCCACTGCGATGCGTCAACGCCAGTAGGTTATGGATGTCAGAGGTCTACTTAGGTGTACTTACTAGCCTGAAACACAGTTGAGTTCATGGATGTTATGCCCAGATATGTGGTAAATCACACTTTATTTACGATGGTTAATGTATTGTTTTTCTCAATGTTTCTGATTCCTTAGGCCCCCCACTCAGTGCATCTCCCTACCACCCCCAAAAAGTACCTTATTATATAGGGTTTTTTGGTTTGCTTACATAGGCGATAGCAATAACTATTTGAACACGCGCTTCGCCGCATTGGCCACCCCCCTTTAGGGCGACCTCCCGGCTGCTGCACAGTCTCCTCTGTGTCTCGGCCGGGAGCTCATAGAGTAGCTACTTGACTAATTTAGATTACTCCCACCCTCCTTCCCCCCCTCTCCCCTTCATCTACCCCCCCCATCTCTCTCTCTGATATTGTCTCTTTTTTTTTGTCCCCCTCTCTTTTCCGGTGCTGTTACTCTCTAGCTGGGTGGGGACGTGAACTTGAACTAAGAGCGATCACCCTCCCCATCCTATCAACGCACATCAGTGCCCCGGCTGCCACAATGGCTCTCCTAAAGGTGACCTCCCTTAATGTACGGGGTCTCAATATCCCAGAGAGGCGTTCCCAGCTCCTGGCTGACCTTCGCAGATCTAAAACCCAGATTGCCTTTCTACAGGAAACCCACTTTCATGGTGAGCATATTCCCAAACTGACTAACAATCTGTTCCAGACGGCATACCACAGTATCTCACCTATCTCCAAATCTAAGGGGGTTAGCATCCTAGTGACAAAATCTGTACCTTGGGTGTTTGAGGCGCAGCAGACGGACCCCCAGGGCCGCTTTCTCCTGATTAAGGGAAAGGTATTTGACGTTCAGGTCACTTTTGCCAATATCTATTTCCCCAACGCCGACCATGCACAGTTCCTGCGTGGGCTGTTACCCAAATTGCTTGAGTTTACGGAGGGGATGCTCATTTTTGGGGGTGATATGAACTTTGCGATGGACCCCCTGTTGGATACCTCGCGGGGTGCTTCCCATCTCTCATACGCCCGCCTTAAACGAATCAAATCTGATCTTCACTCACTGCGTTTGATAGACCCCTGGCGCCTTTCACACCCCAGGGACAGGGATTATTCGTACTTCTCACAAGTACATCATTCGTACTCAAGACTAGATTACCTGCTCCTTTCCCATAAGGACCTGCCGAGGGTAGTGGACTCATCCATAGATGTCATCTCCTTTTCTGACCATGCCCCAATACACCTGACGCTCCAAATGGGACCAATGTCTAAATCCCCACCCTCATGGAGACTGAACGAGTCTCTGCTTCAATCTGCGGAGACCCGCGCTGAGATTCAAGCCAAACTACAGGAATACTTTGCACTCAATGAAGCCTCGGTCCCCAACCCCTTGGTGATGTGGGAGGCTCACAAGCCAGTTATCAGGGGCATTTTAATAGGCATTGGGGCACGTCTCAAGAGGGAAAGAACCCGTAGAACTGAAGAACTTCTTCTTCAGATTAAGACCCTTGAATGTACACATAAGGCCAGCCTAGCTCGCTCCGTATACCAGGAGTTACTTAAAGCACGTGAGGAGCTTCGCTCGCTTCTGTTACATAAAACTAAAGAGAGGTTAGCATGGTCACGCCGCACAATGTACGAATTCTCTAACAAACCTGGCTCCCTTCTAGCCAGAGCTCTTCGCGGACCCCGCACCAAAACTTTCATCCCCCACATTCTGACCCCTTCGGGTCGGAGGGTCTCTACCTCAACAGAAATGGCGGAAGAATTCCGCTCATTCTACAGCGGCCTCTATAATCTAGATAGACCCTCTCCTGATGCCCTTGGCCCCTCTGGGGGACCCACCCCACACGAATATCTAGCCTCCTCTGGCATGCCATCTCTATCGGCCGACATCGCGGAAGAACTGGAAGACCCCATTACGGTGGAGGAGTTAGGGGTAGCACTGGCGAGTTCCAAGCCCAAGAAAGCCCCAGGCCCTGATGGCCTTACTCCAATTTATTTCAAAACCTTTTTTGAGACGCTCTCTAAACCGCTAGTGGATGCACTTAACTCAATCACGCAAGGTAACTCCTTCCCCATAGATTCCCTTAGGGCCTACATTTCTCTCATCCCTAAAGAGGGAAAGGACCTACTCCGGTGTGGAAACTACCGACCGATAGCTTTGCTAAACACCGACTTGAAACTGTTTGCCAAGATTCTGGCGAACAGATTGCTCCCACACATACCAAACCTAATTCACAAAGACCAAGCGGGCTTTGTCCCCCAACGGGAACCACGTGACAACACCATTAGGGTGCTGAACCTCATACATGCCGCCAGGACCACGCGACGACCCCTTCTCCTGCTGTCAACTGACGCGGAGAAGGCTTTCGACCGTGTAGACTGGACATTTGTTAGAGCCACTCTCGAACACATTGGCCTCCGGTCGTCGATGCTCAGCTGGATCTTATCTCTCTACTCCAGCCCCACAGCGGCGGTTAGGGTCAACGAAACCAGGTCGGGTTATTTTCACATTCGAAATGGTACCAGACAGGGTTGTCCCCTGTCTCCTCTAATCTTTATTCTTTCTTTGGAACCTCTGCTCTGTAAGATACGGGCCAACCCCCAAATAGAGGGCTTTCGTAAAACATCTGGAGCCCACAAGGTCGCCGCTTTCGCGGATGACCTTATCTTCTTCTTGGCTGACCCCATTGCCTCACTCCCCGCCTTGCTTTATTCCCTGAGGGAGTACGGAGCTCTGTCCCTATTTAAAATAAACATGTCTAAATCCTCCATGCTTAATATCACACTGAGCCCACAAAATATCCGACAATTGCGCCTGAACTACAAGTTCCACTGGGCAACCGATACCATTCCGTACCTAGGAGTGGCCATCACCGCGGACCCCGCCCACCTTTACCAAGCAAACTTTGCCACTCTTCTACACAGGCTTAAAACAGACCTACAACATTGGCACTCCCTCACTCTAACGTGGTTTGGACGCTGTAATGCCATCAAGATGACAGCTCTCCCGAGGATACTCTATCTCCTGCAGGCCCTCCCCATACATCTCCCGCCCTCCTTCTTCAAGCGACTCGACGCACTTTTCCGAGATTTTGTCTGGTCGCGCGGGCAACCTCGCATCAAATTACAACTACTCTACATGACAAAACGTAGGGGTGGGGTGGGATTACCAGACGTAAAAGCCTACTACAGGGCAACACATCTTACCAGACTGATAGACTGGTACTGCCACTCAGAGGCCAAACAATGGGTCCATATGGAGATAGAGGACTCCGATGGTACGGCTAGGAGTTGGCCGTGGCTTTCCACTCCGATCCCGAAGATCATCGCCGAACACCCGACTCTGGGAAACACATTAAGAGTGGCTAGAGAAACCTTTCGTAAAACCCTGATATCACCTATTCCTTCCCCTATGGTGCCGATACTGGGCAACCCTGATTTCTTGCCGGGCTGCCAGGGCCCGATCTATAGAGCCCTATCGGAGGGAGATAGATGGCCACACCTCCACGACTTCCTGGATGCCGGTGGCCGGCTCCGGTCGGCCGCGGGAATTGAGGACCTGGACACGCCATTGGATTTCCTGAGTGGTCTCCAACTGCGAAATTTTTTACGCCGAAGTGCTCAGACTTTAGGCCCCCCACGCCCACTCACGGAGTTGGAACGTGTCTGCCACCGCAGAGAGCCCGTACGCCACTCCCTGTCCTCGATCTACCTCTCCCTGATTGCCCCGACTGAAGGCTTTGTGCCCCCCTTCCTCACTAAATGGGAGACAGAATTAGGTGTGCATTTTAATGAAGCACAAAGGGAAAAGATCTTACATTTTGCCCAAAAATCCTCTCTAGCTACAAGGGTCCAAGAGACATGCTACAAGATTGTGACCAGATGGTACAAGGTACCATCCACTCTCCACAGGTTCCTCCCGCAGGTACCAAGTATATGTTGGCGCTGTGGAACAGGAGAAGGAACGATGGTGCACATTTTCTGGGACTGTCCCAAGATTAAACCTTATTGGAAAGAGGTGACAGACACGATCAAACGTTTAACGGGCGTCGCACTGGGGGGAGATCCCGGGGCCTGTTTGCTGCACCTATCTAGCAGAACAATTAAGAAATATAAAGCCTCACTCACTATACAACTACTTAATGCGGCCAAGGCCTGTATCCCTCTATTTTGGAGATCGGAAACCCCACCAACTAAGATCCAGTGGTATGCCAGGGTTAACGAACTGCGCGACATGGAAGATCTTACGGCCACGCTGCACGACAGGGAGGAAGCCTTTCGGGAGACCTGGCGCCCTTGGCAACACTTCATCTACTCCGAGGCTTACCTCCGGGAGATGTCTTAGCGTGGACACCCCCCGTTATGGGGGCTCCGCCTGGCTGGAGGGTGGCACCACCACCCTCCCCTCTTTACCTCTCTTTACCTCCTTCCTTACCTTCTTCACCTCCCTCCTCATCTCTCCTCTCTATTATCCTTACCCCTCCCCCCTATTGTCTCCCGCTTTTTTACCTCTCTCCTCCCCCCCCCACCCTCCCCAGTCCTCACACAATCCCCTATACTTTTCCGGCTTAGGGAAGATCTGATCAGATATAATGAATATCATGGTATACATTATTTTATGTTAGTTGCCCTTTGCCGGACTTTACTGGTCGACCAGGAATATCTCCACCCCCGATCAGTGGAGAGTTTCTCTTTTTGTTATTTTAGTTCACCCTTTTACCTATCGATAAAGGATAATTACACGAGTTACCTGTTTACACAAGGCATGTCTCAGGGAAATGCTGCAAATGGACACTAAGATAGTCATTACATTAGACCCTCCCATGCACACAGGCTCCGCCTTCACCATACAGATTGTGTAAACGAGAGGATTGTTTATGTGTTACTCTCTAGTCGACGACAGTTCCTGTTAAAATCTTCTTCCTACCACTGTTTTATGTTATCCATTAAATGTTATAGAACTTGACAATATGTACCTCAAACTGTAACACGTTCTCTTGAAAATAAAGGAATTTAAAAAATAAAAATCTCCATAGGCGACATTTAAAAAATTCTACATGTTGCATGTTTCAAGTTGCAGAGGAGGTACAGGGCTAGAATTATTGATCTCGCTCTAACAATCGCGGCGATACCTCACATGTGTGGTTTGACCACCGTTTTCATATGCGGGCGCTACTCACGTATGCGTTCGCTTCTACGCACGAGCTTTAACAAGGGGACCCCCAGATCCCGCCCCCCCCCTATGTGAATGGGTATCTGGTACATTGTACCCCTCCACATTCACCAAAAAAAGTGTCAACAAAGTCAAAATGACAGGAGACAATTTGTGACAGTCCCTTTATTGAAGAAAAAAAAATGTCCCACGACATCTTCGAACACAGCTACAATGACCCGAGAAAAATCTTGCATTGCATTGACGGCACTCAAATTTCCCACGAATGCCTCATAATGTTCTAAATTCGGTGAACGGGCGAACACCCGCTGTTCGAGTCAAACATCGGGCTCATCCCTACTAGAGAGGGACATTTTTGCCCAATCTTCTTTGAAAAATATCTCAAGCTCTGTCAGATTGGATGGAGAGCGTCTGTGAACAGTAATTTTCAAGTCTTGCCACAGATTCTCAATTGCATTTAGGTCTGGACTGTGACTGGGTCATTCTAACACATGAATATGCTTTGATCTAAACCATTCCATTGTAGCTTTGGCTGTATGTTTAGTGTCTTTGTTCTGCTGGAAGGTGAACCTCCTCCCCAGTTTCAAGGCTTTTGCAGACTCTAACAGGTTTTCTTCTAAGATTGCCCTGTATTTGGCTCTATCCATCTTCCCATCAACTCTGACCAGCTTCCCTGTCCCTGCTGAAGAAAAGCATCCCCACCACATGATGCTGCCACCACCATGTTTCACTGTGGGGATGGTGTGTTCAGGGTGATGTGCAATGTTAGTTTTCCCCCACACATAGTGTTTTGCCTTTAGACTAAAAAGTTAAATTTTGGTCTCATCTGACCAGAGCACCTTCTTCCACATGTTTGCTGTGAACCCCAAAATGAAAATGGGACTTCTTATGGCTTTCTTGCAACAATGGCTTCCTTCTTGCCACTCTTCCAGGCCAGATTTGTGGAGAACACGACTAATAGTTGTCCTGTGGACAGATTCTCCCACCTGAGCTGTGGATCTCTGCAGCTCCTCCAGAGTTACCATGGACCTCTTGGCTGCTTCTCTGATTGTGGAAGGAAAGTAAGCATGATGCGTCTTTCAACTGCCCCATTAAGTTTCCTTGACCAACCACTGTGTCTACTCTCCTCAACGTTGCCTATTTTTTTGTGCTTCTTTAAATTGAAGAACAGCACACCTTGAAACCCCAGTCTGCTTTGAAATCTTTGCCTTGGAGAGACCTTGCTGATGCAATATAAGTACCTGGCAGGGGCGGACAGATAACTCATGGGGCCCCCGGGCAATAGGAGATTATGTGGCCCCCGGGCAATAGGAGATTATGGGGCCCCCAGGCAATCAGAGAGTATGGGGCCACACAGTATACAGACACACAGTATACAATCACACAGTATACACATACATGTACACACAGTATACACAGACAGATGTAAAAAAAAACACAGATTTATACATACTGTCCCTGGTTTTACTGAGGCTGGCAACCCTGATGGGGCCCCCTAGTGGCCCAGGGCCCTCGGGCAGTGCCCTAATCGCTCAATGGTCAGTCCGCCCCTGGTACCTGGTGTCTTGTTACTGTACTCGGCCTTCCCATGGTGTATGACCTGTGACATGAAAGTGTCTTCCACAACGTCACCTTAGTAGTAGAGTTTATTGAAAAAATAAAAAGGAGTGGTTTGGTGTCACTGGTGGCCCACCTCGATCCCTAAAATATGCAACAAAAGATTCGCCCTAATGGGACTTTAAATGAGATGGGCACCATTTGGTCAAAAAGCATCATACCAGTAATTAAAGTATAAAGTATATGCGTCTATTCAGGTAAAAGTCATGCATACATTGGTATCATCATTAGCAATGGCCAGTTGTAAAACAACATACCTAAAAAATAGACAATAGTACATAAATGGATAATAAACATGTAATACACGGGCATTGGTGTACCTGCCACGGTACTTACTACTTACAGTGAGCCCACAGGCGAGCAGGTGACACGGGATCCACCAGGGCGTGGAGTGTAAGGGCCAGCCGGTATTCTGCCAGGGACCCCCTCACAAGGGTTTGGGCTTAACTGCCTGCTGACCCCAGGTCACGACCCCCAGGTTCACCCCGCTCGCTAGGGAAGTACCAGAAGACACTGTCAGGCAAGGATGGATGGATGAAGCAAAGGAGAGCCGGATGGCGAGCCAAGGTCAGGGTGGGCTGCAGACAACGTAATCAGAACAAATCGAGTCGGTACACAAGAGATCAGTTCACGAGAGGTCAGGTTAAGGCAGGTTACACGAAGGGAGCTCAGAAACAAATGTTGCTCAAGCAACCAGAACTGGTCTGAGAGGGATTTAAATAGAGAAGCACATGAGCGGCTGGACAGGAAGTAGTAGGAAGGAATCATGTATAAAGTGAGTGGTGCTGCGCTGATCCTAATTATGAAGACTAGTGTATAAACAATAATGCGCTTGGTGAACCAAGTGAAAATGGCATAAAGTGAAAAAAATTGTGTATATCAAAGGTGACACGATTATGAGTGTTCAATACCTTCAATAATGCATAAACATAACACCGTTAAATTAAAATGATAATAAAAATATTACTTCGATCACCTAAAAAATCAATAAAATTGCAATACAAAACTGTGGTGGTGGGGTTGTCAAAATACCAGTAACTGGTTTAAAATTTAAACAGAAGAATAAAGTGCATAGTAACCGTGCATCTGTATTAAAACCAGCAAGGTGTATGGTGCAAACAGAAGGTGCCGGTGCAAATCAAGGTTGAAGGAGTGGTAACTAATGATTCTTATATACGGTGCATATTGTGCATGCTGACATCAAAAGTAGAAAAATAAAAATAAATAAAAGTAGAAACAAGTGGACAGTTTTTGTTTACACATAAAAGAAGTAGTATTATTTTGCATGGACAGCGTAAGAGGAAAAGTCTTTGTTGAAAAGGTGACAACAACGTGCTAGCATGCACACGTTGCGATTAAGGTGCTAGAAAACGCATTCATATGCTGCACAGGAGCAGTCCTTTTGTGTGGTTGTGACAGCAACGTCCTGGCATGCACACGTTGCAGTTGGGGTGCTGGGGTAAATCACATCAAGTGTTTTCTTCGTGTGCTGGACCACTTAAGTGGGTAATGGCCCCTTACCTTCAAGTAATAGGGCAAAAAGCATGTGACAAGAGAACTGCTTTAGAGCGTCCGCCTATGGGTTCCAGCGCGTCCCTCTCTGTCCTGGATCCTGGGTTGGAATTCCCTCAGGTGTGGTGCAGGGGGGTTGTATTCATAGGGGGTAATCAGCAGAAGAGAAGCCAATAGTGTAATCCAGTTTTTAAAATTAACACTCTTTATTAATAGATTACAGGTACTCACATAAAGTTTGAGAAGCAATAGTATCAATCCAACGAGCAGCGAGCTCATGTGCCTCTGTCTGTGTTTGCAGCCTGTCTCGTCCCTACGCGTGACGTCACACCACGTGACTTCATCAGGGGATAGATACAGGCTAGAATCTTGTCCTTAAATAGTCTAATATGGATCACTATGGGGTGGCCATTTTCCCGGAGCCTCATTGAGTTATATGTAGCGGCCATTTTTCGAGAGATTTTTTCGCCGCTAATACTGCTGGGTGTATCTGTCCACACAGGAAAGGTCAGCTGACTAGTGAAGCCAATCAACCACTTCCAGCTTGGTCAGTTTATGCAGTACTGTCAGCAGAGGTGGTTGTCTTATTTTGTTAATATGCGCAGGCTAACGAAGTAGAGGCAGCTAGATGGAAATCTAATTCTCAGATCGAGCTGGTTAAGCCATATTGTTAAACCTGCATGCTGTAGTACGGAACGGAACATATGCAGATCTGGGCATTACAGGAATCTACACTTAGTCCGAAAGAGGGGAAGGGGGAGGGGAAAGGGAATAACGAACGGGAGAAAAAAGGCAACAGACACTGACAGTGCTCAAGCTTCAATAGTATGATAGCTCTGTCCAAATAAAACGATAGATGGACAGACAGTGCATAGACGCGTGCTCAAAAAGAACTAAGGTTGGACCAATTAACTAATACATACATGTATACATAGTATTATAAATATTAATAATC
The DNA here is from genome assembly GCA_037952835.1 of Lithobates septentrionalis. Classification (NCBI taxonomy): domain Eukaryota; kingdom Metazoa; phylum Chordata; class Amphibia; order Anura; family Ranidae; genus Lithobates; species Lithobates septentrionalis. Next base: position 2,655,824 of record JBBDGP010002012.1, read on the forward strand.
TTCTTATAACAAAAAGTAAAAACATAATAAAAAGAGGAAAGATAAAATCAATCATAAAATCTGTAATACCATTAGGGATAAGTATATTAAAATAGACATTAAAAAATAGAAAGGTCTGGAAACAGTGCGTAATGCTGTATAGTAGGAGCATGAGAGGACACTAAAATATGATATGTATGTAAATAAATATAAAAATAAATATAAAAATGTATATCCAAATTTTTTCAGGATAGTCAGAGTGTTCCGTTGGGGGGTCTTATTGGGGGGCAGAGGTCAGTCATTCCGCCACTGGGTGACCTAATGTGGGCTTGGTCACTACACAGAGTGCGTATGTGGCATGAGGTAGAACAGTAGTGGTGTCTGTTCTCTGGAGGGTATGTGTGGGAGCTTTCAAAGGTGGGGGGTAAAAAATCTGTTACAGATAATAAAGGTTAAAAATCACTCAGGAAGCAGTTAAGGTCAAACTCAATGTTTAGGCCTCGGGGCCAGAAGGTGTCCAAGGTGAAGATCCACTTGGATTCTAATTTGCTCAGGGTTCTCACCTTGTGGCCCCCCCGCCAATGTTTGATGTATGGGGTAATGCCCCAAAAACTCAGGTGTGTAGGGTCTTTATTGTGGCAGGTTAAAAAATGTTTGGACACGCAGTGTTTGTCATAACCGCGGAGAATATTTTGGACATGCTCTTTAATGCGGATTCTCAGGGGTCTCTTCGTTCGGCCTACATATTGGAGGCCGCAGCTGCATTCCAATGCGTAGACTGCCCCTTCGGTGTTACAGCAAATAAAATCTTTTATCGCATGATTCTCTCCTGTACTGGTTGAGCTAAAAGTGAATACTTTTTTGTTTGGGCGTTTTGTCCTAAGACAAGCATAACACCTTTTGCAAGGGTAAAAGCCATTGCTAGTAAAAAAAGAAAACTGTTTTTTGGGAGGGTCTACTATATTTTTAACCACTATGTCCCTAATAGTGGGTGCCCGCTTGTATATGAATTTTGGTTTTTTGGGGAGGGTATCTTGTAGTTGCTTGTCTGCTAATAAAATGTGCCAATGGTCTTTAATTATTTTCTCAATTTGTTTGTATTGTACATTGAAGTCCAGAACGAGGGGTGTTCCCTCAACTGTATTTTTGCGTTGTATAGTTGTTTCTTTTATCAGTTGGTTACGGTCGAGTGTGGAGACTTCTGCAATTTTAGCCTCAATGAATTTATGGTCATAGCCTTTAGATTTGAATCTTTCGCCTAATTTTCCTGCTTGTTCGAAATATGTTTCGATTTTGGTACAGTTTCTTTTTATCCGCATTAGTTGTCCCTTTGGGATATTGAAGATCCAATTTTGGTGGTGACAACTTGTGGTGGGGAGGTAGCTGTTCCTGTCAACTCCTTTAAAGTGCGTTTTAGTGCTAAAAACTGATTCATCCAGTGAGATCTCCAAATCTAGGAAGTTGATTTTTTTCTTACTGATGTCCCAGGTGAGTGAGATGTTCCTATCGTTACTATTGAGTTTTTCAAGGAATTTGGTTAGATCAATTTCATCTCCATCCCACAAAATAAAAATGTCATCTATATATCTTTTGTATATGATGAGCTGGCTGGGGCGATCACCAAAAACAAAGTATTCTTCCCATTGTGCCATAAATAAACCAGCTATACTTGGGGCGAATTTTGCGCCCATGGCTACCCCGGTTTGCTGGTGATAGTAGGATCTATCGTACCAAAAATAGTTGTTTCTGAGACTAAATTCTAAACATTTGATCAGGAATTTTCTTTGTGAGCATGGGAGTTCGGTGTATTTTCTTAAACCCCATTTGGCTGCTTCGCATGCCTTGTGGTGGGGTATGATTGTGTACAAGGCTGATACATCGGCTGTGGCCATGATCCATGTTTTATCTTCTCCTTGGATATTCTTAATCACTCGTAACATCTCTTTACTATCTTTAAGGTATGCTTCGGTTTTTTGAACTGCCGGCTGTAGAAAGACATCTATATACTGGCCCATCCTCGATGTTATCGACTCAATGCCATTGACAATTGGCCTAGGGGGTGGGTCAGTTCTATTTTTATGTATTTTTGGTACTGAATAGATGATAGGCGTTCGGCAGGAATCTGGTATGAGATATCTGGCTTCCTTTTTGTTCAAGATTCCCTTCTTAGCTCCCAAATGTACTACTTGTTCAAGTGCTTTACGGCATCCAAAAACAGGATTCTTCAGTAGTTTGGTGTAGGTATTATTGTCGTTTAGCATAAGGGTCATTGTATTATGATACTGCTCTTTAGAGAGGATTACAATCCCTCCTCCCTTATCAGCTGGTCGGATGACGATGTCCTGCCTCTTAGTGAGCTTTCGAATCCCGCTTTTGATGTGCTTTGGTTCTTCTTTTTTCTTGATTGGTACATCTTTTATTTCTTCTAAAACAATTTTTTTAAAAACATCAATATATTTATTGTCTTTGGCTGGTGGGTTAAAAACGGATTTGTTCCTGAGTGAACTGTGCAGGATCCCATTATCTGATAGCTGTACTATTTGAGGTAGTGGGGGATTGCCTGCCATATATTTTTGTATATTGAGCTTACGTACAAATTTTTGAATACCAATATATGTCTCAAATTTGTTCAGATTTTTTGTAGGTGCGTATTTCAGACCTCTATCAAGTACTCCAATTTCTTCATGTGTGAGTATTTTCCCACTGAGGTTGAAGATACCTTCCCCCTTTAGACTCTTCTTCTTTTGTTGTCTCTTACCGGATCTTCGTCCTCTCTTCTTTCGGGACTGCCTCTGGGGTCTCGTGTGTCCTCTTGGTATCTCACCGGGTGGTTCTCTCTGCTCCTGTTTAAAAACGGTCTATCTGATTCCTGTTCTCCATATGGTGGAGGGTATGGTCTGGTTGTTCTCTCTTCCCCTTCTCTGTTTTCCAGGGGGGCATAATAGTTGTAGGTCGGGATGGGACTGCGTTGGTCTGGCTCGTAGTTCCTCTCTGGATGACCTCTTCTATCTTCGTGTCTATAATCATGTATAGGGCTTCTATCTCTATGTCTGTAATAATCTGGGTCTCTGTTATCTCTGTATTCTTGTGCGGGTCTCCTTTGGCCTCTATAACCATGTGGTGGGCCTCTTGGCTCTCGTTCACCATATGGGGGTCTATGCCAATTGTTTCGATTATATGGTCTTCTGTTGTTCTTTCCATAGTAAGGTTTTCTCCCTCCGTTTCGTGGTGTACGATTATTTTGTTGGTGTCTCCGTTCGTTCCGATAGGGTGTATGGTTTTGATATTCGTAATACCTTCCATCATTTTCTCTTTCTCTTTCTCTTGGAGTCATATATCTCATTTCTTCTCCAATATCTTGTTGGCGTCTACTCTCTAGGGGAGGCCTGGGTGATTCATTACAAGGTTGGGGGTGCATTCTCACTGTCTTTTCCGGTGTGGAGTAGGTGGATGGGGGTTCCACTTTTCCTAATTGGCTTTGCCATTTAAAAACATGATCACTGTGATAGTCATTGGTGTCTCTTGTGTGTTTTTTGCTTTTTCTTTGTTGTACTTCTTTATCTTTCTTGGCCAGGTCCTTATTTAGTTGTGTCATTAGGGTTTTGTATTCGGTCGTATCTTTATATTGTTCTAATTCTTCTTTGAGATCCGCAATATTCTGGTCTATTATTTTATTTTTCTTCCTTTTCCTGTCCAGTAGGAAGCCTATAAGTTCTAGGCCTTTATTGTTGAAGAACTTGTACCACTCGTCGTTAGATTCCTGGTCTAAGAGGCCATCATTTGGGGGGACATCCCACCTTAATCTTCTGGGGACAATGTTTTCTTTGAGGTAGGTTTCGAAGGTGCAGGTGTCCCACCAGAGACTCACCTTCTTTTCCATATTATGTCCCAGTTTGCGCATAAGACTTTCTAGGTCTAAATTCCGATTACTTTTTTTATTACTAATGTTAAATACTTCCTCTAAGTTAACTTGCCTTTTTTCCATATAGGTGAACACGTCCATGATTGCTGCAGGAATGGAGGGTGTGTGACAACAAACTAGTGAATAGGGGGGTATATTCCCGCGCTATCAGTTATGGAAGAGGCTGGGGGTGGAAAAGCCGCATACACCGATAGGGTAAACACCTGACCTTTGAGATAAATGTATAAAGTGAGTGGTGCTGCGCTGATCCTAATTATGAAGACTAGTGTATAAACAATAATGCGCTTGGTGAACCAAGTGAAAATGGCATAAAGTGAAAAAAATTGTGTATATCAAAGGTGACACGATTATGAGTGTTCAATACCTTCAATAATGCATAAACATAACACCGTTAAATTAAAATGATAATAAAAATATTACTTCGATCACCTAAAAAATCAATAAAATTGCAATACAAAACTGTGGTGGTGGGGTTGTCAAAATACCAGTAACTGGTTTAAAATTTAAACAGAAGAATAAAGTGCATAGTAACCGTGCATCTGTATTAAAACCAGCAAGGTGTATGGTGCAAACAGAAGGTGCCGGTGCAAATCAAGGTTGAAGGAGTGGTAACTAATGATTCTTATATACGGTGCATATTGTGCATGCTGACATCAAAAGTAGAAAAATAAAAATAAATAAAAGTAGAAACAAGTGGACAGTTTTTGTTTACACATAAAAGAAGTAGTATTATTTTGCATGGACAGCGTAAGAGGAAAAGTCTTTGTTGAAAAGGTGACAACAACGTGCTAGCATGCACACGTTGCGATTAAGGTGCTAGAAAACGCATTCATATGCTGCACAGGAGCAGTCCTTTTGTGTGGTTGTGACAGCAACGTCCTGGCATGCACACGTTGCAGTTGGGGTGCTGGGGTAAATCACATCAAGTGTTTTCTTCGTGTGCTGGACCACTTAAGTGGGTAATGGCCCCTTACCTTCAAGTAATAGGGCAAAAAGCATGTGACAAGAGAACTGCTTTAGAGCGTCCGCCTATGGGTTCCAGCGCGTCCCTCTCTGTCCTGGATCCTGGGTTGGAATTCCCTCAGGTGTGGTGCAGGGGGGTTGTATTCATAGGGGGTAATCAGCAGAAGAGAAGCCAATAGTGTAATCCAGTTTTTAAAATTAACACTCTTTATTAATAGATTACAGGTACTCACATAAAGTTTGAGAAGCAATAGTATCAATCCAACGAGCAGCGAGCTCATGTGCCTCTGTCTGTGTTTGCAGCCTGTCTCGTCCCTACGCGTGACGTCACACCACGTGACTTCATCAGGGGATAGATACAGGCTAGAATCTTGTCCTTAAATAGTCTAATATGGATCACTATGGGGTGGCCATTTTCCCGGAGCCTCATTGAGTTATATGTAGCGGCCATTTTTCGAGAGATTTTTTCGCCGCTAATACTGCTGGGTGTATCTGTCCACACAGGAAAGGTCAGCTGACTAGTGAAGCCAATCAACCACTTCCAGCTTGGTCAGTTTATGCAGTACTGTCAGCAGAGGTGGTTGTCTTATTTTGTTAATATGCGCAGGCTAACGAAGTAGAGGCAGCTAGATGGAAATCTAATTCTCAGATCGAGCTGGTTAAGCCATATTGTTAAACCTGCATGCTGTAGTACGGAACGGAACATATGCAGATCTGGGCATTACAGGAATCTACACTTAGTCCGAAAGAGGGGAAGGGGGAGGGGAAAGGGAATAACGAACGGGAGAAAAAAGGCAACAGACACTGACAGTGCTCAAGCTTCAATAGTATGATAGATCTGTCCAAATAAAACGATAGATGGACAGACAGTGCATAGACGCGTGCTCAAAAAGAACTAAGGTTGGACCAATTAACTAATACATACATGTATACATAGTATTATAAATATTAATAATCTTCTTATAACAAAAAGTAAAAACATAATAAAAAGAGGAAAGATAAAATCAATCATAAAATCTGTAATACCATTAGGGATAAGTATATTAAAATAGACATTAAAAAATAGAAAGGTCTGGAAACAGTGCGTAATGCTGTATAGTAGGAGCATGAGAGGACACTAAAATATGATATGTATGTAAATAAATATAAAAATAAATATAAAAATGTATATCCAAATTTTTTCAGGATAGTCAGAGTGTTCCGTTGGGGGGTCTTATTGGGGGGCAGAGGTCAGTCATTCCGCCACTGGGTGACCTAATGTGGGCTTGGTCACTACACAGAGTGCGTATGTGGCATGAGGTAGAACAGTAGTGGTGTCTGTTCTCTGGAGGGTATGTGTGGGAGCTTTCAAAGGTGGGGGGTAAAAAATCTGTTACAGATAATAAAGGTTAAAAATCACTCAGGAAGCAGTTAAGGTCAAACTCAATGTTTAGGCCTCGGGGCCAGAAGGTGTCCAAGGTGAAGATCCACTTGGATTCTAATTTGCTCAGGGTTCTCACCTTGTGGCCCCCCCGCCAATGTTTGATGTATGGGGTAATGCCCCAAAAACTCAGGTGTGTAGGGTCTTTATTGTGGCAGGTTAAAAAATGTTTGGACACGCAGTGTTTGTCATAACCGCGGAGAATATTTTGGACATGCTCTTTAATGCGGATTCTCAGGGGTCTCTTCGTTCGGCCTACATATTGGAGGCCGCAGCTGCATTCCAATGCGTAGACTGCCCCTTCGGTGTTACAGCAAATAAAATCTTTTATCGCATGATTCTCTCCTGTACTGGTTGAGCTAAAAGTGAATACTTTTTTGTTTGGGCGTTTTGTCCTAAGACAAGCATAACACCTTTTGCAAGGGTAAAAGCCATTGCTAGTAAAAAAAGAAAACTGTTTTTTGGGAGGGTCTACTATATTTTTAACCACTATGTCCCTAATAGTGGGTGCCCGCTTGTATATGAATTTTGGTTTTTTGGGGAGGGTATCTTGTAGTTGCTTGTCTGCTAATAAAATGTGCCAATGGTCTTTAATTATTTTCTCAATTTGTTTGTATTGTACATTGAAGTCCAGAACGAGGGGTGTTCCCTCAACTGTATTTTTGCGTTGTATAGTTGTTTCTTTTATCAGTTGGTTACGGTCGAGTGTGGAGACTTCTGCAATTTTAGCCTCAATGAATTTATGGTCATAGCCTTTAGATTTGAATCTTTCGCCTAATTTTCCTGCTTGTTCGAAATATGTTTCGATTTTGGTACAGTTTCTTTTTATCCGCATTAGTTGTCCCTTTGGGATATTGAAGATCCAATTTTGGTGGTGACAACTTGTGGTGGGGAGGTAGCTGTTCCTGTCAACTCCTTTAAAGTGCGTTTTAGTGCTAAAAACTGATTCATCCAGTGAGATCTCCAAATCTAGGAAGTTGATTTTTTTCTTACTGATGTCCCAGGTGAGTGAGATGTTCCTATCGTTACTATTGAGTTTTTCAAGGAATTTGGTTAGATCAATTTCATCTCCATCCCACAAAATAAAAATGTCATCTATATATCTTTTGTATATGATGAGCTGGCTGGGGCGATCACCAAAAACAAAGTATTCTTCCCATTGTGCCATAAATAAACCAGCTATACTTGGGGCGAATTTTGCGCCCATGGCTACCCCGGTTTGCTGGTGATAGTAGGATCTATCGTACCAAAAATAGTTGTTTCTGAGACTAAATTCTAAACATTTGATCAGGAATTTTCTTTGTGAGCATGGGAGTTCGGTGTATTTTCTTAAACCCCATTTGGCTGCTTCGCATGCCTTGTGGTGGGGTATGATTGTGTACAAGGCTGATACATCGGCTGTGGCCATGATCCATGTTTTATCTTCTCCTTGGATATTCTTAATCACTCGTAACATCTCTTTACTATCTTTAAGGTATGCTTCGGTTTTTTGAACTGCCGGCTGTAGAAAGACATCTATATACTGGCCCATCCTCGATGTTATCGACTCAATGCCATTGACAATTGGCCTAGGGGGTGGGTCAGTTCTATTTTTATGTATTTTTGGTACTGAATAGATGATAGGCGTTCGGCAGGAATCTGGTATGAGATATCTGGCTTCCTTTTTGTTCAAGATTCCCTTCTTAGCTCCCAAATGTACTACTTGTTCAAGTGCTTTACGGCATCCAAAAACAGGATTCTTCAGTAGTTTGGTGTAGGTATTATTGTCGTTTAGCATAAGGGTCATTGTATTATGATACTGCTCTTTAGAGAGGATTACAATCCCTCCTCCCTTATCAGCTGGTCGGATGACGATGTCCTGCCTCTTAGTGAGCTTTCGAATCCCGCTTTTGATGTGCTTTGGTTCTTCTTTTTTCTTGATTGGTACATCTTTTATTTCTTCTAAAACAATTTTTTTAAAAACATCAATATATTTATTGTCTTTGGCTGGTGGGTTAAAAACGGATTTGTTCCTGAGTGAACTGTGCAGGATCCCATTATCTGATAGCTGTACTATTTGAGGTAGTGGGGGATTGCCTGCCATATATTTTTGTATATTGAGCTTACGTACAAATTTTTGAATACCAATATATGTCTCAAATTTGTTCAGATTTTTTGTAGGTGCGTATTTCAGACCTCTATCAAGTACTCCAATTTCTTCATGTGTGAGTATTTTCCCACTGAGGTTGAAGATACCTTCCCCCTTTAGACTCTTCTTCTTTTGTTGTCTCTTACCGGATCTTCGTCCTCTCTTCTTTCGGGACTGCCTCTGGGGTCTCGTGTGTCCTCTTGGTATCTCACCGGGTGGTTCTCTCTGCTCCTGTTTAAAAACGGTCTATCTGATTCCTGTTCTCCATATGGTGGAGGGTATGGTCTGGTTGTTCTCTCTTCCCCTTCTCTGTTTTCCAGGGGGGCATAATAGTTGTAGGTCGGGATGGGACTGCGTTGGTCTGGCTCGTAGTTCCTCTCTGGATGACCTCTTCTATCTTCGTGTCTATAATCATGTATAGGGCTTCTATCTCTATGTCTGTAATAATCTGGGTCTCTGTTATCTCTGTATTCTTGTGCGGGTCTCCTTTGGCCTCTATAACCATGTGGTGGGCCTCTTGGCTCTCGTTCACCATATGGGGGTCTATGCCAATTGTTTCGATTATATGGTCTTCTGTTGTTCTTTCCATAGTAAGGTTTTCTCCCTCCGTTTCGTGGTGTACGATTATTTTGTTGGTGTCTCCGTTCGTTCCGATAGGGTGTATGGTTTTGATATTCGTAATACCTTCCATCATTTTCTCTTTCTCTTTCTCTTGGAGTCATATATCTCATTTCTTCTCCAATATCTTGTTGGCGTCTACTCTCTAGGGGAGGCCTGGGTGATTCATTACAAGGTTGGGGGTGCATTCTCACTGTCTTTTCCGGTGTGGAGTAGGTGGATGGGGGTTCCACTTTTCCTAATTGGCTTTGCCATTTAAAAACATGATCACTGTGATAGTCATTGGTGTCTCTTGTGTGTTTTTTGCTTTTTCTTTGTTGTACTTCTTTATCTTTCTTGGCCAGGTCCTTATTTAGTTGTGTCATTAGGGTTTTGTATTCGGTCGTATCTTTATATTGTTCTAATTCTTCTTTGAGATCCGCAATATTCTGGTCTATTATTTTATTTTTCTTCCTTTTCCTGTCCAGTAGGAAGCCTATAAGTTCTAGGCCTTTATTGTTGAAGAACTTGTACCACTCGTCGTTAGATTCCTGGTCTAAGAGGCCATCATTTGGGGGGACATCCCACCTTAATCTTCTGGGGACAATGTTTTCTTTGAGGTAGGTTTCGAAGGTGCAGGTGTCCCACCAGAGACTCACCTTCTTTTCCATATTATGTCCCAGTTTGCGCATAAGACTTTCTAGGTCTAAATTCCGATTACTTTTTTTATTACTAATGTTAAATACTTCCTCTAAGTTAACTTGCCTTTTTTCCATATAGGTGAACACGTCCATGATTGCTGCAGGAATGGAGGGTGTGTGACAACAAACTAGTGAATAGGGGGGTATATTCCCGCGCTATCAGTTATGGAAGAGGCTGGGGGTGGAAAAGCCGCATACACCGATAGGGTAAACACCTGACCTTTGAGATAAATGTATAAAGTGAGTGGTGCTGCGCTGATCCTAATTATGAAGACTAGTGTATAAACAATAATGCGCTTGGTGAACCAAGTGAAAATGGCATAAAGTGAAAAAAATTGTGTATATCAAAGGTGACACGATTATGAGTGTTCAATACCTTCAATAATGCATAAACATAACACCGTTAAATTAAAATGATAATAAAAATATTACTTCGATCACCTAAAAAATCAATAAAATTGCAATACAAAACTGTGGTGGTGGGGTTGTCAAAATACCAGTAACTGGTTTAAAATTTAAACAGAAGAATAAAGTGCATAGTAACCGTGCATCTGTATTAAAACCAGCAAGGTGTATGGTGCAAACAGAAGGTGCCGGTGCAAATCAAGGTTGAAGGAGTGGTAACTAATGATTCTTATATACGGTGCATATTGTGCATGCTGACATCAAAAGTAGAAAAATAAAAATAAATAAAAGTAGAAACAAGTGGACAGTTTTTGTTTACACATAAAAGAAGTAGTATTATTTTGCATGGACAGCGTAAGAGGAAAAGTCTTTGTTGAAAAGGTGACAACAACGTGCTAGCATGCACACGTTGCGATTAAGGTGCTAGAAAACGCATTCATATGCTGCACAGGAGCAGTCCTTTTGTGTGGTTGTGACAGCAACGTCCTGGCATGCACACGTTGCAGTTGGGGTGCTGGGGTAAATCACATCAAGTGTTTTCTTCGTGTGCTGGACCACTTAAGTGGGTAATGGCCCCTTACCTTCAAGTAATAGGGCAAAAAGCATGTGACAAGAGAACTGCTTTAGAGCGTCCGCCTATGGGTTCCAGCGCGTCCCTCTCTGTCCTGGATCCTGGGTTGGAATTCCCTCAGGTGTGGTGCAGGGGGGTTGTATTCATAGGGGGTAATCAGCAGAAGAGAAGCCAATAGTGTAATCCAGTTTTTAAAATTAACACTCTTTATTAATAGATTACAGGTACTCACATAAAGTTTGAGAAGCAATAGTATCAATCCAACGAGCAGCGAGCTCATGTGCCTCTGTCTGTGTTTGCAGCCTGTCTCGTCCCTACGCGTGACGTCACACCACGTGACTTCATCAGGGGATAGATACAGGCTAGAATCTTGTCCTTAAATAGTCTAATATGGATCACTATGGGGTGGCCATTTTCCCGGAGCCTCATTGAGTTATATGTAGCGGCCATTTTTCGAGAGATTTTTTCGCCGCTAATACTGCTGGGTGTATCTGTCCACACAGGAAAGGTCAGCTGACTAGTGAAGCCAATCAACCACTTCCAGCTTGGTCAGTTTATGCAGTACTGTCAGCAGAGGTGGTTGTCTTATTTTGTTAATATGCGCAGGCTAACGAAGTAGAGGCAGCTAGATGGAAATCTAATTCTCAGATCGAGCTGGTTAAGCCATATTGTTAAACCTGCATGCTGTAGTACGGAACGGAACATATGCAGATCTGGGCATTACAGGAATCTACACTTAGTCCGAAAGAGGGGAAGGGGGAGGGGAAAGGGAATAACGAACGGGAGAAAAAAGGCAACAGACACTGACAGTGCTCAAGCTTCAATAGTATGATAGATCTGTCCAAATAAAACGATAGATGGACAGACAGTGCATAGACGCGTGCTCAAAAAGAACTAAGGTTGGACCAATTAACTAATACATACATGTATACATAGTATTATAAATATTAATAATCTTCTTATAACAAAAAGTAAAAACATAATAAAAAGAGGAAAGATAAAATCAATCATAAAATCTGTAATACCATTAGGGATAAGTATATTAAAATAGACATTAAAAAATAGAAAGGTCTGGAAACAGTGCGTAATGCTGTATAGTAGGAGCATGAGAGGACACTAAAATATGATATGTATGTAAATAAATATAAAAATAAATATAAAAATGTATATCCAAATTTTTTCAGGATAGTCAGAGTGTTCCGTTGGGGGGTCTTATTGGGGGGCAGAGGTCAGTCATTCCGCCACTGGGTGACCTAATGTGGGCTTGGTCACTACACAGAGTGCGTATGTGGCATGAGGTAGAACAGTAGTGGTGTCTGTTCTCTGGAGGGTATGTGTGGGAGCTTTCAAAGGTGGGGGGTAAAAAATCTGTTACAGATAATAAAGGTTAAAAATCACTCAGGAAGCAGTTAAGGTCAAACTCAATGTTTAGGCCTCGGGGCCAGAAGGTGTCCAAGGTGAAGATCCACTTGGATTCTAATTTGCTCAGGGTTCTCACCTTGTGGCCCCCCCGCCAATGTTTGATGTATGGGGTAATGCCCCAAAAACTCAGGTGTGTAGGGTCTTTATTGTGGCAGGTTAAAAAATGTTTGGACACGCAGTGTTTGTCATAACCGCGGAGAATATTTTGGACATGCTCTTTAATGCGGATTCTCAGGGGTCTCTTCGTTCGGCCTACATATTGGAGGCCGCAGCTGCATTCCAATGCGTAGACTGCCCCTTCGGTGTTACAGCAAATAAAATCTTTTATCGCATGATTCTCTCCTGTACTGGTTGAGCTAAAAGTGAATACTTTTTTGTTTGGGCGTTTTGTCCTAAGACAAGCATAACACCTTTTGCAAGGGTAAAAGCCATTGCTAGTAAAAAAAGAAAACTGTTTTTTGGGAGGGTCTACTATATTTTTAACCACTATGTCCCTAATAGTGGGTGCCCGCTTGTATATGAATTTTGGTTTTTGGGGAGGGTATCTTGTAGTTGCTTGTCTGCTAATAAAATGTGCCAATGGTCTTTAATTATTTTCTCAATTTGTTTGTATTGTACATTGAAGTCCAGAACGAGGGGTGTTCCCTCAACTGTATTTTTGCGTTGTATAGTTGTTTCTTTTATCAGTTGGTTACGGTCGAGTGTGGAGACTTCTGCAATTTTAGCCTCAATGAATTTATGGTCATAGCCTTTAGATTTGAATCTTTCGCCTAATTTTCCTGCTTGTTCGAAATATGTTTCGATTTTGGTACAGTTTCTTTTTATCCGCATTAGTTGTCCCTTTGGGATATTGAAGATCCAATTTTGGTGGTGACAACTTGTGGTGGGGAGGTAGCTGTTCCTGTCAACTCCTTTAAAGTGCGTTTTAGTGCTAAAAACTGATTCATCCAGTGAGATCTCCAAATCTAGGAAGTTGATTTTTTTCTTACTGATGTCCCAGGTGAGTGAGATGTTCCTATCGTTACTATTGAGTTTTTCAAGGAATTTGGTTAGATCAATTTCATCTCCATCCCACAAAATAAAAATGTCATCTATATATCTTTTGTATATGATGAGCTGGCTGGGGCGATCACCAAAAACAAAGTATTCTTCCCATTGTGCCATAAATAAACCAGCTATACTTGGGGCGAATTTTGCGCCCATGGCTACCCCGGTTTGCTGGTGATAGTAGGATCTATCGTACCAAAAATAGTTGTTTCTGAGACTAAATTCTAAACATTTGATCAGGAATTTTCTTTGTGAGCATGGGAGTTCGGTGTATTTTCTTAAACCCCATTTGGCTGCTTCGCATGCCTTGTGGTGGGGTATGATTGTGTACAAGGCTGATACATCGGCTGTGGCCATGATCCATGTTTTATCTTCTCCTTGGATATTCTTAATCACTCGTAACATCTCTTTACTATCTTTAAGGTATGCTTCGGTTTTTTGAACTGCCGGCTGTAGAAAGACATCTATATACTGGCCCATCCTCGATGTTATCGACTCAATGCCATTGACAATTGGCCTAGGGGGTGGATCAGTTCTATTTTTATGTATTTTTGGTACTGAATAGATGATAGGCGTTCGGCAGGAATCTGGTATGAGATATCTGGCTTCCTTTTTGTTCAAGATTCCCTTCTTAGCTCCCAAATGTACTACTTGTTCAAGTGCTTTACGGCATCCAAAAACAGGATTCTTCAGTAGTTTGGTGTAGGTATTATTGTCGTTTAGCATAAGGGTCATTGTATTATGATACTGCTCTTTAGAGAGGATTACAATCCCTCCTCCCTTATCAGCTGGTCGGATGACGATGTCCTGCCTCTTAGTGAGCTTTCGAATCCCGCTTTTGATGTGCTTTGGTTCTTCTTTTTTCTTGATTGGTACATCTTTTATTTCTTCTAAAACAATTTTTTTAAAAACATCAATATATTTATTGTCTTTGGCTGGTGGGTTAAAAACGGATTTGTTCCTGAGTGAACTGTGCAGGATCCCATTATCTGATAGCTGTACTATTTGAGGTAGTGGGGGATTGCCTGCCATATATTTTTGTATATTGAGCTTACGTACAAATTTTTGAATACCAATATATGTCTCAAATTTGTTCAGATTTTTTGTAGGTGCGTATTTCAGACCTCTATCAAGTACTCCAATTTCTTCATGTGTGAGTATTTTCCCACTGAGGTTGAAGATACCTTCCCCCTTTAGACTCTTCTTCTTTTGTTGTCTCTTACCGGATCTTCGTCCTCTCTTCTTTCGGGACTGCCTCTGGGGTCTCGTGTGTCCTCTTGGTATCTCACCGGGTGGTTCTCTCTGCTCCTGTTTAAAAACGGTCTATCTGATTCCTGTTCTCCATATGGTGGAGGGTATGGTCTGGTTGTTCTCTCTTCCCCTTCTCTGTTTTCCAGGGGGGCATAATAGTTGTAGGTCGGGATGGGACTGCGTTGGTCTGGCTCGTAGTTCCTCTCTGGATGACCTCTTCTATCTTCGTGTCTATAATCATGTATAGGGCTTCTATCTCTATGTCTGTAATAATCTGGGTCTCTGTTATCTCTGTATTCTTGTGCGGGTCTCCTTTGGCCTCTATAACCATGTGGTGGGCCTCTTGGCTCTCGTTCACCATATGGGGGTCTATGCCAATTGTTTCGATTATATGGTCTTCTGTTGTTCTTTCCATAGTAAGGTTTTCTCCCTCCGTTTCGTGGTGTACGATTATTTTGTTGGTGTCTCCGTTCGTTCCGATAGGGTGTATGGTTTTGATATTCGTAATACCTTCCATCATTTTCTCTTTCTCTTTCTCTTGGAGTCATATATCTCATTTCTTCTCCAATATCTTGTTGGCGTCTACTCTCTAGGGGAGGCCTGGGTGATTCATTACAAGGTTGGGGGTGCATTCTCACTGTCTTTTCCGGTGTGGAGTAGGTGGATGGGGGTTCCACTTTTCCTAATTGGCTTTGCCATTTAAAAACATGATCACTGTGATAGTCATTGGTGTCTCTTGTGTGTTTTTTGCTTTTTCTTTGTTGTACTTCTTTATCTTTCTTGGCCAGGTCCTTATTTAGTTGTGTCATTAGGGTTTTGTATTCGGTCGTATCTTTATATTGTTCTAATTCTTCTTTGAGATCCGCAATATTCTGGTCTATTATTTTATTTTTCTTCCTTTTCCTGTCCAGGATGGCCTCTTAGACCAGGAATCTAACGACGAGTGGTACAAGTTCTTCAACAATAAAGGCCTAGAACTTATAGGCTTCCTACTGGACAGGAAAAGGAAGAAAAATAAAATAATAGACCAGAATATTGCGGATCTCAAAGAAGAATTAGAACAATATAAAGATACGACCGAATACAAAACCCTAATGACACAACTAAATAAGGACCTGGCCAAGAAAGATAAAGAAGTACAACAAAGAAAAAGCAAAAAACACACAAGAGACACCAATGACTATCACAGTGATCATGTTTTTAAATGGCAAAGCCAATTAGGAAAAGTGGAACCCCCATCCACCTACTCCACACCGGAAAAGACAGTGAGAATGCACCCCCAACCTTGTAATGAATCACCCAGGCCTCCCCTAGAGAGTAGACGCCAACAAGATATTGGAGAAGAAATGAGATATATGACTCCAAGAGAAAGAGAAAGAGAAAATGATGGAAGGTATTACGAATATCAAAACCATACACCCTATCGGAACGAACGGAGACACCAACAAAATAATCGTACACCACGAAACGGAGGGAGAAAACCTTACTATGGAAAGAACAACAGAAGACCATATAATCGAAACAATTGGCATAGACCCCCATATGGTGAACGAGAGCCAAGAGGCCCACCACATGGTTATAGAGGCCAAAGGAGACCCGCACAAGAATACAGAGATAACAGAGACCCAGATTATTACAGACATAGAGATAGAAGCCCTATACATGATTATAGACACGAAGATAGAAGAGGTCATCCAGAGAGGAACTACGAGCCAGACCAACGCAGTCCCATCCCGACCTACAACTATTATGCCCCCCTGGAAAACAGAGAAGGGGAAGAGAGAACAACCAGACCATACCCTCCACCATATGGAGAACAGGAATCAGATAGACCGTTTTTAAACAGGAGCAGAGAGAACCACCCGGTGAGATACCAAGAGGACACACGAGACCCCAGAGGCAGTCCCGAAAGAAGAGAGGACGAAGATCCGGTAAGAGACAACAAAAGAAGAAGAGTCTAAAGGGGGAAGGTATCTTCAACCTCAGTGGGAAAATACTCACACATGAAGAAATTGGAGTACTTGATAGAGGTCTGAAATACGCACCTACAAAAAATCTGAACAAATTTGAGACATATATTGGTATTCAAAAATTTGTACGTAAGCTCAATATACAAAAATATATGGCAGGCAATCCCCCACTACCTCAAATAGTACAGCTATCAGATAATGGGATCCTGCACAGTTCACTCAGGAACAAATCCGTTTTTAACCCACCAGCCAAAGACAATAAATATATTGATGTTTTTAAAAAAATTGTTTTAGAAGAAATAAAAGATGTACCAATCAAGAAAAAAGAAGAACCAAAGCACATCAAAAGCGGGATTCGAAAGCTCACTAAGAGGCAGGACATCGTCATCCGACCAGCTGATAAGGGAGGAGGGATTGTAATCCTCTCTAAAGAGCAGTATCATAATACAATGACCCTTATGCTAAACGACAATAATACCTACACCAAACTACTGAAGAATCCTGTTTTTGGATGCCGTAAAGCACTTGAACAAGTAGTACATTTGGGAGCTAAGAAGGGAATCTTGAACAAAAAGGAAGCCAGATATCTCATACCAGATTCCTGCCGAACGCCCATCATCTATTCAGTACCAAAAATACATAAAAATAGAACTGACCCACCCCCTAGGCCAATTGTCAATGGCATTGAGTCGATAACATCGAGGATGGGCCAGTATATAGATGTCTTTCTACAGCCGGCAGTTCAAAAAACCGAAGCATACCTTAAAGATAGTAAAGAGATGTTACGAGTGATTAAGAATATCCAAGGAGAAGATAAAACATGGATCATGGCCACAGCCGATGTATCAGCCTTGTACACAATCATACCCCACCACAAGGCATGCGAAGCAGCCAAATGGGGTTTAAGAAAATACACCGAACTCCCATGCTCACAAAGAAAATTCCTGATCAAATGTTTAGAATTTAGTCTCAGAAACAACTATTTTTGGTACGATAGATCCTACTATCACCAGCAAACTGGGGTAGCCATGGGCGCAAAATTCGCCCCAAGTATAGCTGGTTTATTTATGGCACAATGGGAAGAATACTTTGTTTTTGGTGATCGCCCCAGCCAGCTCATCATATACAAAAGATATATAGATGACATTTTTATTTTGTGGGATGGAGATGAAATTGATCTAACCAAATTCCTTGAAAAACTCAATAGTAACGATAGGAACATCTCACTCACCTGGGACATCAGTAAGAAAAAAATCAACTTCCTAGATTTGGAGATCTCACTGGATGAATCAGTTTTTAGCACTAAAACGCACTTTAAAGGAGTTGACAGGAACAGCTACCTCCCCACCACAAGTTGTCACCACCAAAATTGGATCTTCAATATCCCAAAGGGACAACTAATGCGGATAAAAAGAAACTGTACCAAAATCGAAACATATTTCGAACAAGCAGGAAAATTAGGCGAAAGATTCAAATCTAAAGGCTATGACCATAAATTCATTGAGGCTAAAATTGCAGAAGTCTCCACACTCGACCGTAACCAACTGATAAAAGAAACAACTATACAACGCAAAAATACAGTTGAGGGAACACCCCTCGTTCTGGACTTCAATGTACAATACAAACAAATTGAGAAAATAATTAAAGACCATTGGCACATTTTATTAGCAGACAAGCAACTACAAGATACCCTCCCCAAAAAACCAAAATTCATATACAAGCGGGCACCCACTATTAGGGACATAGTGGTTAAAAATATAGTAGACCCTCCCAAAAAACAGTTTTCTTTTTTTACTAGCAATGGCTTTTACCCTTGCAAAAGGTGTTATGCTTGTCTTAGGACAAAACGCCCAAACAAAAAAGTATTCACTTTTAGCTCAACCAGTACAGGAGAGAATCATGCGATAAAAGATTTTATTTGCTGTAACACCGAAGGGGCAGTCTACGCATTGGAATGCAGCTGCGGCCTCCAATATGTAGGCCGAACGAAGAGACCCCTGAGAATCCGCATTAAAGAGCATGTCCAAAATATTCTCCGCGGTTATGACAAACACTGCGTGTCCAAACATTTTTTAACCTGCCACAATAAAGACCCTACACACCTGAGTTTTTGGGGCATTACCCCATACATCAAACATTGGCGGGGGGGCCACAAGGTGAGAACCCTGAGCAAATTAGAATCCAAGTGGATCTTCACCTTGGACACCTTCTGGCCCCGAGGCCTAAACATTGAGTTTGACCTTAACTGCTTCCTGAGTGATTTTTAACCTTTATTATCTGTAACAGATTTTTTACCCCCCACCTTTGAAAGCTCCCACACATACCCTCCAGAGAACAGACACCACTACTGTTCTACCTCATGCCACATACGCACTCTGTGTAGTGACCAAGCCCACATTAGGTCACCCAGTGGCGGAATGACTGACCTCTGCCCCCCAATAAGACCCCCCAACGGAACACTCTGACTATCCTGAAAAAATTTGGATATACATTTTTATATTTATTTTTATATTTATTTACATACATATCATATTTTAGTGTCCTCTCATGCTCCTACTATACAGCATTACGCACTGTTTCCAGACCTTTCTATTTTTTAATGTCTATTTTAATATACTTATCCCTAATGGTATTACAGATTTTATGATTGATTTTATCTTTCCTCTTTTTATTATGTTTTTACTTTTTGTTATAAGAAGATTATTAATATTTATAATACTATGTATACATGTATGTATTAGTTAATTGGTCCAACCTTAGTTCTTTTTGAGCACGCGTCTATGCACTGTCTGTCCATCTATCGTTTTATTTGGACAGATCTATCATACTATTGAAGCTTGAGCACTGTCAGTGTCTGTTGCCTTTTTTCTCCCGTTCGTTATTCCCTTTCCCCTCCCCCTTCCCCTCTTTCGGACTAAGTGTAGATTCCTGTAATGCCCAGATCTGCATATGTTCCGTTCCGTACTACAGCATGCAGGTTTAACAATATGGCTTAACCAGCTCGATCTGAGAATTAGATTTCCATCTAGCTGCCTCTACTTCGTTAGCCTGCGCATATTAACAAAATAAGACAACCACCTCTGCTGACAGTACTGCATAAACTGACCAAGCTGGAAGTGGTTGATTGGCTTCACTAGTCAGCTGACCTTTCCTGTGTGGACAGATACACCCAGCAGTATTAGCGGCGAAAAAATCTCTCGAAAAATGGCCGCTACATATAACTCAATGAGGCTCCGGGAAAATGGCCACCCCATAGTGATCCATATTAGACTATTTAAGGACAAGATTCTAGCCTGTATCTATCCCCTGATGAAGTCACGTGGTGTGACGTCACGCGTAGGGACGAGACAGGCTGCAAACACAGACAGAGGCACATGAGCTCGCTGCTCGTTGGATTGATACTATTGCTTCTCAAACTTTATGTGAGTACCTGTAATCTATTAATAAAGAGTGTTAATTTTAAAAACTGGATTACACTATTGGCTTCTCTTCTGCTGATTACCCCCTATGAATACAACCCCCCTGCACCACACCTGAGGGAATTCCAACCCAGGATCCAGGACAGAGAGGGACGCGCTGGAACCCATAGGCGGACGCTCTAAAGCAGTTCTCTTGTCACATGCTTTTTGCCCTATTACTTGAAGGTAAGGGGCCATTACCCACTTAAGTGGTCCAGCACACGAAGAAAACACTTGATGTGATTTACCCCAGCACCCCAACTGCAACGTGTGCATGCCAGGACGTTGCTGTCACAACCACACAAAAGGACTGCTCCTGTGCAGCATATGAATGCGTTTTCTAGCACCTTAATCGCAACGTGTGCATGCTAGCACGTTGTTGTCACCTTTTCAACAAAGACTTTTCCTCTTACGCTGTCCATGCAAAATAATACTACTTCTTTTATGTGTAAACAAAAACTGTCCACTTGTTTCTACTTTTATTTATTTTTATTTTTCTACTTTTGATGTCAGCATGCACAATATGCACCGTATATAAGAATCATTAGTTACCACTCCTTCAACCTTGATTTGCACCGGCACCTTCTGTTTGCACCATACACCTTGCTGGTTTTAATACAGATGCACGGTTACTATGCACTTTATTCTTCTGTTTAAATTTTAAACCAGTTACTGGTATTTTGACAACCCCACCACCACAGTTTTGTATTGCAATTTTATTGATTTTTTAGGTGATCGAAGTAATATTTTTATTATCATTTTAATTTAACGGTGTTATGTTTATGCATTATTGAAGGTATTGAACACTCATAATCGTGTCACCTTTGATATACACAATTTTTTTCACTTTATGCCATTTTCACTTGGTTCACCAAGCGCATTATTGTTTATACACTAGTCTTCATAATTAGGATCAGCGCAGCACCACTCACTTTATACATTTATCTCAAAGGTCAGGTGTTTACCCTATCGGTGTATGCGGCTTTTCCACCCCCAGCCTCTTCCATAACTGATAGCGCGGGAATATACCCCCCTATTCACTAGTTTGTTGTCACACACCCTCCATTCCTGCAGCAATCATGGACGTGTTCACCTATATGGAAAAAAGGCAAGTTAACTTAGAGGAAGTATTTAACATTAGTAATAAAAAAAGTAATCGGAATTTAGACCTAGAAAGTCTTATGCGCAAACTGGGACATAATATGGAAAAGAAGGTGAGTCTCTGGTGGGACACCTGCACCTTCGAAACCTACCTCAAAGAAAACATTGTCCCCAGAAGATTAAGGTGGGATGTCCCCCCAAATGATGGCCTCTTAGACCAGGAATCTAACGACGAGTGGTACAAGTTCTTCAACAATAAAGGCCTAGAACTTATAGGCTTCCTACTGGACAGGAAAAGGAAGAAAAATAAAATAATAGACCAGAATATTGCGGATCTCAAAGAAGAATTAGAACAATATAAAGATACGACCGAATACAAAACCCTAATGACACAACTAAATAAGGACCTGGCCAAGAAAGATAAAGAAGTACAACAAAGAAAAAGCAAAAAACACACAAGAGACACCAATGACTATCACAGTGATCATGTTTTTAAATGGCAAAGCCAATTAGGAAAAGTGGAACCCCCATCCACCTACTCCACACCGGAAAAGACAGTGAGAATGCACCCCCAACCTTGTAATGAATCACCCAGGCCTCCCCTAGAGAGTAGACGCCAACAAGATATTGGAGAAGAAATGAGATATATGACTCCAAGAGAAAGAGAAAGAGAAAATGATGGAAGGTATTACGAATATCAAAACCATACACCCTATCGGAACGAACGGAGACACCAACAAAATAATCGTACACCACGAAACGGAGGGAGAAAACCTTACTATGGAAAGAACAACAGAAGACCATATAATCGAAACAATTGGCATAGACCCCCATATGGTGAACGAGAGCCAAGAGGCCCACCACATGGTTATAGAGGCCAAAGGAGACCCGCACAAGAATACAGAGATAACAGAGACCCAGATTATTACAGACATAGAGATAGAAGCCCTATACATGATTATAGACACGAAGATAGAAGAGGTCATCCAGAGAGGAACTACGAGCCAGACCAACGCAGTCCCATCCCGACCTACAACTATTATGCCCCCCTGGAAAACAGAGAAGGGGAAGAGAGAACAACCAGACCATACCCTCCACCATATGGAGAACAGGAATCAGATAGACCGTTTTTAAACAGGAGCAGAGAGAACCACCCGGTGAGATACCAAGAGGACACACGAGACCCCAGAGGCAGTCCCGAAAGAAGAGAGGACGAAGATCCGGTAAGAGACAACAAAAGAAGAAGAGTCTAAAGGGGGAAGGTATCTTCAACCTCAGTGGGAAAATACTCACACATGAAGAAATTGGAGTACTTGATAGAGGTCTGAAATACGCACCTACAAAAAATCTGAACAAATTTGAGACATATATTGGTATTCAAAAATTTGTACGTAAGCTCAATATACAAAAATATATGGCAGGCAATCCCCCACTACCTCAAATAGTACAGCTATCAGATAATGGGATCCTGCACAGTTCACTCAGGAACAAATCCGTTTTTAACCCACCAGCCAAAGACAATAAATATATTGATGTTTTTAAAAAAATTGTTTTAGAAGAAATAAAAGATGTACCAATCAAGAAAAAAGAAGAACCAAAGCACATCAAAAGCGGGATTCGAAAGCTCACTAAGAGGCAGGACATCGTCATCCGACCAGCTGATAAGGGAGGAGGGATTGTAATCCTCTCTAAAGAGCAGTATCATAATACAATGACCCTTATGCTAAACGACAATAATACCTACACCAAACTACTGAAGAATCCTGTTTTTGGATGCCGTAAAGCACTTGAACAAGTAGTACATTTGGGAGCTAAGAAGGGAATCTTGAACAAAAAGGAAGCCAGATATCTCATACCAGATTCCTGCCGAACACCTATCATCTATTCAGTACCAAAAATACATAAAAATAGAACTGACCCACCCCCTAGGCCAATTGTCAATGGCATTGAGTCGATAACATCGAGGATGGGCCAGTATATAGATGTCTTTCTACAGCCGGCAGTTCAAAAAACCGAAGCATACCTTAAAGATAGTAAAGAGATGTTACGAGTGATTAAGAATATCCAAGGAGAAGATAAAACATGGATCATGGCCACAGCCGATGTATCAGCCTTGTACACAATCATACCCCACCACAAGGCATGCGAAGCAGCCAAATGGGGTTTAAGAAAATACACCGAACTCCCATGCTCACAAAGAAAATTCCTGATCAAATGTTTAGAATTTAGTCTCAGAAACAACTATTTTTGGTACGATAGATCCTACTATCACCAGCAAACCGGGGTAGCCATGGGCGCAAAATTCGCCCCAAGTATAGCTGGTTTATTTATGGCACAATGGGAAGAATACTTTGTTTTTGGTGATCGCCCCAGCCAGCTCATCATATACAAAAGATATATAGATGACATTTTTATTTTGTGGGATGGAGATGAAATTGATCTAACCAAATTCCTTGAAAAACTCAATAGTAACGATAGGAACATCTCACTCACCTGGGACATCAGTAAGAAAAAAATCAACTTCCTAGATTTGGAGATCTCACTGGATGAATCAGTTTTTAGCACTAAAACGCACTTTAAAGGAGTTGACAGGAACAGCTACCTCCCCACCACAAGTTGTCACCACCAAAATTGGATCTTCAATATCCCAAAGGGACAACTAATGCGGATAAAAAGAAACTGTACCAAAATCGAAACATATTTCGAACAAGCAGGAAAATTAGGCGAAAGATTCAAATCTAAAGGCTATGACCATAAATTCATTGAGGCTAAAATTGCAGAAGTCTCCACACTCGACCGTAACCAACTGATAAAAGAAACAACTATACAACGCAAAAATACAGTTGAGGGAACACCCCTCGTTCTGGACTTCAATGTACAATACAAACAAATTGAGAAAATAATTAAAGACCATTGGCACATTTTATTAGCAGACAAGCAACTACAAGATACCCTCCCCAAAAAACCAAAATTCATATACAAGCGGGCACCCACTATTAGGGACATAGTGGTTAAAAATATAGTAGACCCTCCCAAAAAACAGTTTTCTTTTTTTACTAGCAATGGCTTTTACCCTTGCAAAAGGTGTTATGCTTGTCTTAGGACAAAACGCCCAAACAAAAAAGTATTCACTTTTAGCTCAACCAGTACAGGAGAGAATCATGCGATAAAAGATTTTATTTGCTGTAACACCGAAGGGGCAGTCTACGCATTGGAATGCAGCTGCGGCCTCCAATATGTAGGCCGAACGAAGAGACCCCTGAGAATCCGCATTAAAGAGCATGTCCAAAATATTCTCCGCGGTTATGACAAACACTGCGTGTCCAAACATTTTTTAACCTGCCACAATAAAGACCCTACACACCTGAGTTTTTGGGGCATTACCCCATACATCAAACATTGGCGGGGGGGCCACAAGGTGAGAACCCTGAGCAAATTAGAATCCAAGTGGATCTTCACCTTGGACACCTTCTGGCCCCGAGGCCTAAACATTGAGTTTGACCTTAACTGCTTCCTGAGTGATTTTTAACCTTTATTATCTGTAACAGATTTTTTACCCCCCACCTTTGAAAGCTCCCACACATACCCTCCAGAGAACAGACACCACTACTGTTCTACCTCATGCCACATACGCACTCTGTGTAGTGACCAAGCCCACATTAGGTCACCCAGTGGCGGAATGACTGACCTCTGCCCCCCAATAAGACCCCCCAACGGAACACTCTGACTATCCTGAAAAAATTTGGATATACATTTTTATATTTATTTTTATATTTATTTACATACATATCATATTTTAGTGTCCTCTCATGCTCCTACTATACAGCATTACGCACTGTTTCCAGACCTTTCTATTTTTTAATGTCTATTTTAATATACTTATCCCTAATGGTATTACAGATTTTATGATTGATTTTATCTTTCCTCTTTTTATTATGTTTTTACTTTTTGTTATAAGAAGATTATTAATATTTATAATACTATGTATACATGTATGTATTAGTTAATTGGTCCAACCTTAGTTCTTTTTGAGCACGCGTCTATGCACTGTCTGTCCATCTATCGTTTTATTTGGACAGATCTATCATACTATTGAAGCTTGAGCACTGTCAGTGTCTGTTGCCTTTTTTCTCCCGTTCGTTATTCCCTTTCCCCTCCCCCTTCCCCTCTTTCGGACTAAGTGTAGATTCCTGTAATGCCCAGATCTGCATATGTTCCGTTCCGTACTACAGCATGCAGGTTTAACAATATGGCTTAACCAGCTCGATCTGAGAATTAGATTTCCATCTAGCTGCCTCTACTTCGTTAGCCTGCGCATATTAACAAAATAAGACAACCACCTCTGCTGACAGTACTGCATAAACTGACCAAGCTGGAAGTGGTTGATTGGCTTCACTAGTCAGCTGACCTTTCCTGTGTGGACAGATACACCCAGCAGTATTAGCGGCGAAAAAATCTCTCGAAAAATGGCCGCTACATATAACTCAATGAGGCTCCGGGAAAATGGCCACCCCATAGTGATCCATATTAGACTATTTAAGGACAAGATTCTAGCCTGTATCTATCCCCTGATGAAGTCACGTGGTGTGACGTCACGCGTAGGGACGAGACAGGCTGCAAACACAGACAGAGGCACATGAGCTCGCTGCTCGTTGGATTGATACTATTGCTTCTCAAACTTTATGTGAGTACCTGTAATCTATTAATAAAGAGTGTTAATTTTAAAAACTGGATTACACTATTGGCTTCTCTTCTGCTGATTACCCCCTATGAATACAACCCCCCTGCACCACACCTGAGGGAATTCCAACCCAGGATCCAGGACAGAGAGGGACGCGCTGGAACCCATAGGCGGACGCTCTAAAGCAGTTCTCTTGTCACATGCTTTTTGCCCTATTACTTGAAGGTAAGGGGCCATTACCCACTTAAGTGGTCCAGCACACGAAGAAAACACTTGATGTGATTTACCCCAGCACCCCAACTGCAGCGTGTGCATGCCAGGACGTTGCTGTCACAACCACACAAAAGGACTGCTCCTGTGCAGCATATGAATGCGTTTTCTAGCACCTTAATCGCAACGTGTGCATGCTAGCACGTTGTTGTCACCTTTTCAACAAAGACTTTTCCTCTTACGCTGTCCATGCAAAATAATACTACTTCTTTTATGTGTAAACAAAAACTGTCCACTTGTTTCTACTTTTATTTATTTTTATTTTTCTACTTTTGATGTCAGCATGCACAATATGCACCGTATATAAGAATCATTAGTTACCACTCCTTCAACCTTGATTTGCACCGGCACCTTCTGTTTGCACCATACACCTTGCTGGTTTTAATACAGATGCACGGTTACTATGCACTTTATTCTTCTGTTTAAATTTTAAACCAGTTACTGGTATTTTGACAACCCCACCACCACAGTTTTGTATTGCAATTTTATTGATTTTTTAGGTGATCGAAGTAATATTTTTATTATCATTTTAATTTAACGGTGTTATGTTTATGCATTATTGAAGGTATTGAACACTCATAATCGTGTCACCTTTGATATACACAATTTTTTTCACTTTATGCCATTTTCACTTGGTTCACCAAGCGCATTATTGTTTATACACTAGTCTTCATAATTAGGATCAGCGCAGCACCACTCACTTTATACATTTATCTCAAAGGTCAGGTGTTTACCCTATCGGTGTATGCGGCTTTTCCACCCCCAGCCTCTTCCATAACTGATAGCGCGGGAATATACCCCCCTATTCACTAGGAAGGAATCATATATTAAGCAACAGGTGAGGCCGGCGACACCCATAGCTGCAGAGTGCAGCAGAGTTGAACACAAGCTAGTGGAACAACAGGTGCCAGCCGGCCTCCAGCAGTAAAGGTGAGACACTGATCAGCTCTGCAGGTGATCTGTGACAGTACCCTAAGAGTAGAAAACGTGATACACAAGCATCTAGTGTACCCGACGCGTTTCGCGAGACCCAGCTCGCTCTACAGGGGTTGATGCTTGTACAGATGTACCTAAGATAGAAGAATATAAATGGGTAGGTGGTATAGAATTGATGGAGTAGTTGCAGAGCGCGGGAGCCATAATGTGGGGTCTCATACACACCACTAAATGAGGCCAGGACAGCAGGTGTGTGATTCCCAGAGGTAGCAGCAGGTGTCTCAACCGGAAAATGAGGAGGCGGAGCCGAACGGGACCCCGGTAGGGCAAACCAGAGGACAGGCATGGTGCGCATGTGAGAGTGTGTCCCCAGGAGTCTCACTGAATTCATGTGTAATGGAAACAGTAGGCGTAAAAAAGTATAATAATGCTTCGAGTACTAATGATATGTATATGTCTATGTATGAATAGAAAGCCTGAGCCGAGAATAGTAGGGGCAAGGGGAAAAGAAAATGGCAAAGAAATGCCAGCAAGTGATAAGAGTCAGAGAAATGAACAAAAGAGAAAGAAAAAGGGTGAACAAAGCCAAATTGAAATTGAAATTGAAATGGAACTGGTGACAAAAAAGCAAAAAGTAAGATGAATGCTCAGAATGAGCCATGTGCAAGTAATGAAGTGTACCTGGAGTTGGTGGAAGTAGGTGAGTCTGGTAAGTCTAGGCAGGTGAATCAACAGGTGTGTACTGTAATGCCGCGTACACACGATCGGACTTTACGGCAGACTTTGCCCGGCGGACGGGATTTCGTCGGACAATTCGATTTTGTGTGGGCTCCAGCGGACTTTGTTTTCTCAAAAGTTGGACGGACTTAGATTTGAAACATGTTTCTGGGATTTTCACGCACAACCATCTCTCGGGTTTACGGAGAATGGTGGGGAAAAGAGAAAATATCCAGTGAGCGGCAGTTGTGTGGAGGAAAATGCCTTGTTGACGTCAGAGGAGAATGGGCAGACTGGCTCCAGTTCCAGACTAGTTCCAGATGATAGAAAGGCAACAGTAACAGAAATAACTACTCGTTACATCCAAGGTATTCATAATACCATCTCTGAACGCACAAAGCAACCAACCTTGAAGCAGATGTGCTACAGCAGCAGAAGACCACACCGGGTGCCACTCCTGTCAGCTAAGAACAGGAATTGAGGCAACAATTCGCACAGGGTCACCAAAATTGGACAATAGAAGCTTGGAAAAATGTTGCCTGGTCTGATGGGTCTGGATTTCAGCTGCGACATTCAGATGGTGGGGTCAGAATTTGGCGCATGGATCCATCCTGTCTTGTATCACCGGTTCAGGCTGGTGGTGGGGGTGTAATGGTGGGGGTGATATTTTCTTGGCACACTTTGGCCCCCTTAGTACCAATTGAGCATGGTTTAAACCCCACGGCCTACCTAAGTATTGTTGCTGACCATGTCCATCCCTTTATGACTACAGTGTCCCCATCTTCTGATGGCTCCTTCCAGCAGGATAATGCACCATGTCACAAAGCTCCAATCATCTCACCACTGGACAATGAGGTCCCTGTACTCCGATGGCCTCCACATTCACTACATCTCCATCCAGTAGAGCACCTTTGGGATGTGGTGGAAGGGGATTGGCATCGTTTCCAACACCTTGTTGTATCTATGCCACCAAGAATGAAGGCAAAAGGGGGTCCAACCCAGGACTAGCAAGGGGGGCCTAATAAAGTACCTGGTGAGCGTATATAAATAAATATATCTATCTATCTATCTATCTATCTATCTATCTATCTATCTATCTATCTATCTATCTATCTATCTATCTATCTATCTATCTATCTATCTATATATATATATATAGTCAGGTTCATAAATATTGGGACATCAACACAATTCTAATCTCTTTGGCTCTATACACTACCACAATGGATTTGAAATTAAAGGAACAAGATTTGCTTTAACTGCAGACTTTCAGCTTTAATTTGGGGGTATTTACATCCAAATCAGGTGAACGGTGTAGGAATTACAACAGTTTGTATATGTGCCTCCCACATTTTAAGGGACCAAAAGTAATGGGACAGATTAACAATCATCCATCAAACTTTCACTTTTTAATACTTGGTTGCAAATCCTTTGCAGTCAATTACAGCCTGAAGTCTGGAACACATAGACATCACCAGACGCTGGGTTTCATCCCTGGTGATGCTCTGCCAGGCCTCTACTGCAACTGTCTTCAGTTCCTGCTTGTTCTTGGGGCATTTTCCCTTCAGTTTTGTCTTCAGCAAGTGAAATGCATGCTCAATCGGATTCAGGTCAGGTGATTGACTTGGCCATTGCATAACATTCCACTTCTTTCCCTTAAAAAACTCTTTGGTTGCTTTCGCAGTATGCTTCGGGTCATTTTCCATCTGCACTGTGAAGCGCCGTCCAATGAGTTCTGAAGCATTTTGCTGAATATGAGCAGATAATGTTGCCCGAAACACTTCAGAATTCATCCTGCTGCTTTTGTCAGCAGTCACATCATCAATAAATACAAGAGAACCAGTTCCATTGGCAGCCATACATGCCCACGCCATGACACTACCACCACCATGCTTCACTGATGAGGTGGTATGCTTTGGATCATGAGCAGTTCCTTTCCTTCTCCATACTCTTCTCTTCCCATCACTCTGGTACAAGTTGATCTTGGTCTCATCTGTCCATAGGATGTTGTTCCAGAACCGTGAAGGTTTTTTTAGCTGTTGTTTGGGAAACTCTAATCTGGCCTTCCTGTTTTTGAGGCTCACCAATGGTTTACATCTTGTGGTGAACCCTCTGTATTCACTCTGGTGAAGTCTTCTCTTGATTGTTGACTTTGACACACATACACCTACCTCCTGGAGAGTGTTCTTGATCTGGCCAACTGTTGTGAAGGGTGTTTTCTTCACCAGGTAAAGAATTCTTCGGTCATCCACCACAGTTGTTTTCTGTGGTCTTCCGGGTCTTTTGGTGTTGCTGAGCTCACCGGTGCGTTCTTTCTTTTTTAGGATGTTCCAAACAGTTGATTTGGCCACACCTAATGTTTTTGCTATCTCTCTGATGGGTTTGTTTTGTTTTTTCAGCCTAATGATGGCTTTCTTCACTGATAGTGACAGCTCTTTGGATCTCATATCGAGAGTTGACAGCAACAGATTCCAAATGCAAATAGCACACTTGAAATGAACTCTGGACCATTTATCTGCTCCTTGTAAATGGGATAATGAGGGAATAACACACACCTGGCCGTGGAACAGCTGGGCAGCCAATTGTTCCATTACTTTTGGTCCCTTAAAAAGTGGGAGGCACATATACAAACCGTTGTAATTCCTACACCATTCACCTGATTTGGATGTAAATACCCTCAAATTAAAGCTGAAAGTCTGCAGTTAAAGCACATCTTGTTCATTTCATTTCAAATCCATTGTGGTGGTGTATAGAGCAAAAAAAAATAGAAATGTGTTGATGTCCCAATATTTATGGACCTGACTGTATATAGATATAGATAGATATATATATCTATATATATATATATAGAGAGATATATATATATACACACAGTATATTCTGTGCACACAGAGGCTTGTTGCTAACATGGTTACATGGTCCAAAGCTGGCTGATCACATTACTGGAGTCTTATCAGATTAGCATTGGCTTCCTATCATTCACAGAACAGATTACACCATTCAGGGCTCGGCTTATATGAAATTGTTCGGCGCGAGATGCTGAATTCACTTTTTGATTCAGTCGGCAGCTGTGCTCCTCTCTGTGTGTGATATGCTAGTGTGTTCTCCACCTGCAGATGGAAAGATACAAAACTTTGATATTATCCAGAACACAAAGCAAACACAAGAAACACTTTACAGGATGCATGTCAAAAAAAATGATGGCAAAACACATACATTCGGTGACAGCTTTAAAAATAGCCACTGTGCTACGTCTTTATTTCTGGAGACTAGGGATGAGCCGAACACCCCCCGGTTCGGTTCGCACCAGAACCCGCGAACGGACCGCAAGTTCGCACGAACGTTAGAACCCCATTGACGTCTATGGGACTCGAACGTTCGAAATCAAAAGTGCTCATTTTAAAGGCTAATTTGCATGGTATTGTCCTAAAAAGGGTTTGGGGACCCGGGTCCTACCCCAGGGGACATGTATCAATGCAAAAAAAACTTTTAAAAACGGCCGTTTTTTCGGGAGCAGTGATTTTAATGATGCTTAAAGTAAAAAAAAAAAAGTGAAATATTCCTTTAAATATCGTACCTGGGGGGTGTCTATAGTATGCCTGTAAAGTGACGCGTGTTTCCCATGTTTAGAACAGTCCCTGCACCAAATGTCATTTTTAAAGGAAAAAATCTCATTTAAAACTGCTTGCGGGTTTAATGTCATGTCGGGTCCTGGCAATATGGATGAAAATCAGTGAGACAAACGGCATGGGTACCCCCCAGTCCATTACCAGGCCCTTTGGGTCTTGTATGGATATTAAGGGGAACCCCGCACCCAAATTAAAATAAGGAAAGGTCCCTATATACTCTGAACAGCAGTATACAGGCGGTGCAAACAAGACAGGGACTGTAGGTTTGTTGTTAAGTAGAATCTGTTTGTAATTTTGAACATTTTTAATGTGTTTAGCTCCAGCCAAAAAATCTTTTCTAAGCTTTTTGGAAAACATAGGGAAGGGTTATCACCCCTGTGACATTTGTTTTGCGTCTTTCCTCCTCTTCAGAAGATTTCACCTCACTTTTTTGTCCCAATGAAAAATGTTTTTTGAAAATTTGGGTTTTTTTGTGGAACAAGGATTGGAAAGCATCAGTGGAAAGGAGAAATTGTTTTCCCATATTAACTCTTACATGAGAGAATTTCCCTTCCTATGGGTAGATTTCATCTCACTTCCTGTTGTCTCCTTCCGTTTGCAAGTAGGAGTCGTTTGTAAGTTAGATGTTTGAAAGTAGGGTCCTGCCCTATATACTCAGCAGAAATTTGGGCCTTAGGTGTTGCTGTGGCCAAAACACTGTAAGCCCTCACAGGGCCCTGCTGTGAAATATTAGATCAAGAATTGTAATTACATGCCCCTGTTGAACAGGAGCTGAAAAATTAGGCCTTAGGCACTGGTGCTGGTGCCACAACACTGCAACCCCTCACAGACACTCTAGTTGGAACGCAGGAACGAGCCCTGCTGCAAAGTATTGCATCAAAAATTGTAATTACACGCCCCTGTTAGACAGGGGCAGAAAAATTGGGCCTTAGGCACTGGTGCTGGTGCCACAACACTGCAACCCCTCACAGACACTCTAGTTGGAACGCAGGAACGAGCACTGCTGCAAAGTATTGCATCAAAAATTGTAATTACACGCCCCTGTTAGACAGGGGCAGAAAAATTGGGCCTTAGGCACTGGTGCTGGTGCCACAACACTGCAACCCCTCACAGACACTCTAGTTGGAATGCAGGAACGAGCCCTGCTGCAAAGTATTGCATCAAAAATTGTAATTTCACGCCCCTGTTAGACAGGGGCAGAAAAATTGGGCCTTAGGCACTGGTGCTGGTGCCACAACACTGCAACCCCTCACAGACACTCTAGTTGGAATGCAGGAACGAGCCGTGCTGCAAAGTATTACATCAAAAATTGTAATTACACGCCCCTGTTATACAGGGGCTGAAAAATTGTGCCTTAGGCACTGGTGGTGGCGCCCAGAACCAAAAATGTTCTTACAAGCTATCAGCGTGATGATTGAGGAGGAAGAGGATAATTACTCAGGGATAATCACTCAGCATCAGCATAGGCAGTCTTTGAAGGGATCTGAAAAAAATTATTCAGTTACATCAGCATCAGGTGCTTGGTAGCTGGTGGTGATCCAAGACTGATTCATTTTTATGAAGGTCAGCCGATCGACCGAGTCAGTGGACAGACGCACCCTGTGATCGGTTACCACGCCTCCAGCAGCACTGAATGTACGTTCCGAAAGAACGCTGGATGCAGGACAGGCCAGTAGCTCAATTGCATACTGTGCAAGCTCTGGCCAGTGATCCATCCTCAAGACCCAGTAACCCAGAGGATTTTCGGTGGGAAAGGTGTCCAAGTCTGATCTTGCCCCTAGGTATTCCTGCACCATGTAAAACAGACGCTGGCGATGGTTGCTGGAACCGATCATACCTTGGGGCTGCGGACCAAAAAATTGTCTGAACGCATCGGTCAGACGGCCACCTTCTCCACCGCTCCTTCTTTGACTGACCGAAGCCTCAGCAACACGTTGTCCAGAAACAGGAGTTTGTAACCTCCCAGTCTCTGGGAACGCGTTGCACAGACCTTTCTGCAAGGCCTCCCGAAGATGTTTCATCCTCTGCTCCCTCTGCGATGGCAAGATAAGGTCCGCAACCTTACCCTTGTAACGTGGATCAAGGAGGGTTGCCAGCCAGTATTGGTCCTTCTCCTTGATACCACGAATACGAGGATCCTTACGCAGGCTTTGCAGGATCAGGGAGGCCATGCAGCGTAGGTTTGCTGAGGCATTCGGTCCGGAGTCCTCTGGGTCACTAAGGACAACAACGTCCGCAGCCACCTCCTCCCAGCCACGTACAAGTCCATGTGTTCCTTGGGACTGATCCCTTAAAGACTGCTGATGCTGAGTGCCAGGCTCCACCTCCATACTGACACAATCTTCCTCCTCCTCCTCCTCCTCCTCCTCCTCGTCCTCTTCCTGTGTGATCGGCGGGCACGCAGGAACACTGTCTGGATAAAGGGGGCCTTGAGAGCTAAGGAAGTCCTCCTCTTCCTGCCTCTGTTCTGCCTCAAGTGCCCTGTCCATTATTCCACGCAGCGTGTGCTCCAACAGGTGGACAAGGGGGACAGTGTCACTGATGCATGCACTGTCAGTGCTCACCATCCTCGTGGCCTCCTCGAATGGTGACAGGACAGTGCATGCATCCCTGATCATGGCCCACTGGCGTGGGGAAAAAAAACCAAGGTCCCCTGACCCTGTCCTGGTGCCATAGTCGCACAGGTACTCATTGATGGCCCTCTGCTGCGTGTGCAGCCGCTGCAGCATGGCCAACGTCGAGTTCCACCTGGTGGGCATGTCACAGATTAGGCGGTTCTTGGGCAGGTTAAACTCCTTTTGGAGGTCCGTCAGCCGAGCACTGGCATTATATGACCGGCGGAAATGCACAGAGACTTTCCTGGCCTGCCTCAGGACATCCTGTAAGCCCGGGTACCTGCCCAAGAACCGCTGCACCACCAAGTTAAGGACGTGAGCCAAACAGGGCACATGGGTCAGTTGTCCCTGTCGGAGGGCAGAGAGGAGGTTGGTGCCATTGTCGCAAACCACCATTCCTGCCTTAAGTTGGCGTGGCGTCAACCACCTCTGAACCTGCCCCTGCAGAGCTGACAGAACCTCTGCCCCAGTGTGGCTCCTGTCCCCCAAGCACACCAGCTCAAGCACCGCATGGCATCTTTTGGCCTGCGTACTTGCGTAGCCCCTTGAACGCCTACGGAGCACCGCTGGTTCCGAGGAAGAGGCCATGGAGGAAGAAGAAGAGGAGGGGGTGGAGGAGAGAGGTGTGTCACAATCAGCATTTTGGAGGCGTGGTGGCGGAACAACCTCCAACACTACTGCACCTTGTCCTGCATCCTTCCCAGCTGCCAGCAGAGTCACCCAATGCGCCGTGAAACTTAAGTAACGTCCCTGTCCATGCCTGCTGGACCATGAGTCAGCGGTAATATGCACCTTACCGCTGACCGCCCTGTCCAGCGAGGCATGGACATTGCCTTCCACATGCCGGTAGAGAGCCGGAATCGCCTTCCGTGAGAAAAAGTGGCGTTTGGGTACCTGCCACTGAGGAACCGCACATTCCACAAACTCACGGAAGGGGGCAGAGTCTACCAACTGAAAAGGCAGCAGTTGAAGTGCTAGCAATTTTGCCAAGCTAGCATTCAACCGCTGGGCATGTGGATGGCTGGGAGCAAACTTCTTTCGGCGGTGCAGCAGCTGGGGCAGGGAAATTTGCCTGGTACAATCTGACGTCGGTGTACCAAAAGCAGATTGCCCACAAGTACTTGGCTGTGACACACCTAATTCTACACCTTCATTCCTCTCACTGCAGGTCTCAGAGAGGACTGAAGGTCTAGTGGGGTTGGAAATCTCAGCTGATGAGGAGCAAGGAGAGATCCTCTTTGTTCTTTGGTGTGGGTCTTTCAGATACGCTTGCCAACGAACTGCATGGCAGGTCAACATATGTCTGGTCAAGCATGTGGTACCCAAGCGGGAGATGTTTTGGCCACGCGAGATACGCTTGAGACATATGTTGCAAATAGCAGCGGTGCGATCTGATGCACTCGTCTCAAAAAAGGCCCACACCAAAGAACTTTTTGAATAACGCGCAGAGACTGCAGCGCCCTGCACATGTGGAGCTTTGGGGTGTGATGCAGTCAATGTGCTGCCCTTAGGCTGGCCCCTGGAGGGCATCCTGCCTAGTTGGTGATGTGCCACCTCCTCCTCCTCCTCCTCCTCCTCTCTCCTATCAGGCACCCACGTTGAGTCAGTGACCTCATCATCCCCTCCCTCCTCTTCACTGGAGCAAACCTGGCAGTATGCTGCAGCAGGGGGAGCATGACTGCCAGATTGCTGTCCTTCTTGGGCACCCCCTCTGTCCGTGCTCATGTTACTGCCTTCATTGAGCTCAGTATCATCATCAGAGCCTTCCAAACGCTGGGCATCCTCCTGGAGCATGTACCCAACACTGTGGTCAAACAGTTCGAGGGAATCCTCATGAGGACATGGTGGAGCTAGGGAAGGAGTCACTGATGACATTGAGCTGAGGGAAGAGGCCGCTGCTTTGCCAGACAAAGCACCCTGGGCATGGGTGAGAGAGGATGAGGAGGATGAGGACGGCTTGGTCATCCACTCGACCAAGTCTTCCGCATGTTGCGGCTCAACACGGCCAGCTGCCGAAAAAAAGGCCAAGCGTGTCCCATGGCCACGTGCTGATGAGGATGCACCGTCTCCACGACCAGCACTAGACACAGAGCCTGCTTGCCCTCTCTTATTGGCTTGTGACTGTCTGCCTCTCCTTCTTGGCCTTCCAGACATACTAATGGCCTGTAGCTGCACTAAGCTGGGATAGAACACCTGTAATTTTCTTCAGGTAGCTTTATATACTGTAACCAGACAAGCCTGCCTGTCAGTAGGAAGATAACAGGAACGGATCTAGCTGAACACTGTGAGCAGGACGTACTGCACTAAATGTATATAGCAGGAACGGATCTAGCTGAACACTGTGAGCAGGACGCACTGTACTAAATGTAAATAGTCTAGCTGCCTGACCGTGGTACTAATAGGATCAAAAAGAACACCTGTAATTTTCTTAAGGTAGCTTTATATACTGTAACCAGACAAGCCTGCCTGTCAGTAGGAAGATAACAGGAACGGATCTAGCTGAACACTGTGAGCAGGACACACTGTACTAAATGTAAATAGTCTAGCTGCCTGACCGTGGTACTAATAGGATCAAAAAGAACACCTGTAATTTTCTTCAGGTAGCTTTATATACTGTAACCAGACAAGCCTGCCTGTCAGTAGGAAGATAACAGGAACGGATCTAGCTGAACACTGTGAGCAGGACGCACTGCACTAAATGTAAATACCAGGAACGGATCTAGCTGAACACTGTGAGCAGGACGCACTGCACTGAATGTAAATAGCAGGAACGGATCTAGCTGAACACTGTGAGCAGGACGCACTGCACTGAATGTAAATAGCAGGAACGGATCTAGCTGAACACTGTGAGCAGGACGCACTGCACTGAATGTAAATAGCAGGAACGGATCTAGCTGAACACTGTGAGCAGGACGCACTGCACTGAATGTAAATAGCAGGAACGGATCTAGCTGAACACTGTGAGCAGGACGTACTGCACTAAATGTATATAGCAGGAACGGATCTAGCTGAACACTGTGAGCAGGACGCACTGCACTGAATGTAAATAGCAGGAACGGATCTAGCTGAACACTGTGAGCAGGACGCACTGCACTGAATGTAAATAGCAGGAACGGATCTAGCTGAACACTGTGAGCAGGACGCACTGCACTGAATGTAAATAGCAGGAACGGATCTAGCTGAACACTGTGAGCAGGACGTACTGCACTAAATGTATATAGCAGGAACGGATCTAGCTGAACACTGTGAGCAGGACGCACTGCACTGAATGTAAATAGCAGGAACGGATCTAGCTGAACACTGTGAGCAGGACGCACTGCACTAAATGTAAATACCAGGAACGGATCTAGCTGAACACTGTGAGCAGGACGCACTGCACTGAATGTAAATAGCAGGAACGGATCTAGCTGAACACTGTGAGCAGGACGCACTGCACTGAATGTAAATAGCAGGAACGGATCTAGCTGAACACTGTGAGCAGGACGCACTGCACTGAATGTAAATAGCAGGAACGGATCTAGCTGAACACTGTGAGCAGGACGCACTGCACTGAATGTAAATAGCAGGAACGGATCTAGCTGAACACTGTGAGCAGGACGTACTGCACTAAATGTATATAGCAGGAACGGATCTAGCTGAACACTGTGAGCAGGACGCACTGCACTGAATGTAAATAGCAGGAACGGATCTAGCTGAA
Source organism: Lithobates septentrionalis (assembly GCA_037952835.1). Classification (NCBI taxonomy): domain Eukaryota; kingdom Metazoa; phylum Chordata; class Amphibia; order Anura; family Ranidae; genus Lithobates; species Lithobates septentrionalis. Next base: position 2,693,304 of record JBBDGP010002012.1, read on the forward strand.
CACTGTGAGCAGGACGCACTGCACTAAATGTAAATACCAGGAACGGATCTAGCTGAACACTGTGAGCAGGACGCACTGCACTGAATGTAAATAGCAGGAACGGATCTAGCTGAACACTGTGAGCAGGACGCACTGCACTGAATGTAAATAGCAGGAACGGATCTAGCTGAACACTGTGAGCAGGACGCACTGCACTGAATGTAAATAGCAGGAACGGATCTAGCTGAACACTGTGAGCAGGACGCACTGCACTGAATGTAAATAGCAGGAACGGATCTAGCTGAACACTGTGAGCAGGACACACTGCACTAAATAGTCTAGATAGAAGATAACAGGAACGGATCTAGCTAAACTGAATACAGTGTATATATATATATGCAACACCTGGGATGCATATATATACACAATACACTGTAAGTGCAGCTAACTGACTGACTGTTCTGCCTAATCTATCTAACTCAAATCAAATGACACTGTCTCTCTCTCTCTCTATCTCTCAGCACACCGGAACACACACTACACAGGGCCGCCGTGCAGGCGGCCTTATATAGTGTGGGGTGTGTACTAAATCCCCTGAGCCATAATTGGCCAAAGCCACCCTGGCTTTGGCCAATTACAGCTCTCTCTACTGACGGCGCTGTGATTGGCCAAGCATGCGGGTCATAGTGCATGCTTGGCCAATCATCAGCCAGCAATGCACTGCGATGCCGCAGTGAATTATGGGCCGTGACGCGCCACACGAATTTGGCGCGAACGGCCCATATCGTTCGCAATTCGACGGACGGTCGAACAGCCGATGTTCGAGTCGAACATGGGTTCGACTCGAACACGAAGCTCATCCCTACTGGAGACCATTTGTAAGGGAAAATGCTGGAGATTTAAATCAGATTTCAGTCTTAGTAAAAAAAAAAAAAAGGCTTACTAAAGTGGCTTTGCGTAATGGTGATTGTGCTCCTTTTGCTCCTTCTTTATAAAGAAGACACACCCTATTTAAAGCTGACATTTAATAAGAATAAGAATACTAATATATATATATATATATATATATATATATATATATATATATATATATACTGTATATAATCTGTACATACACTATATTACCAAAAGTATTGGGACGCCTGCCTTTACACGCACACGAACTTTAATGGTATCTCAGTCTTAGTCTGTAGGGTTCAATATTGAGTTGGCCCACCCTTTGCAGCTATACCAGCTTCAACTCTTCTGGGAAGGCCGTCCACAAGGTTTAGGAGTGTGTCTATGGGAATGTTTGACCATTCTTCCAGAAGAGCATTTGTGAGGTCAGGCGCTGATATTGGATGAGAAGGCCTGGCTCTCAGTCTCCACTCAAATTCATCCCAAAGGTGTTCTATCGGGTCAAGTTCACCTCCACCCCAAACTAACAAGCCATGCAATCCATACATACAAAGACAGCAACACAATTACAGATAATTTAGGATTGCTAATGAGTCCACTTTAATAGGGTAGATACGAAGAAAGTCCACTTTAGAGGTGAGAATAAGCAGTGTATGTGTAGGATAGTCCGCCCAAAAAAACAATCGTTACATTCTTAATTCAAGATGATTGCCTTCACCACACCGTGTGTGTTAGAATCCCCTTAGGTAATCCACTTACCAGATAACACTGGGTTATGTGCTTGTCTTTCAGTAGATGTTACCAGCACACTGCATATACTCCATCTAGATGTTGTTCATCATCATCACAAGCAGAGGACAAAGATGAACATAGCGTAATCCAGTACTAAAAGGGTATTTATTTAATTGTTTCCTTAAGATTGCACACTTACAATATAATAAAAAGGCGCATAACAACAATGTGTCGGAGGACGCTCACAAGTCGCTCACTACTGTAAGGTGAACAGGAAAGACGACGGCGTAGGTTCCTGCATGGTCACCTTCTGGTGCGTTTTGTCATTGCTTCGTCAGAGGGCATCGCAATGATGAAACGCATCGGGTATGACCACGCAGCAAACTACGCCGTCGTCTTTCCTGTTCACCTTACCCGGGAAGCTGATCCAGCTGATTACCCGTTACTGACCTCAGCTTGCTTCTTGGCCATGATCCTGCTGATTTCTGATTTCCCAGAACTAACATTGACTTGTTTCTTGACCACAATCCTACTGGCTACCTATTGCTGACCTCAGCTTGCTTTTTACCACCATCTTGCTGATTACCCATTACTGACCTCAGCTTGCCTCTTGACCACTATCTTGCTGATTGCCTATTACAGACCTCAGCTTGCTTCTTGACCATGACCCTGCTGATTACCCATTACAGGCCTCGGGTTCCTTCTTGACCATGATCCAGTTGATTACCCATTACTGACCTCCGCTTGCTTCTTGACCATGATCCTGCTGATTACCCACAACTGACCTTGACCACTGTCCTGCTGATTACCCATTACTGGCCATAGCTTGCTTCTTTACCATGATCCAGCTGATTACCCATTACTGACCTCAGTTTGCTTCTTGACCATGATCCTGCCAATTACCCACAACTGACCTTGGCTTGCTTCTTGACCATGATCCTGCTGACTACCCCTCGCTAGCTACTTGACCACGATCCTGCTGACTACCCAGCTTGCTTCTTGACCATGGTCCTGCTGGTTATGCATTACTGACCTCAGCTTGCATCTTGTCCATGATCCTGCTGATTGCCCATTGCCTCCTGACCACACTGCCTTCCATCCTACCTAATACAGACCTTTCGGGTTGTCAACCATTGGTTCTTTGAAACCCTGTCTCCAGCCTCTTGTGAGTTCTGGTGCGTAGGTCAGCTGTTTTTCCAGTCTCCTCTTCTGTGGCTTCTTCACCCAGTTCTCCAGTGGTCTCCCCAGCACTCTACTAGAGCACCTTTCTGCCAAGTTACCTTCTAGAAGTGATCACCTGTGGACTGGATTCTTGGCACTCATGCAACTTTGTGCCCTGCCACTCCCTGCACCATTTCCAGGGGTGTTTGGACCAGAGCTTTAAGGGAAGGCCTCTGATCGGGTATGTGATACACATGATCCTTCACAGAGCTCCTTCATTTCACATTACTGAATGTAAATTGCCTATATGAAGATAGTCAAGTTCAGAAAAGCTATTGTGGAGCAATACTTATTCTGTCCCAAGGCAATACATTTTTAGGGAGTTTAAATTGGTTGTAAAGCCTGAAGGTCTTTTTACGGAGATTTTAAAACCATCTGTTAAAGTGGTATTAAAGACTTCTTTTTTTTTCCAACAACAACAAACGTACCTGCTCCATGTTTTGGTTTTGCACAGAGAAGCCCTGATCCTCCTCTTCTCTGTTCTCCCCGCCTACGCTCTGGGCTCTTGCTATGGGGGCACTCATGCATGCTCGCTCCCGAGCCCCTATGCATGAAGGTAAAAAAAGAAATAAGTATGCAGCTCCCCCACAGCCCCCTAATACTTACCTGAACCTGAGGGGCTGCTATCCTGGCTCACTGCCTCCTTATTGGCCATTGACTCCCACTGCTGTCAATCACAGCCAGTGAGGAGGGAGGGTGGACGGGCCCAGCTCCATTCTGTGTCTTATGGACACAGAACGGGGCTCGGGAGAGAGCATGCACGAGTGCCCCCATAGCAACAGCCCAGAGCGCCGCCGGGAGACCAGAGAAGAGGAGGATCAGGGCTGCTCTGCGCAAAACCATTACACGGAGCAGGTACGTTTGTTGTTGTTGAAAAAAAAAAAAGTAGTCTTTAATACCACTTTAACAGAGGGTTTTAAAAAACCTATAAATAGTTCAGTATGGAGTTGCTTTTTTTTTCTTTCTTTTTTACTAAAAGCTTTGAACCTTTTAAATATAAGTGATGTACATATTAATAGTAGCTCTTTCACGTAAGAAAATGTTCTCAATTCGGGTTTGCCATTCCTTTAAACATCTTCTTCAACTCTCAAGCTTCAAAAACTATTATGAGAGTCTAGAAGAGATCGAAATATAAAGAAATCCTATTCCTTCTTTTTCTGGGTGAGAGACCCGTCCCTCCTTCCTACTATATTTTCCTTTACAACTGCAGTGGAGTGGAGTTTCCATTGACAAACTTTATGCCTCCCATTATTTCTCTTCTACCTCTGTGCGTCTAAAGACAGAAAGAATGAATTAAAGGGCAAATAACTCTTCTACAATCACAGAAAGAAACATTGGGTACCACATTAATCATTTCACTAATTTTAAATGTTCAAAAAAAAAAAGAAAGACTGCTGTGACAAATACAAAAAAGCTTGACGTTGTTCTTATTTTTTTTTCTTCTTTCTTGAAAACAGCATGGCAAAACAAGGCAAAGATACAAAGTAATTCTGAAAGGGCTTATTCCCAAGGTTAGATTCTGTACTGACAGCGGGAAGGCACTATCAAACACTAAAAGAACCCTTTCAAATATGTTTATAAAAATGCTCATTGATTTAGTAACAATGCTGCCAGAAGTACCCAATAAGACATCTGCAAAACAAACACACAAACAGAGAAAATCCAAATGTATTATTAAAGGTAAAATGTGTAATAATAATTATATTCATTATATTTGCTCTGCCGGCCTGCCTGCCGTTTTGAATGTGATTGCTTGTTTTCATTCTAAATACTTTAATAAGATACTATATATATATTTATATATATATAGTGACTGAGGGAGACCCTATCACTGTGAAAATGAAGGAGAAATGGAGGAGAATATGACACAGGATTCGCATAAAGGGTTAATGTGTCAATGGGTCAATCCATTTGTCCAGAGTTTACCAGGTGCCTTAAGCCTGTCTGAGTGAGTACACAGGTGTGCCGGGTTGTTATATACTCAAGCCTGAGAATTACTTAAGGCTCCCGTGTATGGAGAGAGTTCCCAGTGTGGGAGACAGATGGTCTCACCCAGGGGTCAGAGGAGGCCCAGTCTGGAGTCAAAGGACAGGAGGTCTCACCCAGGGGTCAGAGGAGCCCCAGCTTGGATTCAAGGGATACAAGGTCTCACTGAGAGGTCAGAGGAGCCCTATCCATGTGTCAAGAGACAGGAGGTCTTACCCAGGAGTCAGAGGAGCCCCAGCTAGGAGTCAAGAGACAAGAGGTCTTACCCAGGAGTCAGAGGAGCCCCAGCTAGGAGTCAAGAGACAGGAGGTCTTACCCAGGAGTCAGAGGAGCCCCAGCTAGTAGTCAAGAGACAAGAGGTCTTACCCAGGAGTCAGAGGAGCCCCAGCCAGGAGTCAAGAGACAAGAGGTCTCACCCAGAAGTCAGAGGAGCCCCAGCTCAGAGTCAAGAGATACAAGGTCTCACTGAGAGATCAGAGGAGCCCTATGCATGTGTCAAGAGACAGTAGGTCTTACTCAGGAGTCAGAGGAGCCCCAGCTAGGAGTCAAGAGACAAGAGGTCTCACCCAGGTGTCAGAGGAGCCCCAGTTCGGAGTCAAGAGATACGAGGTGTCACTGAGAGGTCAGAGGAACCCTATCCATGTGTCAAGAGACAGGAAGTCTTACCCAGGAGTCAGAGGAGCCCCAGCTAGGAGTCAAGAGACAAGAGGTCTTACCCAGGAGTCAGAGGAGCCCCAGCCAGGAGTCAAGAGACAAGAGGTCTCACCCAGGAGTCAAAGGAGCCCCAGCTCGGAGTCAAGAGATACGAGGTCTCACTGAGAGGTCAGAGGAGCCCTATCCATGTGTCAAGAGACAGGAGGTCTTACCCAGGAGTCAGAGGAGCCCCAGCTAGGAGTCAAGAGACAAGAGGTCTCACCCAGGTGTCAGAGGAGCCCCAGCTTGGAGTCAAGAGATACGAGGTCTCACTGAGAGGTCAGAGGAGCCCTATCCATGTGTCAAGGGACAGGAGGTCTTACCCAGGAGTCAGAGGAGCCCCAGCTAGGAGTCAAGAGACAAGAGGTCTCACTCAGGTGTCAGAGGTGCCCCAGCTCGGAGTCAAGAGATACGAGGTCTGGGGGCGTGGCCGGCCGGAGAGGAAGATGGACGCCTAAGCTTACAGCTCGCCAGCCAGGGGACACAATCCACCGCAATCGGCCGTATATACAACCCCATCCACAGCCATCCTCGCTCCACGCACCCAGGAGACGACGATGCAGGCATCTAGGAAGCGATTTACTGACCACAGGCCCCAGAAACTGACAGAATTTGCCTACAAGCCGGCGGGACGGGATATCCAAGATGGCGCCGACCAGGCTGCGCCGCGCGAGCCCTACACGGACCTCCCGGATGCCGCCACGGATGACTGCACAGACCCAGGTACTGTAGCTGACCCATCCCAAGCACTGGAGGGTGACCCACTCCCTAACAGCCCAGCCAAAGCTAAGATGCGGCTTGACACGCCGCCACACCGCTCACAGCGCCAAAAAATTGAGGCCCAGGCTCCTATCCCCTTCTCCCTAGACCAGGCCCTGCATTCCTCCATGGCCTCCTTCCCCACCTCAGGCCAACCAGTCATGGACACCACACTGAAGGACATGCTGCTCTCCCTCCAGACCTCCCTCATGACGGACCTCTCATCCATGTTCCACAGAATCACCTCTGATATTCATCTACTGGAAGACAGGGTGACTAACACTGAGAGAGGGATACATGCATGCACATCCACAGTTAATGGAGTCATTGATGCCTATGACACAGTTAAAGAAGAACAGGCATGGATGCGGGCCAAGCTGGCCGATTTAGAAGACAGGTCCCGCAGGAACAACATAAAGTTGAGAGGCGTCCCTGAGACCATACTCCCCGCGGACTTGTCGAGATACGCAAAGGAACTGATGCACATAGTGATTCCTGAAGCGTCCCCGCGCGATGTCATAATAGACAGGATTCACAGAATCGCCAAACCAGCCCACCTAGCAACCTCGGTCCCCAGAGATGTCCTAATGAGGGTCCACTTCTACCACATCAAAGAGAAACTCCTCATGGGACTCAGAGCTAAATCACCCCTACCTGCTCCATACACTGGCATCCAACTCTTTCCCGACCTGTCCAAGTACACCCTCCAAATGCGAAGACAGCTTAACCCGATAACCAAAAGCCTGCAAAATCATAAGCTGCAATACAAATGGCGCTACCCTGCAACCATCCTTATTGCACACAACGGCCAAACACATGCCATTGGAGATCTAGAAAAAGGCCTAAAGCTCCTCCACTCCTGGCGGATAACTCCTGAGTTACCCAAACCACCTTCCTCAGACAGAGGACCCAATACGTCCCGCAACTTACAAAATCGCAATCTCAACTGAAAGATGCATACCTCATTACTTCACTTGGCCGCTAACAGTTAACTTAGCTCCCCTGAGCTCTGGCAACCTGCTACTCCTGCCTTCTCCTTCCGGTATTATTGACTCCCTGCACCCCCATATAGAGGCATATAAGGTGTTCAACACCCCCTCTAGCTTTTCTTTCTACTAATAGAAGAACCACCTCCAACTACTACACCGAACTTCCCACTACTGGATCACTTCGCCAAGCTCCACCAGCTGTATTATATTCTTCACGCTCTGTTACTGCGTTGACTTTTTTCTTTTCTTTCTTTTTGTTGTTTTTATTTTATATTACCTGTAATCTAACACATTGCTCTATTCGCAGCATTCTAGTCCAAATCTTTTTACAGAAACTCAGACTGCCACGAAGCAACCACTAATTCCTTGACCCAGGATCCTCCAGCACCAACCTCCAAGACCAGCCTACTACCACCTCAACCTACACTCAAGTCTCGGACTTCCGTTTCCCAACAGCTGAATCCCAACATCAGGTACCTCCGGACCAACCCTCCAACGCCTAACTGTAAGTGTTGTGCACTACACACACCGCAAGATGCCATTCACCATTCTCTCTTTAAATGCCAACGGGCTAAATCATCCCGCCAAACGTCACTCACTGTGGAAAACCGCTGCGGCTCTCCACAGCGACGTGCTATGTATCCAGGAAACCCACCTACTGCACTCCAATACTCCCTTATGCAACAACCACCAATATCCACATATCTTCCATGCCACGCACCCCACTAAAACAAGAGGGGTCATGATAGCGATCCAGAACACTCTAGATTTCCAACTCCTTGATGTAATATCAGACCCAGAGGGTCGTTTTCTTATCCTAATCTGCACAATCAACAAAGCGAACTATACCTTAATCAATATCTACGCCCCAAACTCTCACCAACTGAGATTCCTCCACAAAGTCCTTCGCTCTGCCAACACCATTGAAAAGGGCCACAAAATAATATGTGGCGACTTCAACCTGGTCCCAGACGTTTTGATGGACTCTACCTCACCCACGAAACGCCGTGAATCTCCTCTAAAAAAATTAATCGCCTCACAGGATCTATACGATGTATGGAGATGCCATCACGGCTCTGAACGCGACTTTACCTTTTTTTCATCCAGACACCGCTCGTATTCAAGAATAGACCTGTTCCTGTCTGACAAATGTATTTTGCAAAAAATATCTGACTCAAAGATCCACACCACGACATGGTCGGACCATGCCCCCATCTCAATTACAATACAGGATACCAATTTACAGCAAAACACGTTTCTCTGGCGTGCTAACAACTATATTTTACAAAGCGACACGTACACCCCAGAAATATCGAAACACATTACTGAATTCTTCTCCTTGAACAAAGGCTCGGTACCCGACCCTGCCGTGGTGTGGAGCACACACAAAGCATATATGCGGGGAATGTTAATTAAACTTAGTTCTCAGCACAAGAAGAAGAGGACGCAGCAGATAGACGAATTAACAACACAGATAGCAACCCTAGAACACAGGCTCAAAAATGACCCCCAAGACCCACAGGCCAACCAATTACTAAACCTCAGACAGGAGCTTAGAACCCTACTCCTCCACTCCTATGAGTTCCTTCACAGGAAATTTAAAGCATCTACATACTCTACCTCTAACAAAGCTGGCAAGAAACTCTCCCAACGACTAAAAGGTAGACGTATCAAAACTAAAATAACCCAACTCATTCACCCCCATACTAACACCCCCTTAAGTAACCCCCAAGATATAGCCGATGCCTTCAGCGCTTACTATAAAGACCTCTACAACCTGAAACAGGACCCCCAGACCCCTCAACCCACCCAAGCTGAAATAGACCACTTCCTCCACAAGCTAGATCTACCCAAATTGACTGAGAAACAATTGACCACCTTAAATGCCCCGTTCACTGATCAAGAAATCAAAAAAACTATAGACTCCCTCCCTAGCGGTAAAGCACCGGGCCCCGATGGATTAACAGGGGAATACTATAAAAAATTTTACCCACAGTTGATCCCACATCTTAATGACCTATTTAATCATGCTGCCTCCTCTTCTACCTTTTCGCCAGAATATTTAAAAGCGTTGGTTATCACATTGCCGAAACCAGGGAAACAGTCGAATGTCCCCCAAAACTTCCGCCCCATCTCCTTACTCAACCTAGACCTCAAATTATACGCCAAAACTTTAGCGACAAGACTACTCAAAATTATGCCCACTATTATAAACCAAGATCAAACAGGCTTCACAAAAGGCAGACAAGCCTCAGATGCCACCAGAAGGATGATTAACCTTATTCATCATGCTGAATCCACCGGAACGCCTTCTCTGCTCCTATCCCTGGATGCAGAGAAGGCGTTCGACAGAGTTCACTGGTCCTACCTAGAGTCGGTCCTCCGGAAGTTTGGGTTCCAAGACCAAATTCTCAGAGCCATCATGGCCTTATATTCCAACCCCGAAGCTCAGGTTTATACAGAAGGCATCTTATCTCGGCCATTCCCAATCACAAACGGCACCCGCCAAGGATGCCCCTTATCCCCCCTCATATTCAACATGATTATGGAACCCCTAGCAGAACATATCCGCTCTGATGCCAACATCTCGGGCCTACGAATCGGTCCTTATCACCACAAAATTAGCCTGTTTGCGGATGATGTTAGAAGTTCAAAAGATACTGAATTGGTTTAGCTCGGTCTCATACTACAAAATCAATACGACCAAATCCTTCCTACTAGATATCAATGTAGACGCTACTATGAGGAACCTCCTCCAAGTACAATATCCATTTGCCTGGGCAGATTCTGACATTTCATATCTAGGCATCCAATTACCGAGGACGACTAAAAAACTCTATTCATGCAACTACCTTCCACTCCTCCAAAACATTCAAAAGACCGCACAAAAAATAGCGAAACACGAACTCTCCTGGACAGGTAGGCTTGCAGCCTTTAAAATGATCTGCCTTCCCCAAATACTCTACTACTTTAGAACCCTACCCATTCCCCTGCCCGCCAAATTTTTCAGATCTCTCCAGACGTTATTTAATAAATTCCTCTGGAAAGACAAACGACCCAGATGCGCCCACACAAAACTGATCAAACACAGAATGGTGGGTGGCTCGAGCTCAATAGACTTCGAAGACTACCACCTGGCTGCTATCCTAGCCCAACTACCCTGCTGGTTTCAACCATCCCCATCCACTCGGTGGGGTCACATCGAACAATCTTCACTCACAAGACCCAACCTGAAAACATGGTTACTAAGCACTCCGCTAGGCGCTCCAATCCCAAGATCCCTTTCTCCCACTGTGATAGCTTCAGCACAGGCTTGGAAAAAAGCGACATCCCTAATGAACTACACTTCTAACACGCCTCATTCCCACATCCCCATACAATCATTACTCCATCTAATGCCAGAAATCTCACTTTCTCCATGGATCCTTAAAGGCATATGCTACATACAAGACATAGTACAAGACAACCACATCTCAACATTCCCTCAACTTCAAGCCACACATGCCATACCTTCAACAGAATACTTCACCTATCTCCGTATACGTCACTGCCTGGAAACTATACCACTCCCCATCTACAATATCCATCCCAAGACTTGGGAATACTTCACCAACCCCGACACAAAAATTAAAGGGATTTCATACTTTTATAATAACCTCCAACACAAACGTACCTTTACCAAATTGCCACCTCACCACACCTGGGAAAAAGACCTCGCCACAAACTTTACGGACACACAATGGCAACAAGCCCTCAAAACTAATTACAAATCCACCAAATGCGCGGCCCTATGGGAACTCACACAGAAGATTACACTAAGATGGTACCTGACACCAGCCCGAATAACATCCTTTAACCCTCAAATCCCTAATACTTGCTGGAGATGTAAATCTTCCACAAGCGACTTACTACACGTCTTTTGGTCTTGCGCCAACTTACAAAAATACTGGGATGACACCTTCAACTTAATCTCGAACATCACCCAAATCAAGACCCCTCCAACACCGGCTTTAGCGATCCTCAATCTCACCATTGAGGACATTCCCCACCCCCTCAGGTTCATAACCACCCATATCCTCATGGCAGCCAGACGAAATATAACCAGACATTGGAAGTCTGACACCCATCTGACGCTTACCCAAGTCACTGACTTGGTATCACTACATTACAGCTATGAGACTACTACAGCCTCACTCTCTGGGCAAGCCACAAAAATACACAAAGCATGGCAACCGTGGACCGACTGGACTAAAGACTGCGCACCCCACGTACGAACGAATTGATATACTGATCCTCCTTCTTGACCGAGCAATACCTATAACTCATTAAGATCTATATGTTACCTATATAACTGGTATTTTTATGCTAAATGCATCTTTCGTGTCTTTTACTAAAGGGTCCCCTTCGCTCCTGTGCCACTAAAGATCCCACATGGGGTGACACACTAGTGAAGTGGACCGTTTACATTCTCAGTTGTTTTTCCGTTCTCTTAATATGATATCAAAAGACACGATTAATACTTGAACATATCAGATCCCTGTTTGTGGATAGAAGTTCATACCTTTGATTGTTATACAGACGTCGTTGCACGACGTACAATGTTTAATTGTACAATGTATTTCATTTGAAATCTAATAAAAATATGGAATTAAAAAAAAAGAGATACGAGGTCTCATTGAGAGGTCAGAGGAGCCCTATCCATGTGTCAAGAGACAGGAGGTCTTACCCAGGAGTCAGAGGAGTCCCAGCTAGGAGTCAAGAGATAAGAGGTCTCACTCAGGTGTCAGAGGAGCCCCAGCTCGGAGTCAAGAGATACGAGGTCTCACTGAGAGGTCAGAGGAGCCCTATCCATGTGTCAAGAGACAGGAGGTCTTACCCAGGAGTCAGAGGAGCCCCAGCTAGGAGTCAAGAGACAAGAGATCTTACCCAGGAGTCAGAGGAGCCCCAGCCAGGAGTCAAGAGACATGAAGTCTCACCCAGAAGTGGAGTTTCCATTGACAAACGTTATGCCTCCCATTATTTATTTTCTGTCTCTGTGCATTTAAAGACAGAAATAATAAATTAAAGGGCAAAGAATTACTCTCCAATCACTAAAAGGAACATTGTGTACCACATCATTTCACTAATTCCAAAGGTTAAAAAAAAAAAAAGGATTGCTCTGATAAATATAAAAAAGCTCAATGTTGTTCTTATTTTTATTTTTTATTTTTTTTCTTGAAAAAGCATGGCAAACTGCAGTAAAATGAGGCAAAGATACAAAGTAATTCTGAAAGGCCTTATTCCCAAGGTTCATTTCTGTACTGACAGCGGGAAGGCACTATCAAACACTAAAAGGGTCCTTTCAAATCTGTTTATAAAAATGCGCGCGCATTGATTTAGTTACAATGCTGCCAGAAGTACCCAATAACACATCCGCAAAACAAGCACACAAACAGAGAAAAGCCAAATGTCTTATGTACACAGTATAGTGACTAAGTGAGAGCCTGAAAATGGAGGAGAATATGACACAGGATTCGCATAAAGGGTTAATGTGTGGTTCCGAACTATCGCTTCTGAGTGGAGAAAGCTGTGTTTTTGTTTTTCTCTGGATTCTGTGGTTCTCGGAACCTTCAATCCTTTGTCCGGAGTTTTTCCAGGTGCCTGCAGCAGTGTCCAGAGTACACAGGGACGTTATATACTCAAGTCTGAGGGTTACTCAAGGCTCCCCTGATTGGAGAGAGCTCCCAGTGTGGGAGACAGACGGTCTCACCCAGGGGTCAGAGGAGCCCCAGTCTGGAGTCGAAAGACAGAAGGTCTCACCCAGGAGTCGGAGAAGCCCCAATTAGGAGTCAAGAGACAGGAGGTCTCACCCTGGGGCAAGAGGTACCCCTGCCAGTAGCCAGTAGACAGGAGGTCTCATTCCAGGAGTCAGTTAGGCTCATATCCAGGTGTAAGGAGAACCATTCAGAAGCCAGCAGTGGGCCGTGCAGCAGGGTGCTGCAACTAAATGCTAAGAGAGCCAAGAGAACCAGTAGAGTTGGGCAACACAGTCAGAGGGACTGGTAAGAAGAGCAGCGATCCTGTCAACAAGGTGGCTCGGTATTTTCATTTATTCATATATATTGATGTGGAAGAATCTTTGCGTGGGCAACTGATGTCTATGTGAACTTTCTGTTTTATTTAATAAAAGTGGGCTGCCCTAAATCCAGTTTGACTGGTGCAACTCATTGGAAAAGCACCTACAACATGAGTATAATGTCCCCAAAACCACTACATAGCACACTACACACTACATATATATATATATATATATATATATATATATATATATATATATATATATATATATATATATATATATTGTGTATCTCACACAAGTGAGTACACCCCTCACATGAAGAAATGACACTTTGCTACAATGTAAAGTAGTGAGTGTACAGCTTGTATAACAGTGTAAATTTGCTGTCCCCTCAAAATAACTCAACACACAGCCATTAATGTCTAAACCGCTGGCAACAAAAGTGAGTACACCCCTCAGTGAAAATGTCCAAGTTGGGCCCAATTGGCTGAACACCACTTTCTTCTATTTCAGTGGGAGATAAACACTCCAGCTCTTCCAGACAATGGCACAAACTCTGGAGCTTCTGGCCTGAAAGCCTCACTACTCTCCTCGGCTGTGGGTGATGAAACACTCGCTTCAGTTTCGGGTATATTAGATGACCACAACCAGCTAATGTCCATCTCTCCCTCCTCACTGTCTCCAGTTGCCGAAGTTCCAGACTGAGATCTAGTCACAGGCCGTTGTGCAACTTCTGATGTGGATGATAATTCCTCCTCGGGGATTATCCTGACTGCATCAGTAAGGAGCAAAAGGTGATTCTGATGCCAAGTTTTAGTTGGTCCAGCACTTCCAGCCCTGGGAGCTGTTTACACACAACGTATGGCTGTGATCTCCATCGATTTGCCAACTTGTGTTTGCCAGGAATACCCAAATTCCTTAGTAAGACTCGTCACCTGGTTGAAGATCTTGGACCCTTACTTTAAGGTCAAAGTTTCTTTTATTCCTGCTCCCTCTGTTTTCTGACATGGTCCGGGCCTTCTCATAAGCAACCTTCAGACTCTTCCTCAGCCTATTTGCATATCCTCGGTGAGAAGCTTCTGATGTGTGATCCAGAGAAGTTCCAAAAGCTAGGTCCACTGGTAACCTAGCCTCACGCCCAAACAGCAGCCGATAAGGTGAATATCCTGTGACGTCACTCTTGGTGCTGTTGTATGCATGTACTAGAGCGGCAATATGCTTACTCCAGTTGGGCTTTTGCTCTGAGGTTAATGTCCCCAACATATTCAGAAGAGTTCTATTAAACCTCTCCGGCTGAGGGTCTCCTTGCGGATGATAGTGTGTAGTTCTGGATTTTTTAATCCCCAATAGATCCAGCAACCTCCTGATGAGTGTACTCTCAAAATCCCTTCCCTGATCTGAGTGGATCCTCTGTGGTAAGCCGTAATGGACGAAGAACTTCTCCAACAATGTCTTAGCCACTGTGATTGCCTTCTGGTCTTTCGTGGAGAAAGCTTGAGCATATCTGGTGAAATGGTCCGTGACTACCAGAATATTTCCTTGTCCACTCAAATCAGATTCTAGGCACAGGAAGTCTATACACACTAGATCCATGGGACCTTGGCTTGATAAGTGTCCCATTGGGGCTGCCCATTGTGGCAGAGTCTTTCTCTGGATACACCTATGGCAGGAGTGACAGTAACTCTCCACTTCTTTCCTCATGTAAGGCCAGTAGAATCTATCTCTTATCAATTGAAGAGTTCTTTCTGACCCCAGATGTCCATGACAATCATGTAGAGCGATTAACACTGTCTGTCTGTGCTTCTCTGGCAGCAACAGTTGCCACTTCTCCTCCGGATCTTCAGAGGGGCCCCTTCGGTAGACCACCCCTTGCAACAACTGCAACCGATCCCACTCTTTGTGTAACAACAGAGCTTCTTTTTGGGCGCCTTTAAAAAGTAGATCAGGGTGTTTACCCTCCAAAGCTTCCAATACCAAGCTGCAGAGTGGATCCTCTTGTTGCACTCTTGGCATACCCCACGTCAAACTCACTCTTTGAGAAAACTTCCTTCCATCTCATGAGCTGGGCTTTGGCATTTTCCATCCAAGCAGGCGTAAGGGAGGTGTTTTTTGGGTAGAAATTCTCTATGGGAATCTCTTCTTCAGAGCTCCTTGTTACATCTCTTGGCGAAACTGGGGTTGCTTGATTCGCCTGCCCAAGCAGCATTCTTGCTGGTATCTTCACAGGCAAGGCTGTCATGTTCCGAACATGGACTGAGACTCTCCCCCTGCTTCTCTTAAGTGCTTTAGTCGATAACACTTTTGGAAGTATCTCCAGACCCACATTCTCTTCCTGGGTGTCCGTTTCCAAGACAATGAAAGGACCAGGTCGTCTCCAGCTCAACTGAACAGAGGCCCTCATGCATACCACTTCACCCGGTTGTAGTAGTTGTTCACTTCAGTCTAAACGCCAGACTTTTCCCACTCCTTCTGGTGGGGCCTTCTGCTCATGTACTATGTCCTTGTACACTTGGGATAGCATGGGATGTACCTTCATGGCCGGGGCACTTTCCTTCTGTACAAGTGGTGTCAGGAGTCTTCTGACCAGATCAGTGTTTGTTCCGATGATGAGGGAACTTTTGTGGGCCTATCACGTACCTGGTAGAAGAGCCTGAATGGACGAGCAAGGCCTCCCTTACCACTCTGACTTAGGGCCCCTGATAGAGCAAACAGGAGGCACCAAAGTACAGAGTCGCACGAGTGCCAGAAAGTCTTTGGTGGTAGCAGGGTAGCAGGTCCGGTCGTACTGAAGAGACACAGAGAAGCTTCCGCAGGAGACTAGCAGATGGTAGCAGGTGCAGATGACAACGACAAGCAGCAGGGTCAGACAGGCAGGGTCATACACGGCAGATCAAATCGGGTACTAGGAGCAGGCAGGATCGTAGTCAGGAACAAGCCGGGTCAAACCAGATCAGCAGTGCAGTAGCCAGGGAGAAAGCAGAAGATTAGTCACAGGACAAGCCGGGGTCGGTACAGGCAGAGTTCAAGGGGAGGTAACAAGACGGGCCAGGAGTCAGGATACAGGTTCACAGGATATTGGACACTCAGAAGCTGAAGACAAGGCAGCACCAGGCCAAGCACCAGCTGGACTTAAATAGGTCGTTTGGCGCCAACGTGAACGAGCGCTAGTGCGCGCGTTAGATAGGTACGGAAGTGTGCAGGTGCCGATCGTATCTCAGGAATGCGTGACGGCCACTGTTTGCGCTCTTGTTCGCGCATGCGCACGTCTAAATGCCAAAACCCCGGTTTCTGTGTGCAACAGGAATATGTCTTCCTCTGTGCCTTAGATATCTTCGAGGCTGTCTACTGATGGGTGTATCCTGACATTGCCCCCCTCCAATGGGCAGCCTCCGGATGCCCAACTGAGCTAGTCTTTCCGGATGGTTTTGACAGAATGCTTGGATAAGTCTGTTGGCATGGATATTGCCCTCTGGCTCCCATGAATTTTCCTCAGGTCCGTACCCTTTCCATTTGACCAGGTACTGGACCTGATTCTGTCTCTTCCTGCAATCCATGATCGCCTCGACCTCGTACTCCTCTTCCCCATCTACCATTACAGGTGCAGGAGGATTACTACTTCGTTCGGGAAATGGATCTGGACTAGCAGGCTTCAGAAGAGATATATGGAAGACTGGGTGGATTCTGAAGGAATCCGGGAGTGCCAACTCATAAGCCACGTTATTGATCCTTTTCTTCACCCTGAAGGGTCCCACAAACCTAGGGCCCAGTTTTCTGGATGGGCAGGCTAATTTCAGATTAGTCGTAGCTAACCAGACCGGATCACCAGGTTCCAAAATTAACTCTCCTCGCTTCTTCTTGTCAAAGGATTTTTTATAGTCCTCCTGGGCCTTGGTCATCGTCTTCTGTAATAACTGATTGTTGGTCCTGAAAAAGTTTATTGTGTCCTGAACTGCCGGAACAGGGCATTCTGGAGCGGAGGCAGTCAAAAATGAGGGATGGAACCCATAGTTGGCGAAGAATGGGGCTTGTTTGATGGCAGAATGCTCTGAATTATTATACGCAAACTCCGCCAGAGGTAATAGTGCCACCCAGTCATCCTGTGAGAAGGAAGAGAAACAACGTAAGTATTGCTCTAACGTCTGGTTGGTCCTTTCCGTTTGACCATTGGTCTGGGGATGGTAAGCTGAGGAAAAGGATAGTTCGATTTTCAAGGATTTACACAAGGCTCTCCAAAATCTGGATGTGAATTGTACCCCGCGGTCCGACACGATATTGGCAGGAAGTCCATGTAGTCTCACAATTTCTTTAATAAAGACCTGCGCTGTCTCAGAAGCAGACGGGGTACCCTTCATGGGTAGGAAATGTGCCATCTTCGACAACCGATTTATGACTACAAAGATGGTAGAGTAACCTTCGGAAGGAGGGAGCTCAGTGATAAAATCCATAGAGATCATCTGCCAGGGTCTATCTGGAACTGGTAAGGGTCTCAACAATCCCCAGGATTTTGTTCGGCTATATTTATTTCTGGCGCAGGTAGGGCAGGTTTCAATGTACTTCTTGCAGTCTTCTTTTAAACAAGGCCACCAAAAGGTACGCTGTAAGAGTTCAGTTGTCTTGTGGACTCCAAAGTGTCCTGCAAGGGCATGGTCATGGCAGAGACCCAAGGTGGGGACTCGTAGGCCTTCAGGCACAAAGATCTTGTTGTTGTGCCATAAAAGGCCATCTTTAGCTTGTAGCGTCATCTCAGGAGATGGTGAGACATCAATAGTGGCTTGTCTAATCTGTGACAACAAATCTTCCTGTAATAAAAGGAAATTTCCGGGAGGAAGAATGGTATCCGGAGAAACTGGTTCTTCTGTCGTGCCAAACATTCGGGATAGAGCATCCGACTTAATGTTCTTAGATCCTGGCCTGTAGGTAATATGAAAGGTGAATCTTGTAAAAAAGAGTGCCCACCTGGCCTGCCGGGGTTTTAAGCGCTTTGCGACTCGCAGATACTCTAAGTTTCGATGGTCGGTGTAGATCAGGATCGGATGAGCTGCACCTTCCAGTAGGTATCTCCACTCTTCGAGAGCAGCTTTAATTGCCAGAAGCTGACGGTCTCCTACGTCGTAGTTTTTCTCTGCCGGGGATAACTTGCGGGAAAAAAATGCCACAGGATGTAGTAGGGACTTGGCCCCTTGGCGTTGAGACAGAACTGCCCCTACTGCCGTCTCTGATGCGTCTACCTCTAGGACGAACGGCAGAGCAGGATCTGGATGACGTAATATAGGTGCAGCTGTGAAAAGATCTTTCAGAGTTTCAAATGCGGTTTGCGCCTCGGAAGACCACTGGAACCGTTGAGATTGTCTTGTCAGTTGAGTTATGGGTGAAATTATTGCGGAAAACCCCTTGATAAATTTTCTATAGAAGTTCGCAAATCCTACGAACCGTTGCACCCCTTTCTTGTCCGTAGGAGCCGGCCAATCCAGGATGGCCGAGACCTTCTGGGGATCCATCTTAATGCCACCTGTGGAAAGAACAAGGCCCAGGAACTGGATGCTTTGGCATTCAAATTCGCATTTTTCTACTTTTGCAAACAAGCCGTGCTGTCTGAGTCGAACCAAAACTTTTCTGACATGTTCTCGATGGGCTTCTAAAGAAGGGGAGAAAATCAAGATATCGTCAAGATATACAATAACAAATAAGTCTAAATAGTCCCGGAAAACATCATTAATAAAGTGTTGGAACGTTGCTGGGGCATTACATAGCCCAAAGGGCATCACCAAGTATTCGAAATGTCCAAACCTGGTACGAAAGGCCATCTTCCATTCGTCACCTTCACGAATACGTACCAGGTTATATGCCCCTCGCAAGTCTAACTTTGTGAAGATGACAGCAGAACGGAGTCTCTGAAACAACTCTGGTACTAGAGGCAAGGGGTATCGGTTTTTGATCGTGATTTTATTTAAGTCCCGGTAATCCACGCACGGGCGAAGGGAAAGATCCTTTTTCTCAACAAAGAAAATCCCAGCTCCGGCTGGGGATGTAGAGGGACGGATAAATCCCTTTCTCAGGCTGTCATCAATATAGATTTTCAAGGCGGCAAGTTCAGGTTCAGTCAAGGGAAAGATTCGCCCAAAAGGTATCTCGGCCCCAGGGAGGAGCTCGATGGGGCAGTCGTATGGTCTATGTGGAGGTAGAATCTCAGCTCCCTTCTTACTGAACACATCGGCAAAGTCTTGGTAGGGGGCTGGAATGGAAGAACGATTTTCATCATCTGAGTCCATGCACAGCAAGGGGGATGGATGACAGAATGGTCTGGAGAAGCAATGTTGCTGGCAGTAGAGAGAGGGAAACTCGACTTTTCCGACATCCCAATGGATACAGGGATTATGTGCCTGGAGCCATGGCATACCCAGAATGATAGGGAAGAGTGGTGAAGCTATGGCATCCAGACGTATCAGTTCTCTGTGGTCACCAGCAATAGTAGCTAATAACGGAACAGTCTCCTGGGTAACCGGACCGGATTTAATATGTGACCCGTCTGCCAGGTGGATAGATAGTCCATGAGCTTTGGGTTGCAGAGGAATCTTATGTTGAAGAGCAAAAGTCAAATCAATGAAGCAACTGCAAGCCCCTGAATCTACAATAGCAGATACTTGGATCACTCTTCCTGAAAGTTGTAGTGAGATCTGTACGGCCAGGTGAGAAGACTTGGGAGGCCGGGAGGACTGGCTGGCAGGGAGAAAGGTCAGACATTTCCGAATCTTGGCAGGACAGGAACTCACATAATGGCCATCCCTTCCACAATACAGACACAAGTGGTTCTGACGACGGTACAGACGTTCCTCTGGAGAGAGGGAGGGATGGAACCTGCTGGGTTGAACTGGACTAGATGGACCAGGCTCTTGTGGTAGCAGCCCTAGAGGCTGGAATCGTTCAGTTGATCTCTCTGCACTGCGTTCTCTCAGACGTCTGTCGATTTGAATTGTCAGGTCGATGAGTGCTTCTAAGGATTCAGGTACTCCAACACGAGCTAGTTCATCTTTTAGGGGTTCGGATAGTCCTAGTCGAAATTGGTAACAGAGAGCAGCACTGTTCCATTCGACGTCTGCGCTCCAGCATCTAAAGTCCGTTACATAGTCCTCAGCGGCTCGATGGCCTTGCTGGAGCGCATGCAGAGCAGACTCGGCCGTGGCAGTTCGCAGAGGGTCCTCGTAGATTCGAGCCATGGATGCAAAGAAAGTGGTCAGGCTTGACAGACAGGGATTGTCCTGTTCCATTAAACGGTGAGCCCAGGACTGAGGTTCACCCTGCAGGAGGGAGATTACAAACCCTACTTTGGTGATCTCCTGAGAGAAGGTCTGGGGCTGTAATGAAAAATACAGGATACAGGCATTCTGAAAAGTCCTGAACTTGCCACGGTTGCCAGAAAACTTCTCTGGAATAGGAACCCGGGGTTCCGGTGACTGCATTACTAAAGCAGGTGTGGGAGAGAGTTCATGAATCCGTTCTTCCAGCTGGCTGTAACTTGCTTGCAGACTCTTGACTGTTTGGGTAAATGCAGTTAGGTGATAACACAGCTGCTCTACGGAGGAGGTTGCTCGTTCAGGCTCAGTCATGGCTGCCTTGTACTATCACGTACCTGGTAGAAGAGCCTGAATGGACGAGCAAGGCCTCCCTTACCACTCTGACTTAGGGCCCCTGATAGAGCAAACAGGAGGCACCAAAGTACAGAGTCGCACGAGTGCCAGAAAGTCTTTGGTGGTAGCAGGGTAGCAGGTCCGGTCGTACTGAAGAGACACAGAGAAGCTTCCACAGGAGACTAGCAGATGGTAGCAGGTGCAGATGACAACGACAAGCAGCAGGGTCAGACAGGCAGGGTCATACACGGCAGATCAAATCGGGTACTAGGAGCAGGCAGGATCGTAGTCAGGAACAAGCCGGGTCAAACCAGATCAGCAGTGCAGTAGCCAGGGAGAAAGCAGAAGATTAGTCACAGGACAAGCCGGGGTCGGTACAGGCAGAGTTCAAGGGGAGGTAACAAGACGGGCCAGGAGTCAGGATACAGGTTCACAGGATACTGGACACTCAGAAGCTGAAGACAAGGCAGCACCAGGCCAAGCACCAGCTGGACTTAAATAGGTCGTTTGGCGCCAACGTGAACGAGCGCTAGTGCGCGCGTTAGATACGTACGGAAGTGTGCAGGTGCCGATCGTATCTCAGGAATGCGTGACGGCCACTGTTTGTGCTCTTGTTCGCGCATGCGCACGTCTAAATGCCAAAGCCCGGTTTCTGTGTGCAACAGGAATATGTCTTCCTCTGTGCCTTAGATATCTTCGAGGCTGTCTACTGATGGGTGTATCCTGACAGGGCCCCAGGGGGCCAGGGACACACAACTGCCAGGGTGACGAAAGTCTCCGCCTTTCCAGCCACACTTGGGTGAAAGGTGAGTTTGATAGGGATATACCCTTCATAAGGAAAGTTCTGGGTACCTAGACCCCATATCTCCAATTTCTCTAACTTTTGCAGGGGCAGATGCTTGAGATGCTTCATGTAGAAATCTTTGTATAGTAAGGTCACTTGAGCTCCGGTATCCAACAGTGCCTTGGCGTAGATTCCTTCTACCTGGATTGGGATGATCGGAGAGGGTCCCACTAGGTTGCGGGGAAATTCACTCTGAGTGTTCGGCTTCTCCTGCCTACTAGAGCGTATCTTGACTCCTCGTTTCCATGAACGCTTCCTCAACTTCATTCTTCCCCTTTCTCTCAAAACTTTGGGAACTTGGGTTTCGTTGGAGTTGACAGCAGTTACAGGGCGCCCAGTTGACTCCTTCACTAGGGCCCTTTGAAGTTTTCCGCCGGCTTTTGACGCTGCACTGCTGCTCTTGGACTTGGGCACACGTTCCCGAAGTGTCCAACCCCTCCACAGTTGAAACAACGTCCAGATCGGCTTCTGAAGGTGGAGTCTGGTACTCTCTTTGATTTTTCTGTCCCTTCATTAGGCGGGTCTGGGGGTCTCGTGGTCAGTAAAGCCATCATTTCCATTAACTGAGCCACCTGAATCTTGAGAAGCTCAATCTGTAGATCATCCTCCATCACATTAACTGTTCAGGCTCCAACAGTGTGCTTTGGTTCATGACTGTTCTCCTTCTTCCTTTCTAGGATGGCTTCTTCCTCCCTTACAATCCGAATTAGATCTGGGTACTTCAATATGCCTCCATCTTGCCGAGTTCTTAACTGGAGGGTGATGGGGTCCAAAGGCTGGGCACCCCTTAGGACTTGTTTGGCTCGAATCTCATCCACCTTACAAGGATCTATTCCCTTCTTTAGTAGTATCTGGTGAATGGCCTTGTCCAGCCGTCTCACATATTCTGATAACTTCTCTCCAGTTTCCTGATAGGTGTGTTCTAATTGGTAAATTAGGTCGGAAACCTTTTCAGTACGTCCAAACACATCTTGCAGGATATCCAAGTAGTCTTGGGCTACACAGTTCTGTTTGCTGAGCTTTAAATTTCGAATGGCCTCGGAAGCAGGCCCCTTGAGACTCTCAGTGATCCGTTGTTTCTTCTGTGTTTCAGGGATGTCCCACTCATCCAGCACCTGTGTGGTCTGTTCCAACCATTCTTCAAAAGTATCTTCTCCTTTGGGTACAGGCTGTTGGCCCGAGAAGATGCCCAGTTTTCGGTACCCAATCCCTGAATAGGTTGAGCTCCCTTTCTGACATTGGGACACCAAGTTTCCAAGGGCTGTGATGAGTTTGGGTTCAATTGCAGTCGGTGCTGACTGCGATGGACCCCTGACTCTTGTTAAACTCATCTGAGAGAAGTTGGCAGGATCCTCCCCCTGCTCTCTTGGGTGGGTCAGGTAAAATTTTGTCTTGTCAGCGAGTTCAACCCTTTCACCCTTGAAGTTTTCCGGAACTCCCTTCCTCCTTTCTAATAAGGCATAGGTGCGGCATGTCTCATGATCAGGTCTTACTGCGACCACCTTGGCTCTTTGTCCCGGGGATAGTGTTTTCACCACTTGGTTAATATGTTCCTTCTCCCAGATATCTCCCCAGAGTTCCATGGCTACGCTCGCTTCTGAGCGGGCGCCTTCCGCCTCACACCACTGTGACGCAGTGAGGAGATCCATTCTAGGGTTATTAAGAGGGTGCTTGGCTTCAGAGTGACAGTTATCCCGGACGAGCCCCCACATGTAGCAATAACTCACGGTGGAGCTGCTGGTTTAAGCGGGCCTGTCCTCTTTGCTCTACACCCTTCTTAAATTGTTCATTCCCCTTGACACAACTGTAGTGCAGTGTTGAAATAATATGAGCATTAACTTTAACCCACAATATACACTTACAATTAGGATTACCTCTACCTGGGTACTGATAGCTCCACCTGTAGGAGAAATGACAACACTGCACACAAACTTCAATAATGACCAAAAATAACTTCTTTCTTTGAATAAGTAATATATTTATATAAAGAGTTATTTCAATAAATATACTATCACACCAACGTAGTGTGATAGTATAAGAAATGATATGACAATCAATAACAATCACAGAAATATATATATATATATATATATTGGTATGAATCTATACCCGGGAGCTCCCCCTGCTCTAGACCTTAAAGTCACTATACTAAAATGCAGGGCCCTGCAAGGAAAGAGGTAGTCCAGACGTCTTCAATCTTCGCTAGCTTTTAAAATTGTAATCTGTACAGAGGGTTCATCCTGGGTGTTGCGCAGTGTAGTATAACACACTAAAACAATTGTAATCCAAATGAGTGACTAGATGCCTTTATATGAAGAAACAAAACATCTAACATCCGCTCTTGAACGCTGAAGTCTATTTGGATGTAATACTCTCAGGCACTATCAGTCCCAACAACACTCTGCACAGTTCTAAAGATGTGTGTGTAATAGTCAATTAAACTTCTGGGTATCAACCCTCTCACCACACGGAATCCAGGCAGGTGGATGTCTCCGGTTCAGCAGTTCTCAGTTCCGTATAGAGGCACCACCACGCCGTCACACTGTTCCGTTCACAAACGACCGGGAGTCCTCGGTTAACTCCCCACGGGTCCTCCGGAACAATCACGTCTCTTGTCCAGCTCACTGCGATGTGATGGCAGGATACTGCAGCTGCTCAGCTCCTTCGCAAGGTAGGCCGCAACCCTGTGGGACACACACACCCACAGAGTTCTGCTGGCAGGCCACGCGTCCCAGGAACAAGAGACCTAAAATGGCCGCTGCTTACCCTTTTATATCCTCCCACAATGCAGTTCAGTTCTGACTTTGTCCTGGAGCATTGTGGGTGGGTCAAAGCTACAGTTCCGAAGTAAACAGTGAATCACTTCCATGTCACTTAATCCTGAGGCGTAAACTTATTGTGCTTTATCAATTGTCCACAAGATGGCACTAACACAACTATTGTACTGAATAATACACATAGAGCCTAGTTAAGCTGCTAGGGCTAACCCCTCCCCTAGTTAGGCTGCTAGGCTAAATTTCGTTTTTGGCTTTACTGTAGGGAGTGGAGCGTAGATTGATTGTTTTTGTCTGTTTAGGGTTTCTTGAACTGAGTGTTTGATTTCTCTTACTTGTCTTTAGAAGAAGCTTCCAGAGCATAGGGCAGCGGGATGCAGATGACCAGTATGAATATTTATCATGTCCCAGCCCAGATGTGGGTTAATGTCCTGTTCAGGGAGAGTTTCGGTCTCCAGGGGGGGGGGGCTACTGCCCCTAGGAGAGAGTTTCTGAAACAGGAGATTGCAGTCTGGGTCTCAGCGGGAGCTGGGCTGAAGGTGTGGGGAAGACTGCTAAATGAGTATTTGCTGGAAGGCATTGTCCTGAAGTCCTGAGTCTGGAGAAGGATCTTTTTATCTTCCTCACTGAGGATCTACCTGTGGATTCTGGGTGGCAGACAGCTCCAGGGACGTTGAAATTGATTTACTAAAACTGGAGAGCGCAAAATCTGGTGCAGCTGTGCAAGGTAGTAAATCAGCTTCTCACTTCAGCTTGTTCAAAAAACCTGGAAGCTGATTGGTTTCTATGCAGAACTGCACCAGATTTTGCACTCTCCAGTTTTAGTAAATCAACTTCACTGTGAGTAAAGACCTTGCTGTGGACTTTGTGTGTGCTTGTGCTAGAAGGGATCTAAGTGCCAGAGGTTGCTACCTGGACTGGGGCTCCTCTAATAGAGTCCTAGATATACTGGCCATTCCCTGTTATCTCCAGGAAAGGATGCTGTAAGAAAATTAGTGAAAGTTTGTCCTCCTGTTATTGCTGTTGATAGTTTTGGAGCATCCTGTGACCCTCTTACGTTTAAAGTTCTTCACGCAATAAATACTAAAAGACATCCCCTGGACTGTGTTATTGGAGCCGGTGTGAATCAACCAGTGCTTGCGGTGGTGGACAGCTTCTGCAGTTTTAGGAAAGAACCAGGTAATACCAGTGACCCCTGCAGGAGTAGCACTCTTTATAGATGTACCTCTATATATCTATATCTATATATCTATATCTATATATATATATATCTATATATATATCTATATATATATATAGATCAGAGGCGTATCTAGGGTATGGCAGCCATGGCAAGTGCCATGGGCGCCATAGGGGGGGGCGGCAAAAAAGCACAAAAAATAAAGTCCCACCACCCGTCCTCTTGCGGCCGCCTCCCGCTATATTCTTGTCCCCGGCGCCACGACCGGCCTGCTGGAGCGCAATGCCGGCACAGCAAATTAGCAACTGAGGAGGCCAGGAGGGAAGCCAGTGACAGGCGCCCCCCCTGACGGCCGATGAGTTGGTCTGGCCAGAGTGACCGCCCCTGGGTCATCTACGTAGAGATAGAGTAACTGGTGGAGGCGGAGCCTAATTCTTCGCCCAGGGCCGGATTAACATAGGGGCTGGTGGAGCTGCAGCTCCAGGCCCCTAACTCAATATAGGCACATGGAAGTGGCTTGTCAATTCCTGTGTGCCTTCCTGAAGGAAGAGGAGCCCTCTGTGCTCACATGGAGGAGACAAGTCAGTGCAGCCGAGTCCTGTCTCTGCCGATGCCTGACTCCTATCACAGGATCTGTTCACTCACACAGATCCTCCATGTCTGGGGGAGGGGCGCTGATGTCCTAACCAGCAGGAGCCCGGGAGGAAGGACATCTCCCATGCTGTTATGATAAGGTCAGTACATTTGTTAGGGGGATGTTGTGTAATTATTGTGCTAGGGGACAGACTGCTGCTTCCCCCATGTAATGTGCTCTCTTGTGCCCAGTGCCCACCATGTCATGTGCATTGCAGTGCCCCCATGTAATGTGCTGTGCCCACCATGTCATGTGCATTGCAGTGCCCCCCATGTAATGTGCTGTGCCCACCATGTCATGTGCATTGCAGTGCCCCCCATTTAATATGCTGTGCCCACCATGTCATGTCATGTGCATTGCAGTGCCCACTATGTAATGTGCTGTGCCCACCATGTCATGTGCATTGCAGTGCCCCCCATGTAATATGCTGTGCCCACCATGTCATGTGCATTGCAGTGCCCACTATGTAAAGTGCTGTGCCCACCATGTCATGTGCATTGCAGTGCCCCCCATGTAATGTGCTGTGCCCACCATGTCATGTCATGTGCCTTGCAGTGCCCCCATGTAATGTGCTGTGCCCACCATGTCATGTCATGTGCCTTGCAGTGCCCCCCATGTAATGTGCTGTGCCCACCATGTCATGTGCATTGCAGTGCCCCCCATTTAATATGCTGTGCCCACCATGTCATGTCATGTGCATTGCAGTGCCCACTATGTAATGTGCTGTGCCCACCATGTCATGTGCATTGCAGTGCCCCCCATGTAATATGCTGTGCCCACCATGTCATGTGCATTGCAGTGCCCACTATGTAAAGTGCTGTGCCCACCATGTCATGTGCATTGCAGTGCCCCCCATGTAATGTGCTGTGCCCACCATGTCATGTCATGTGCCTTGCAGTGCCCCCATGTAATGTGCTGTGCCCACCATGTCATGTGCCTTGCAGTGCCCCCATGTAATGTGCCCACCATGTCATGTGCCTTGCAGTGCTCCCCATGTAATGTGCTGTGTCCAGTATGTCATTTGCTGTACATTGCAGTGCCCACCATGTCATGTGCTGTGCATTGCATTGCCCTTCATGTGATGTGCAGTGCCCACCATGTAATGTGCAGTGCCCACCATGTCATGTGCTGTGCCTTGCATTGCCCACCATGTAATGTGCAGTGCCCACCATGTCATGTGATGTGCCATCCAGTGCCAACCATGTCATGTGCAATGCCCACCATGTCATGGCTGTGCCTTGCAATGCCCGCTATGTAATTTGCAGTGTCCACCATGTCATGTGCTGTGCCATACAGTGATCCCACCATGTAATGTGCAGTGCCCACCATGTCATGTGCACTTCCCACCATGTCATGTGCTATGCTGTGCCCACCCTGCCATGTTTCGTGCCCAGCATGTAGTGTGTTGTGCCCACTGTGTAATGTGCTGTGCTGTTCAACAGTGCCCACCATGTCATGTACAGTTCCTAACATGTAATGTGCAGTTGCATTTCCCCACCATGAAACGTGCTATGCCATGCAGTGCCCACCATGTAATGTGTTGTGCCCACCATGTAATGTTATGTGCCATTCAGTGCCCACCATGTAATGCGCTGTGCCCACCACGTCATGTGCTGTGCCATGCAGTGCCCACCATGTAATGCGCTGTACCCACCATGTAATGTGCTGTGTCATGCAGTGCCCATCATGTCATGTGCAGTGCCCATCATGTAAATTGCTGTGCAGTGCCCACCATGTCATATGCTGTGTTGTGCCCACCATGTCATGTGCTGCATCATGCAGTGCCTACCATGTAATATGCTGTACTCACCATGTAATGTGCTGTACATTGTCCACCATGGCATGTGCCGTGCAGTACCCACAATGGAATGTGGTGTGCAGGGCTCATCATGTCATGTGTGGTGTCCACCATTTAATGTGCTGTGCTCACAATGTAATGTGCTGTGCTGTGTCATGCAGTGCCCACCTTGTCATGTGCTGTGCAGTGCCCACCATGCTATGTGCAGTACCCACTATATAATGTGTTGTGCCCACCATATAATGTTCTGTGCAGTGCCCACTTGTAATGTCCAGTGCCCACCATGTAATGTGCTCAGCTGTGCCTGCCATGTCATGTGCTGTGCCCACCATATAAGGTCCTGTGCCCACTGTGTGCATGTGCTGTGCCCACCATGCAATGTGTTGTGTTGTGCAGTGCCAACCATGTCATGTGCTGTGCCCACTATATAATGTACTGTGCCTACCTTGTAATGTGCTGTATTGGGCAGTGCCAACCGCGTCATGTGCTGTGCCCGCCATTAAATGTGCTGTATCCACCATGTAATGTGTTGTGCCAACCATGTGATGCACTGTGCTATACCCCCCCCTCCCGTGTAATGTACTATGCTGTGCCCCCCACAGACTCACCCCCTCACTCCCACCCCCCTCTCTCTCTCTCATCCCCTCTCTTTCACCCTGTTCTCTCACTCACCCCCTTCACCCCATACCACCCTCTCTCTTTCACCCTCTCTCTATTCCCCTTTTTCTCACCTCTCTCTCTCTCTCTCTCTCTCTCTCTCCCTCTCTCTCTCCCCCACTCTCTCTCTCTTTATCCCCCCCTCTCTCTCTCTCCCCCCCCCTCTCTCTCTCTCTCCCCTCTCTCTCTAATTTAAATTTAACAAAAAATTTTTGCGTTTTCATTTTATTTATTTTCATAAAAAGGCCCACCAACATCCTTAGCACCAGACCCATGATGCTCTTAATCTGGGCCTGTCTATAGGGGAACATGGAGGCTGGCGACCAGGAGAAGAAAGAGATATCAGAGAGTAGAAAACCAATTGGAACCCCCCCCCCCCAGGCAGCAGCAGCAGCAGGTACTAGTACTGTACAGCACCTGTCACTAGGGATGAGCCGAACACCCCCCGGTTCGGTTCGCACCAGAACCCGCGAACGGACCGAAAGTTCGCACGAACGTTAGAACCCCATTGACGTCTATGGGACTCGAACGCTCGAAATCCAGGGGACATGTATCAATGCAAAAAAAACTTTTAAAAACGGCCGTTTTTTCGGGAGCAGTGATTTTAATGATGCTTAAAGTAAAAAAAAAAAAGTGAAATATTCCTTTAAATATCGTACCTGGGGGGTGTCTATAGTATGCCTGTAAAGTGACGCGTGTTTCCCGTGTTTAGAACAGTCCCTGCACCAAATGTCATTTTTAAAGGAAAAAATCTCATTTAAAACTGCTTGCGGGTTTAATGTCATGTCGAGTCATGGCAATATGGATGAAAATCAGTGAGACAAACGGCATGGGTACCCCCCCAGTCCATTACCAGGCCCTTTGGGTCCTGTATGGATATTAAGGGGAACCCCGCACCCAAATTAAAATAAGGAAAGGCCCTATATACTCTGAACAGCAGTATACAGGCGGTGCAAACAAGACAGGGACTGTAGGTTTGTTGTTAAGTAGAATCTCTTTGTAATTTTGAACGGGTACATTTTAAACGTGTTTAGCTCCAGCCAAAAAATCTTTTTTAAGCTTTTTGGAAAACATAGGGAAGGGTTATCACCCCTGTGACATTTGTTTTGCTGTCTTTCCTCCTCTTCAGAAGATTTCACCTCACTTTTTTGTCCCAATGAAAAATGTTTTTTGAAAATTTGGGTTTTTTTGTGGAACAAGGATTGGAAAGCATCAGTGGAAAGGAGAAATGTTTTTCCCATATTAACTCTTACAGGAGAGAATTTCCCTTCCTAGGGGTAGATTTCATCTCACTTCCTGTTGTCTCCTTCCGTTTGCAAGTAGGAGTCGTTTGTAAGTTAGATGTTTGAAAGTAGGGTCCTGCCCTATATACTCAGCAGAAATTTGGGCCTTAGGTGTTGCTGTGGCCACAACACTGTACGCCCTCACAGGGCCCTGCTGTGAAATATTAGATCAAGAATTGTAATTACATGCCCCTGTTGAACAGGAGCTGAAAAATTAGGCCTTAGGCACTGGTGCTGGTGCCACAACACTGCAACCCCTCACAGACACTCTAGTTGGAATGCAGGAACGAGCCCTGCTGCAAAGTATTACATCAAAAATTGTAATTACACGCCCCTGTTAAACAGGGGCTGAAAAATTGTGCCTTAGGCACTGGTGGTGGCGCCCAGAACCAAAAATGTTCTTACAAGCTATCAGCGTGATGATTGAGGAGGAAGAGGATAATTACTCAGGGATAGTCACTCAGCATCAGCATAGGCAGTCTTTGAAGGGATCTGAGATTTCAAAAAAAATTATTCGGTTACATCAGCATCAGGTGCTTGGTAGCTGGTGGTGATCCAAGACTGATTCATTTTTATGAAGGTCAGCCGATCGACCGAGTCGGTGGACAGACGCACCCTGTGATCGGTTACCATGCCTCCAGCAGCACTGAATGTGCGTTCCGAAAGAACGCTGGATGCAGGACAGGCCAGTAGCTCAATTGCATACTGTGCAAGCTCTGGCCAGTGATCCATCCTCAAGACCCAGTAACCCAGAGGATTTTCGGTGGGAAAGGTGTCCAAGTCTGATCTTGCCCCTAGGTATTCCTGCACCATGTAAAACAGACGCTGGCGATGGTTGCTGGAACCGATCATACCTTGGGGCTGCGGACCAAAAAATTGTCTGAACGCATCGGTCAGACGGCCACCTTCTCCACCGCTCCTTCTTTGACTGACCGAAGCCTCAGCAACACGTTGTCCAGAAACAGGAGTTTGTAACCTCCCTGTCTCTGGGAACGCGTTGCACAGACCTTTCTGCAAGGCCTCCCGAAGATGTTTCATCCTCTGCTCCCTCTGCGATGGCAAGATAAGGTCCGCAACCTTACCCTTGTAACGTGGATCAAGGAGGGTTGCCAGCCAGTATTGGTCCTTCTCCTTGATACCACGAATACGAGGATCCTTGCGCAGGCTTTGCAGGATCAGGGAGGCCATGCAGCGTAGGTTTGCTGAGGCATTCGGTCCGGAGTCCTCTGGGTCACTAAGGACAACAACGTCCGCAGCCACCTCCTCCCAGCCACGTACAAGTCCATGTGTTTCTTGGGACTGATCCCTTAAAGACTGCTGATGATGCTGAGTGCCAGGCTCCACCTCCATACTGACACAATCTTCCTCCTCCTCCTCCTCCTCTTCCTGTGTGATCGGTGGGCATGCAGGAACACTGTCTGGATAAAGGGGGCCTTGAGAGCTAAGGAAGTCCTCCTCTTCCTGCCTCTGTTCTGCCTCAAGTGCCCTGTCCATTATTCCACGCAGCGTGTGCTCCAACAGGTGGACAAGGGGGACAGTGTCACTGATGCATGCACTGTCACTGCTCACCATCCTCGTGGCCTCCTCGAATGGTGACAGGACAGTGCATGCATCCCTGATCATGGCCCACTGGCGTGGGGAAAAAAAACCAAGCTCCCCTGACCCTGTCCTGGTGCCATAGTCGCACAGGTACTCATTGATGGCCCTCTGCTGCGTGTGCAGCCGCTGCAGCATGGCCAACGTTGAGTTCCACCTGGTGGGCATGTCACAGATTAGGCGGTTCTTGGGCAGGTTAAACTCCTTTTGGAGGTCCGTCAGCCGAGCACTGGCATTATATGACCGGCGGAAATGCACACAGACTTTCCTGGCCTGCCTCAGGACATCCTGTAAGCCCGGGTACCTGCCCAAGAACCGCTGCACCACCAAGTTAAGGACGTGAGCCAAACAGGGCACATGGGTCAGTTGTCCCTGTCGGAGGGCAGAGAGGAGGTTGGTGCCATTGTCGCAAACCACCATTCCTGCCTTAAGTTGGCGTGGCGTCAACCACCTCTGAACCTGCCCCTGCAGAGCTGACAGAACCTCTGCCCCAGTGTGGCTCCTGTCCCCCAAGCACACCAGCTCAAGCACCGCATGGCATCTTTTGGCCTGCGTACTTGCGTAGCCCCTTGAACGCCTACGGAGCACCGCTGGTTCCGAGGATGAGGCCATGGAGGAAGAAGAAGAGGAGGGGGTGGAGGAGAGAGGTGTGTCACAATCAGCATTTTGGAGGCATGGTGGCGGAACAACCTCCAACACTACTGCACCTTGTCCTGCATCCTTCCCAGCTGCCAGCAGAGTCACCCAATGCGCCGTGAAACTTAGGTAACATCCCTGTCCATGCCTGCTGGACCATGAGTCAGCAGTAATATGCACCTTACCGCTGACCGCCCTGTCCAGCGAGGCATGGACATTGCCTTCCACATGCCGGTAGAGAGCTGGAATCGCCTTCCGTGAGAAAAAGTGGCGTTTGGGTACCTGCCACTGAGGAACCGCACATTCCACAAACTCACGGAAGGGGGCAGAGTCTACCAACTGAAAAGGCAGCAGTTGAAGTGCTAGCAATTTTGCCAAGCTAGCATTCAAACGCTGGGCATGTGGATGGCTGGGAGCAAACTTCTTTCGGCGGTGCAGCAGCTGGGGCAGGGAAATTTGCCTGGTACAATCTGACGTCGGTGTACCAAAAGCAGATTGCCCACAAGTACTTGGCTGTGACACACCTAATTCTACACCTTCATTCCTTTCACTGCAGGTCTCAGAGAGGACTGAAGGTCTAGTGGGGTTGGAAATCTCAGCTGATGAGGAGCAAGGAGAGATCCTCTTTGTTCTTTGGTGTGGGTCTTTTAGATACGCTTGCCAACGAACTGCATGGCAGGTCAACATATGTCTGGTCAAGCATGTGGTACCCAAGCGGGAGATGTTTTGGCCACGTGAGATACGCTTGAGACATATGTTGCAAATAGCAGCGGTGCGATCTGATGCACTCATCTCAAAAAAGGCCCACACCAAAGAACTTTTTGAATAATGCGCAGAGACTGCAGCGCCCTGCACATGTGGAGCTTTGGGGTGTGATGCAGTCAATGTGCTGCCCTTAGGCTGGCCCCTGGAGGGCATCCTGCCTCGTTGGTGATGTGCCGCCTCCTCCTCCTCCTCCTCTCTCCTATCAGGCACCCACGTTGAGTCAGTGACCTCATCATCCCCTCCCTCCTCATCACTGGAGCAATCCTGGCAGTATGCTGCAGCAGGGGGAGCATGACTGCCAGATTGCTGTCCTTCTTGGGCACCCCCTCTGTCCGTGCTCATGTTACTGCCTTCATCGAGCTCAGTATCATCATCAGAGCCTTCCAAACGCTGGGCAT
Organism: Lithobates septentrionalis; assembly: GCA_037952835.1. Classification (NCBI taxonomy): domain Eukaryota; kingdom Metazoa; phylum Chordata; class Amphibia; order Anura; family Ranidae; genus Lithobates; species Lithobates septentrionalis. Next base: position 2,726,808 of record JBBDGP010002012.1, read on the forward strand.
CCTCCTGGAGCATGTACCCAACACTGTGGTCAAACAGTTTGAGGGAATCCTCAGGAGGACATGGTGGAGCTAGGGAAGGAGTCACTGATGACATTGAGCTGAGGGAAGAGGCCGCTGCTTTGCCAGACAAAGCACCCTGGGCATGGGTGAGAGAGGATGAGGAGGATGAGGACGGCTTGGTCATCCACTCGACCAAGTCTTCCGCATGTTGCGGCTCAACACGGCCAGCTGCCGAAAAAAAGGCCAAGCGTGTCCCATGGCCACGTGCTGATGAGGATGCACCGTCTCCACGACCAGCACTAGACACAGAGCCTGCTTGCCCTCTCTTATTGGCTTGTGACTGTCTGCCTCTCCTTCTTGGCCTTCCAGACATACTAATGGCCTGTAGCTGCACTAAGCTGGGATAGAACACCAGTAATTTTCTTCAGGTAGCTTTATATACTGTAACCAGACAAGCCTGCCTGTCAGTAGGAAGATAACAGGAACGGATCTAGCTGAACACTGTGAGCAGGACACACTGTACTAAATGTATATAACAGGAACGGATCTAGCTGAACACTGTGAGCCGGACGCACTGCACTAAATGTAAATAGCAGGAACGGATCTAGCTGAACACTGTGAGCAGGACGCACTGACTGCACTAAATGTAAATAGCAGGAACAGATCTAGCTGAACACTGTGAGCAGGACGCACTGCACTAAATGTAAATAGCAGGAACGGATCTAGCTGAACACTGTGAGCAGGACGCACTGACTGCACTAAATGTAAATAGCAGGAACGGATCTAGCTGAACACTGTGAGCAGGACGCACTGACTGCACTAAATGTAAATAGCAGGAACGGATCTAGCTGAACACTGTGAGCAGGACGCACTGCACTAAATGTAAATAGCAGGAACAGATCTAGCTGAACACTGTGAGCAGGACGCACTGCACTAAATTTAAATAGCAGGAACGGATCTAGCTGAACACTGTGAGCAGGACGCACTGCACTAAATGTAAATAGCAGGAACGGATCTAGCTGAACACTGTGAGCAGGACGCACTGCACTAAATGTAAATAGCAGGAACAGATCTAGCTGAACACTGTGAGCAGGACGCACTGCACTAAATGTAAATAGCAGGAACGGATCTAGCTGAACACTGTGAGCAGGACGCACTGACTGCACTAAATGTAAATAGCAGGAACAGATCTAGCTGAACACTGTGAGCAGGACGCACTGCACTAAATGTAAATAGCAGGAAAGGATCTAGCTGAACACTGTGAGCAGGACGCACTGACTGCACTAAATGTAAATAGCAGGAACAGATCTAGCTGAACACTGTGAGCAGGACGCACTGCACTAAATGTAAATAGCAGGAACGGATCTAGCTGAACACTGTGAGCAGGACGCACTGCACCAAATGTAAATAGTCTAGATAGAAGATAACAGGAACGGATCTAGCTAAACTGAATACAGTGTATATATATATATGCAACACCTGGGATGCATATATATATACACAATACACTGTAAGTGCAGCTAACTGACTGACTGTTCTGCCTAATCTATCTAACTCAAATCAAATGACACTGTCTCTCTCTCTCTATCTCTCAGCACCGAAACACACACTACACAGGGCCGCCGTGCAGGCGGCCTTATATAGTGTGGGACGTGTACTAAATCCCCTGAGCCATAATTGGCCAAAGCCACCCTGGCTTTGGCCAATTACAGCTCTCTCTACTGACGGCGCTGTGATTGGCCAAGCATGCGGGTCATAGTGCATGCTTGGCCAATCATCAGCCAGCAATGCACTGCGATGCCGCAGTGAATTATGGGCCGTGACGCGCCACACGAATTTGGCGCGAACGGCCCATAACGTTCGCAATTCGACGGACGGTCGAACAGCCGATGTTCGAGTCGAACATGGGTTCGACTCGAACACGAAGCTCATCCCTACCTGTCACCATGATATTGATCATCTTGTGCATGTGTACCAGTAACCAGCACCAACATCAAAGCAAGCAATCAAATATAGTGCTCAAACAATTTGGATTAAATAAATATGCTTAGCCATATATATCATAAAGTGTAAAAAAGTGATTTGTGTTAGTAGTACCTGCTTTTGCACAAATAATTTTATTACACTTTATTTATGATATCAATGGCTAAGCATATTTATTTAATCCATATTGAGCACTATATTTGATTGGCTACTTGCTTCTGCTTGGGCCTGGCATACACACACACACACGCACATGATGATGACTTAGACCCCTTTTCACACTGAGCCACCCCGGGCGTCAGCGGTAAAGCTTGTTGTTTTAGCAGCGCTATTCGGCTGCTAGCAGGGGCGGTTTTAACCCCCGCTAGCGGCCAAAAAAAGGGTTAAATCCACAAAATGCCGCTGCAGCGGCGCTTTGCCGGCGGTATGGCAGCGCTGCCCCATTGTTTTCAATGGGCAGGAGCGGTGGAGGAGAGGTGTATTCACCGCTCCTCCACCACTGCAAAGAAGCTGCTGGCAGGACTTTTTGTGACATCCTGCCAGCACAGCGCCCCCAGTGTGAAAGCATTCAGGCTTTCACACTGGGTTTGCAGCTGAGGCTTTTTTCAGGCGCTATGCTGGCGCTATTTTTAGCGCTGTAGCACCTGAAAAATGCCTCCAGTGTGAAAGGGGTCTTAAAGTCATCATGGGCGATTCTGCGTGTGTGCCAAGCAGACTGGGCCGGCGCTACCACTAGGCAAACTAGGCAGCCTAGAGCACCCGGCCGCTGGTGATCCTACTCCCTTTCTACCTCTGTACAGTGTCAGAGGCGATGGCACAGCATTTTTGGTTGCTGGTAAGGCCGCATTTATGGGTGCTGATGTTACTGTATTTTTGGGTGCTGATGTTACCGCATTTTTGGGTGCTGGTGAGGCCGCATTTTTGGGTGCTGATGTTACTGCATTTTTGGGTGCTGGTAAGGCCGCATTTATGGGTGCTGATGTTACTGTATTTATGGGTGCTGATGTTACCGCATTTTTGGGTGCTGGACAGGGGCGCAGTTTCAGGTCTTGCCATAGGCGCCATTTTCACTAGATACGCCTCTGATATAGATATATATATATAGATATATATATACATAAGTATATACACCCCTCACATTTTTGTAAATCTTTTTTTCTATCTTTTCATGTGACAACACTGAAGAAATGACACTTTGCTACAATGTAAAGTAGTGAGTGTACAGCTTGTATAAAGGTGTAAATTTGCCGTCCCCTCAAAATAACTCGACACACAGCCATTAATGTCTAAACCGCTGGCAACAAAAGTGAGTACAACCCTAAATGAAAATGTCCAAATTGGGCCCAATTAGCCATTTTCCCTCCCCGGTGTCAAGTGACTCGTTACTGTTACAAGGTCTCAGGTGTGAATGGGGAGCAGGTGTGTTAAATTTGGTGTTATCGCTCTCACTCTCTCATACTGGTCACTGGAAGTTCAACATGACACCTCATGGCAAAGAACTCTCTGAGGATCTGAAAAAAAGAATTGCTGCTCTACATAAAGATGGCCTAGGCTATAAGAAGATTGCCAAGACACTGAAACTGAGCTGCAGCACGGTGGTCAAGACCATGCAGCGGGTTAACAGTAGAGGTTCCACTCAGAACAGGCCTCGCCATGGTCCACCAAAGAAGTTGAGGTCACGTGCTCTGCGCCATATCCAGAGGTTGTTTTTGGGAAATAGATGTATGAGTGCTGCCAGCATTGCTGCAGAGGTTGAAGGGGTGGGGGGTCAGCCTGTCAGTGCTCAGACCATACACCACACTCTGCACCAAATTGGTCTGCATGGCTGTTGTCCCAAATGGAAGCCTCTTCTAAAGATGATGCACAAGAAAGCCCGCAAACAGTTTGCTGAAGACAAGCAGACTAAGGACATGGATTACTGGAACCATGTCCTCTGGTCTGATGAGGCAGATAAACTTATTTGGTTCAGATGGTGACAAGCATGTGTGGCGGCAACCAGGTGAGGAGTACAAAGACAAGTGTGTCTTGCCTACAGTCAAGCATGGTGGTGGGAGTCAGTTCTGTGTCTTAGCCTAGGCCGACAAGGCCCAGGCCTAGGGCGGCATTTTGCGGGGGGCGGCAAAAGGCCGCCACCAGCCCGCATGAACAAAAGCCCCCCACCTCCTCCCGGCTCCCGTATCCTGCACAAAAACAGCCCCCAGCAGCTGTCTCGGCTTTGCGCAGGACGGTGCAGTCTCTGTTCGGCTGGGTTTGAGCAGAGGTACACCTCGGCTGTGCTCGGCCAGGGGGGCGGTCCCCGCTCGGGAGGGGGCAGTCTCCACTTACCCCGGCTGTGCTCGGGCTGGGGCGGTCCCCGCTCGGGAGGGGGCAGTCTCCGCTTACCTCAGCTGTGCTCGGGCCGGGGGGGCGGTCCCCGCTCGGGAGGGGGCAGTCTCCGCTTATCTCGGCTGTGCTTGGGCCAGGGGGGGGGCGGTCCCCGATTGGGAGGGGGCAGTCTCCGCTTACCTCGGCTGTGCTCGGGATGGGACGGGTTCACCTCAGCTGCGCTCAGAAGGGGGCGGGCTCGTCTCACCTCGGCTGCGCTTGGGAGGGGGCGGGCTCATCTCTGCTCGGCTGCGCTCAGGAGGGGGCGGGCTCGTCTCAGCTCGGCTGCGCTCGGGAGGGGGCGGGCTCGTCTCACCTCGGCTGCGCTCGGGAGGGGGCGGGCTCGTCTCACCTCGGCTGCGTTCGGGAGGGGTGGCGGGCTCGTCTCACCTCGGCTGCGCTCGGGAGCGGGCAGGCTCGTCTCACTTCGGCTGTGCTCGGGAGGGGACGGGCTTGACTCTATGTGCACTGGTGGGGACGGTCACAGGGATGTAATGGTAACTGGTGCATTATTATTACTATTAGGAGTACAATGATTATGTCACAGAAGATGCTGTAACTTATCTTGCTTGTCATGTTTTAGAACTTAAGCTCTTCCCCCACTGTGATTACAATGAATTAATTCACTCTCTGACCCTCTCCTTTATCATGTCCGCACTCTGACCATCTCCTTTATTATGTCCGCACTCTCTGACCCTCTCCTTTATTATGTCCGCACTCTCTGACCCTCTCCTTTATTATGTCCGCACTCTCTGACCCTCTATACTTCTATACTAATGGGGGCTCTGCACTGAGGGGGATTCTATAATAATGGGGGGCTCTGCACTGAGGGGGGATTCTATACTAATGGGGGGCTCTAGACTAAGGAGGATTCTATACTAATGGGGGGCTCTGTACTGAGGGGAGATTCTATACTAATGGGGGGCTCTGCACTGAGGGGGTATTCTATACTAATGGGGGGCTCTGCACTGAGGGGGTATTCTATACTAATGGGGGGCTCTGCACTGAGGGGGATTCTATACTAATGGGGGCTCTGTACTGAGGGGGATTCTATACTAATGGGGGCTCTGCACTGAGGGGGGATTCTATAATAATGGGGGGCTCTGCACTGAGGGGGGATTCTATACTAATGGGGGGCTCTAGACTGAGGGGGATTCTATACTAATGGGGGGCTCTGCACTGAGGGGGATTCTATACTAATGGGGGGCTCTGCACTGAGGGGGGATTCTATACTAATGGGGGGGTCTGCACTGAGGGGGGATTCTATACTCATGGGGGCTCTGCACTGAGGTGGGATTCTATACTAATGGGGGCTCTGCACTGAGGGGGGATTCTGTACTAATAGGGGGCTCTGCACTAAAGGGGGATTCTATACTAATGGGGGTCTGTACTGAGGGGGGATTCTATACTAATGGGGGCTCTGCACTGAGGGGGGATTCTATACTAATGAGGGGGTCTGCACTGAGGGGTATTCTATACTAATGGGGGGTTCTGCACTGAGGGGGATTCTATACTAATGGGGGGCTCTGCACTGAGGGGGATTCTATACTAATGGGGGCTCTGCACTGAGGGGGGATTCTATACTAATGGGGGGCTCTGCACTGAGGGGGGATTCTATACTAATGGGGGCTCTGCACTGAGGGGGATTCTATACTAATGGGGGGGTCTGCACTGAGGGGTATTCTATACTAATGGGGGGTTCTGCACTGAGGGGGATTCTATACTAATGGGGGGCTCTGCACTGAGGGGGATTCTATACTAATGGGGGCTCTGCACTGAGGGGGGATTCTATACTAATGGGGGGCTCTGCACTGAGGGGGATTCTATACTAATGGGGAGCTCTGCACTGAGGGGGGATTCTATACTAATGGGGGGTCTGCACTGAGGGGGGATTCTATACTAATGGGGGCTCTGCACTGAGGGGGGATTCTATACCAATGGGGGGCTCTGCACTGAGGGGGGATTCTATACTAATGGGGGGCTCTGCACTGAGGGGGATTCTATACTAATGGGGGGTCTGTACTGAGGGGGGTTCTATACTAATGGGGGTTGGCACTGAGGGGGGATTTTATACTGATTGGGGTCTGCACTGAGGGGGGTTCTATACTAATGGGGGTTGGCACTGAGGGGGGATTTTATACTGATACGGGAGTTTGCACTGAGGGGGGATTCTATACTGATGGGGGTCAGCACTGAGGGGGGTGTATGTACTGATGGGGCGGTCTGCACTGAGGTGGGAGGTTGATACTGATGAAGGGGAGTCTGCAGACTCTGCACTGAGGGAGGGTTTCTGTACTGATGGGGGGTCTGTACTGAGGGAGGGGGTCAGTACTTAGTGGGGGGTCTATACTGAGGAAAGGGGGTCTGCATTGAGGGGGATTCTATACTAATGGGGGCTCTGCACTGAGGGGGATTCTATACTAATGGGGGGCTCTGCACTGAGAGGGATTCTATACTAATGGGGGGGTCTGCACTAAGGGGGATTCTATACTAATGGGGGCTCTGCACTGAGGGGGGATTCTATACTAACGGGGGGCTCTGCACTGAGGGGGATTCTGTACTAATGGGGGGCTCTGCACTAAAGGGGGATTCTATACTAATGGGGGTCTGTACTGAGGGGGGATTCTATACTAATGGGGGCTCTGCACTGAGGGGGGTTCTATACTAATGGGGGTTGGCACTGAGGGGGGATTTTATACTGCTGGGGGTCTGCACTGAGGGGGGTTCTATACTAATGGGGGTTGGCACTGAGGGGGGGATTTTATACTGATGGGGGAGTTTGCACTGAGAGGGGATTCTATACTGATGGGGGTCAGCACTGAGGGGGGGTGTATGTACTGATGGGGCGGTCTGCACTGAGGTGGGAGGTTTATACTGATGGAGGGGGGTCTGCAGACTCTGCACTGAGGGAGGGTTTCTGTACTGATGGGGGGTCTGTGCTGAGGGAGGGGGTCAGTACTTAGTGGGGGGTCTATACTGAGGAAAGGGGGTCTGCACTGAGCGGGGGTCTGTACTGATGGAGGGGGTCTGTACTGAGGGAGGGGAGTCTGTACTTAGTGGGGGGTCTATATTGATGGAAGGGGGTCTGTACTGAGGGAGGGGGGCTATATTGATGGAGTGGGGTCTGTAGTTAGTGGAGGGGGGTCTGTACTGAGGTAGTTGGTGGAGGGGGGTGACACTAATTTTTTCGGCACCGGGTGACACCAACCCTAGTGACGCCACTGATGTCTCCAGACCTAAACCCTATTGAGCCCCTGTGAGGCATCCTCAAACGGAAGGTGGAGGAGCGCAAGGTCTCTAACATCCACCAGCTCCGTGATGTCATCATGGAGAAGTGGAAGAGGACTCCAGTGGCAACCTGTGAAGCTCTGGTGATCTCCATGCCCAAGAGGGTTAAGGCAGTGCTGGAAAATAATGGTGGCCACACAAAATATTGACACTTTGGGCCCAATTTGGACATTTTCACTTAGGGGTGTACTTACTTTTGTTGCCAGCAGTTTAGACATTAATGGCTGGGTGCAGGGCCGTCTTTAAGGCAGGGCAAAATGGGCAGCTGCCCTGGGCCCCATCGTGGGGGGGGGGCCCAAAGCAGCTGCCTCATACTTGCCAACTATCCCAGTTTAAATTCATAAAGTGTCCCGATATCTCAGTGTAAAGTTCTGTTACTAATGCTGCCCAACTCTGCCCTATTGCTGGGTACGGATGACTCACTTGCAGACCCTGTGTTTACATGTAAATAACCGGCATTACATAGTTACATAGTTACATAGTAGGTGAGGTTGAAAAAAGACACAAGTCCATCAAGTCCAACCTATGTGTGTGATTATGTGTCAGTATTACATTGTATATCCCTGTATGTTGCGGTCATTCAGGTGATTATCTAATAGTTTCTTGAAGCTATCAATGCTCCCCGCTGAGACCACCGCCTGTGGAAGGGAATTCCACATCCTTACCGCTCTTACAGTAAAGAACCCTCTACGTAGTTTAAGGTTAAACCTCTTTTCTTCTAATTGTAATGAGTGGCCCCGAGTCTTATTAAACTCTCTTCTGCGAAAAAGTTTTATCCCTATTGTGGGGTCACCAGTACAGTATTTGTAAATTGAAATCATATCCCCTCTCAAGCGTCTCTTCTCCAGAGAGAATAAGTTCAACGCTCGCAACCTTTCCTCATAACTAAGATCCTCCAGACCCTTTATTAGCTTTGTTGCCATTCTTTGTACTCGCTCCATTTCCAGTACATCCTTCCTGAGAACTGGTGCCCAGAACTGGACAGCATACTCCAGGTGCGGCCGGACCAGAGTCTTGTAGAGCGGGAGAATTATCGTTTTATCTCTGGAGTTAATCCCCCTTTTAATACATGCCAATATTCTGTTTGCCTTATTAGCAGCAGCTTGGCATTGCATGCCATTGCTGAGCCTATCATCTACTAGGACCCCCAGGTCCTTTTCCATCCTAGATTCCCCCAGAGGTTCTCCCCCCAGTGTATAGATTGCATTCATATTTTTGCCACCCGAATGCTCTATTTTACATTTTTCTACATTGAACCTCATTTGCCATGTAGTCGCCCACCCCATTAATTTATTCAGGTTTTTTTGCAAGGTTTCCACATCCTGCAGAGAAGTTATTGCCCTGCTTAGCTTAGTATCGTCTGCAAATACAGAGATTGAACTGTTTATCCCATCCTCCAGGTCGTTTATAAACAAATTAAATAGGATTGGTCCCAGCACAGAACCCTGGGGAACCCCACTACCCACCCCTGACCATTCTGAGTACTCCCCATTTATCACCACCCTCTGAACACGCCCTTGTAGCCAGTTTTCAATCCAGGTACTCACCCTATGGTCCATGCCAACGGACCCTATTTTGTACAGTAAACGTTTATGGGGAACTGTGTCAAATGCTTTTGCAAAATCCAGATACACCACGTCTACGGGCCTTCCTTTATCTAGATGACAACTCACCTCCTCATAGAAGGTTAATAGATTGGTTTGGCAAGAACGATTCTTCATGAATAAATGCTGATTACTGCTAATGATATCGTTCTTATTACTAAAATCTTGTATATAGTCCCTTATCATCCCCTCCAAGATTTTACATACTATTGATGTTAGGCTAACTGGTCTGTAATTCCCAGGGATGTTTTTTGGGCCCTTTTTAAATATTGGTGCTACATTGGCTTTTCTCCAATCAGCTGGTACCATTCCAGTCAATAGACTGTCTGTAAAAATTAGGAACAACGGTATGTAAATCGCGGCAGCATTAATATGTAATTAGCCGCGGAGCGGTGGCATTGATATTTAAATAGAGGCAGCATTCATATGTATATCATGCCCCCCTTTGGTCATAGCCACCTTCACTTCTGCTGAATGCTGCCCACGGAGGAGATAAAGGGGCATGCTTGAAAGTCCTGCCTACAACTGTGGTTATTAAGCCCAATATCAGCCTGTTCTGCAAAAGGTAAGCAAATTGGAGGAGGAACCCTTTTTCAAAATAACATGGTAATAACAGCACCCTGAATTTTGGTGGATGTGAATACGCACATCTCAGCAGATGCGTGAGGGTGTCATTAACAATTAATGGAACTGCTGTGTATCTGCTAAAGAGCAGCATGTTTCTGTTGTGTCAGGAAAGCAATTTTGCATGCGTTCCGGACACACACAAATGTGAACGTAAGTGAGATGTCTTAGTTACATTTGTGGTCAGTGTAAATCTTCTCCATTACATTGAGGCTTGGTGTACAGTCCTTTCATTCACACTAATGGCCAGTGTTAAGGTCCCCCTTACATTAGTGGTCAGTGTAAATCTCCATTACATTGGTGGTCAGTGTAAATCTCCATTACATTAGTGGTCAGTGTAAATCTCCATTACATTAGTGGTCAGTGTAAATCTCCATTACATTAGTGGTCAGTCTAAATCTCCATTACATTGGTGGTCAGTGTAAATCTCCATTACATTGGTGGTCAGTGTAAATTTCTCCTTACAATGGTGGTTACTGTGAATGCTCCCATTACATTAGTGGTCAGTGTAAATCCCCATTATATCGGTGGCCAGTGTAGAAACTCCTCTTTATATTGCTAATCAGTAAAAAAAAATCCAAACTTACATTGGTGGTTCATGTAGAAGCCCCCTTTAATTGGTGGTGAGTGTAAATCCCCCCTTACATTGGTGGCCAGAGTCGAAATCACCCTTTATTGGTTGTTGATGTAAACCCCCCCCCCCCATTACATTGGTTGTCCGTATATGTATATGTATATGTGTATGAGCAGGCGGAGAGCGAAATTGCATGGGGTGCGAGCAAGAAAATGTTTTCCCAGGGCCAATCAATATTAAAGACGGCCCTGGCTGTGTGTTGAGTTATTTTGAGGGGACAGCAAATTTACACTGTTATACAAGCTGTACACTCACTACTTTACATTGCCTCCTTCAAATCATAGTCACGCCCATCCCTCTCTTTTTGGAGGTCTCTCTGTCACAACAGAGTCCCCCTATTACAACAGAGACCCCCCACCCCAACAGCAGGAACGTAACAAATTAATAATAATTATTCACAATAAAAATAATAAAAACTTTTTATTATTATTATTTATTATTGATTCGCTCCGTTCCATTTGTTTAGATGCGGCATTCGTTATTTCGGATAATTCGTAACTTCGGATAAATTCGTATTCGTTACGTTCACTAACAGCCAAATTTGAAAGGAAATTCCAATACCTATAATTTAATAGTTAGTTATTATTAGTTAGCTATTATCTCAGATTTTCAAATTTTCGGGTTTTTCGGGAATTTAGAATTTAGAATTTCCGGATTTTTGAAATTCATTTGTATTCGTTACGTTCACTAAACAGCCAAATTTGAAAGGAAATTCCAATACCTATAATTTAATAGTTAGTAATAGTTAAGTTATTATTAGTTAGTTATTATCTCAGATTTTCGAATTTTCGGGTTTTTCTGGAATTTTGAATTTAAAATTTCCGGATTTTTGAAATTCATTTGTATTCGTTACGTTCACTAAACAACCAAATTTGAAAGGAAATTCCAATACCTATAATTTAATTAAAATTTTATGATTTCCTTTCTTATTTTGGAATTTTCGAATAGAAAAATTTACGAATTATTGAATTTACGAATTGCGATCATAACGAATGACCCAAAAAACGAATAAAAAAAAAAAAGAAAAAAAAAAGGGATGAAAAGAAAATGAAAACAAAATACTTTTTCAGCAGTGCACATGTCTAGCAAATAGTCTGTGCACTTTGCAACGTGCAGTTGTTCCAGAGCTTGGCAAATGAGGTAAAGCTTCACTTTGCAAAGAATACCCAATGACGTGCAAGGAAAAAAAAAAAAAAAAACAGCATTTTTGCTTGCACATGATTGGATGACAGAAGTCAGAAGAGCTTCTGCTTATTTACTAAGTGCGCAGTCTATTTGCCTCTAGCAAATCAAGGTGAAGGTCCACTTTTTAAAAAAAAAATAATGTATAAGAAAGTTTTGTTTTATGAAACTTTAGAAAAAAAAACGTCTATACCATATTTTACATTTATTTTAATTAATTTCAATTTGACATATGTGAGAATAAATCTAAATCACGACAGATAACTTGCAGTTTAGGTTTAGGAACAGCTTTATGCAGCAGATGGGATAAAGATGGAGACCCAAGGAAGTCGTCTACACCGGAGTCACTTCTTACTCTTCCCGTCAACACTTCATCGCGATCGGTTCTGCTTCCCTGAAACTCTTCTCCTTATTACAAGCAATTGTTCCGATAATAATTGATTTTTTTTTCTCTAATTGTCTTATTTAATTTTCATGGTATAATTAACAGATACGCTTTCAATGCCGCTTCCAAAGAATTTGTTAAAATTCAGAAGACAGCAATAAAATTATTTTTTGTTCAATGGCAAACTTTGAACAAGTAAGACTAAATTACAAGTTGTGTAAAAGAAAAAAAAAAAATTCAATGAAAAAAAAATAAAATATATTTTTTTGATCGTTATACAGTATATCATTAAAATGTGTGTAATAGAATTGGATAAATCTTACAAATAGTAACATGGAATTTTTAAAGAACCACAGAAAACAATTTAATCAACAGAAAAGTAACTTTTTACAGAAGTTTATTTCATTACAGTAATAAAACCCTCAACATACACTATATAGCCAAAAGTATTGGGACGCCGGCCTTTACACGCACGTGAACTTTAATGGCATCCCAGTCTTAGTCCGTAGGGTTCAATATTGAGTTGGCCCCACCCTTTGCAGCTATAACAGCTTCAACTCTTCTGGGAGGGCTGTCCACAAGGTTTAGGAGTGTGTCTATGGGAATGTTTGACCATTCTTCCAGAAGAGCATTTGTGAGGTCAGGCACTGATGTTGGATGAGAAGGCCTGGCTCGCAGTCTCCACTCTAATTCATCCCAAAGGTGTTCTATCGTGTTGAGGTCAGGACTCTATGCAGGCCAGTCAAGTTCCTCCACCCCAAACTCACTCATCCATGTCTTTATGGACCTTGCTTTGTGCGCTGGTCCAAATCATTTGGTGGAGGGGGGATTATGGTGTGGGGTTGTTTTTCAGGCTTGGCCCCATAGTTCCAGTGAAGGGAACTCTTAAGGCGTCAGCATACCAATACATTTTGGACAATTTCATGCCCCCAACTTTGTAGGAACAGTTTGGGGACGGCCCCTTCCTGTTCCAACATGACTGCACACCAGTGCACAAGTATGGGGTGGAAGAACTTGACTGGCCTGCACAGAGTCCTGATAAAACACATTTGGGGTCAATTAGCTTGAGGACAACGAGCCAGGTCTTCTGGCCTAGTCAAACATTCCCATAGACACACTCCTAAACCTTGTGGACGGCCTTCCCAGAAGAGTTGAAGCTGTTATAGCTGAAAAAGGTGGGCCAACTCAATATTGAACCCTACGGACTAAGACTGGGATGCCATTAAAGTTCGTGTAAAGGCAGACGTCCCAATACTTTTGGTAATATAGTGTATGTCTAAAAAGCATATATAATGAAAGTCCTATAGGAGAACTTTTAATTCCATAATCTCATGCCAGTCTGGCACTATTTGGCAATAATGATGAATAATAATAGATGTAAGCATAATAAACATAAAGTTTTCAATTCAAAGTCCACATGCTGGTGAACTCAACGCGTTTCACAACTGATTGCTTCATCAGAAGTATAGTATGGAGAAATGAAGAAATTGCAGAATTATTTAATGAAGCTGTGGCTGTGGGGTGTGGGCGTCTCCTCCCATCTCCAGGCAGGTTATTTTTGCTATTGACCAGGACTCCTAACCCTGGTTGGGTCTGCAAGGAGCCGATGGGTCCCTTGGTTGATCCAGTGGTCTGCGTTGAGGGAAGGGGCACAGCACCTTTGGAACTCTTCACTCAAATCAGTTCTTTAAGTTCCTGAACTTGAATCAGTTCAAGACCAACATAGATGTTGCTTATTACCTCTTGGGTTGGTTGTTTTTTTTTTTAATGAATTCTACACATTCAGAATTAGACTTATTTAACTCTTAAATCAGATAGAACCGTCAAATCTTGCAGCGCCGCTCCAAGCAAGAGTGCAGTGTCTCTCCCCCGGGACTCAGGTATAGGGGTTCCAGCGTCTAAATTCATACATCCAGAGGTACCAGTAATGAGTATTCAGGATGCCATATCCCCAGCCCAATCCGTGTAAGGTGTTTCTAATGGCCTACTCTGCTGACCATGCCACTGACGCATTTCGCCCCACCCACCAGGGCTTAGTTATAGAGGACATCTATGACTAAGCCCTGGTGGGCAAGGTGAAACACCTTCACAAGTTATCAGGTTTAGAGTTGCCCATGAATTATGGCCTTAGAATTACTTACTTAGAAATAACCTCAATGTTCGCAACGATACTTCACATGTGTGGCGAAATTGCAGTTTGCGTGTGTGGACCCAACTGTGCATTTTGCATGTATATGGAGACATTGGGGGTCACATCTCTTCCCCTAGTAAAAGCAGCACACAGTACACACATAAACACAGGCTAGGCACACAGTTAACCCCAGGGGTTGTCCGTCCATTAAGGGCGCATGGACACCGCCCCCCCCCGTCCATTGCCGCCTCCCCTATCCATGCGTCCTGCCCCTTTCAGGACACTGACGCATGGATTCCAATGCAGAGGGGCTGTTTTTTTTTTGAAGCACCGATTAGAGCCAGAGGCTCCAATAGGCTTCAATATATGGTGGGCTCGGGTCGCAGAGAGTGTGCTCCGAGCCAACCCAGGTGTGTTACAGCGATTCAATATTCTCTGTTGTAACACTGATCCTCCTCCCGGCCATTTAGGAAGCGGGTTTTGACACCGGTCACCCGATTGGCCGAAAGGACAGGCGATCCTATTGGATGCCTAGGAGGAGGAGGGGAGGAGCTGGAAGCCGCCATGGAGGAGAGGACTCGGAGCCGAGCTGCTGCACCATGCTGCCTGCCACCCGCCACGCTGGGGTAAGTGCCGGACCGACTGGCAAACAGCGGGGGGGGGGGGGGCTGGGTAATTACCGCCCCCCCCCTCAACAAAAAAATCACCAGCCACCACTTGTTAACCCTTTGATTGCCCTGGATGTTAAAAAAGAAGTATGGGGTTTGAGGTTTTTGCAGATTTATAAATACCTAGGCGGATCTAACACTGAGAACCGAGGGATCAACACTGCTGATCGCTCAGTTCTCAGGGCTCCCCGAGCAGAGAGCTGGTAACTGTCAGTCACCGCTCTCTGCTCTGCCCCCCCTCATCCTCACTGAATTGCTGGGCTGTGGAGGGGGCGGGAGCAGGGCCGTCTTAATGAGCGGGCACCCCTGGGCACTGCCCAGGGGCCTCGAGCTGCGCAGGGCGCCCCTGCACTTTCCCTGTCCCCTTGCAGCTTTGTAAACATGTACTGCTTTCAAATCGATCGGGTCAGCAAGAGCATTAGCGGTGCGGAGGAGTCTGTCTGTAATACTCCCCTCTCATTTAATCACTATAGACTGTCCCTCAGGGATCTTCATTATATACCGAGGCAGCCCCAGTTGGTGGGCGGAGCCGGGGGTGTGGCTGCCTCCTCCACTCCTCCTAAACACTTGTTCACACAGGATGAAGAGGAGAGACCACAGCAGCCCCGGGAGAGTCCATGTTCAGGAATGCAGCAAGTGACTGAGCACATGTCACTGCATATAGCACTAAGCTGCCACTATTTCTGCGTATACTACCCAGACCTACCCCTATACCTCCCTATACTACCCAGAACTACCCCTATACCTCTCTATACTACCCAGACCTACCCCTATACCCCCCTATACTACCCAGACCTACCCCTATTCCCCCCTTTACTACCCAGACCTACCCCTATACCTCTCTATACTACCCAGACCTACCCCTATACCCCCCTATACTACCCAGACCTACCCCTATACCCCCTATACTACCCAGACCTACCCCTATACCCCCTATACTACCCAGACCTACCTCTATACCTCCCTATACTACCCAGACCTACCCCCTATACATCTCAATACTACCCAGACCTACCCCTATACCCCCCTATACTACCCAGATCTTCCCCCATACCTCCCTATACTACCCCTATACCTCTCTAAACTACCCAGACCTACCCCTATACCCCCTGTACTACCCATATCTACCGCTATACCTTCCTAAACTACCCAGACCTACCCCAATACCTCCCTATACTACCCAGACCTACACTTATACCACCCTATACCTCCCTATACTAATCCTATACCTCCCTATACTACCCAGACCTACCCCTATACCTCCCTATACTACCCAGACCTACCCCTATACCTGCCTATACTACCCCTATACCTCCCTATAGTACCCAGACTTACACCTTTACCTCCCTATACTACCCTATACTAAACAGACCTACCCCTATACCCCCTATACTACCCAGACCTACACCTATACCTCGCTATGCTACCCAAACCTACCACTATACCTCCAAATACTACCCAGACCTAACCCTATACCTCCCTATACTACCAAGACCTACCCCTTTACCTCCCTATACTACCCAGACCCACCACTATACCTCCCTATACTACCCAGACCTACCACTCGACCTCCCTATACTACCCAGACCTACCACTATACCTCCCTATACTACCCAGACCTACCCCTATACCTCCTTATACTACCCAGACCTACCACTGTACCTCCCTATACTACCCAGACCTACCACTATACCTCCCTATACTACCCAGACCTCCTCCTATACCACCCAGGCCTACCCCTATACCTCCCTATACTATCAAGACCTACCCCTATACATCCCTATACTACCCAGACCTACCGCTATACCTCCCTATACTATCAAGACCTACCCCTATACCTCCCTATACTACCTAGACCTACCGCTATACCACCCTATACTACCCAGACCTACCACTATACCTCCCTATACTACCCAGACCTACCACTATACCACCCTATACTACCCAGACCTACCACTATACCTCCCTATACTACCCAGACCTACCGCTATACCTCCCTATACTATCCAGACCTACCACTATACCTCCCTATACTACCCAGACCTACCCCTATACCCCTATACCTCCCTATACTACCCAGACCTACCCCTATACCTCCCTATACTACCCAGACCTACCCCTATACCTCCCTATACTACCCAGACCTACCACTATACCTCCCTATACTACTCAGACCTACCCCTATACCTCCCTATACTACCTAGACCTACCCCTATACCTTCCTATGCCATCCAATCATGTCACTATACCTCCCTATACTATCCAACCTGTCAATATACCTCCCTATGCCATCCAATCCTATCCAATCATGTCACTATACCTCCCCATACTATCCAATCCTGTCACTATACCTCCCTATACTATCCAATCCTGTCAATATACCTCCCTATACTATCCAATCCTGTCACTATACCTCTCTATATTACCCAAACCTGACACTCTACATAACTACACCTGATACTGTACACTCCTGACCTCCCCTCTACTGTGTCCCCCAGCCCCCCTGTACTGTGCCCTCCTGCCCCCACCCCCCATACTGTGTACAGTCATACATAAATACAGGCCACTGATAGGCTGGGAGAGGCATTTATGGCAGGGGGGAGCTGTATGTACAGGGAGAGAGATAATTTCAAAAAAGAGTGGGAGCAGTGTGTACAGGGAAAAAGAGTCAGTTTATATGGGGGGGGGGGGGCATTGTGTAGAGAGGGCGGGACAGTGTGTATAGGGGGTGAATTTAATTTGAGATAATTCCTTAGTTGTCTGTGATTGTTGTTTCTAATCAGATTAAAAAGCCACGCCCAATATGTAGCATTTTTTTAGCCACACCCACTCCATGTCACTGTGCGCATAGCATGCCGTAGGTCACCATCTCCCTGGTAGGGGTCTTAGTGCATTACTTTGCCCAGAGGACCCATGATGATATTAAGAAGGCCCTGAGCGGGAGAGGCCGGCTCAGGCTCTCAGCGTCTCGCTGAGAGGCTCCGGGTGCCGGTCCAGGCATGTGGGCGGATCCCGACTCCAGTGTTGCGATGTTGACTAGCTCTGTGACGTCAGCCGGCAGCGGGCTTCAGCCAGGCTGTCTACAGGTCACAGGGGTGCAAAATGAACAGCCAAACGAGATTTCCCCACACTTCTCCTTTACCCCTTCCCAGCCAGTGTCATTAGTACAGTGACAGTGCATATTTTTTTAGTACTGATCGCGGTATTAGTGTCACTGGTTCCCACAAAGTGTCAAAAGTGTCAGTTATTGTCCGATTGTCCGCCGCAATATCGCAGTCCCGCTATAAGTCGCTGATCGCCGCTACTACTGGTATAAAAATAAATAAAAATTCCATAAATATATCCCATAGTTTGTAGACGCTATAACGTTCACGTAAACAAATCAATCTACACTTATTGGGATTTTTTTTAACAGCAGAATACATATTGGCCTAAATTTATGAAGAAATTAGATTTTTTATTTTTATTGAATATGTCTTATAGCAGAAAGTAAAACATATTATTTATTTTAATTTTTTTCAAAATTGACAGTCTTTTTTTGTTTACAGCGCAAAAAAACTCCAAAAAAACAGAAGTGATCAAATACCACTAAAAGAAAGCTTCATTTGTGGGGAAAAAAGGACGTGAATTTTATTTGGGTACAGTGCTGCACGACCGCGCAATTTTCTTTTTTTTTTTTTTAAATTCTATATTATATTTTTTCCAACAATTTTTTTTACATATAAACAAACAACATTTTAGTTGCCTGCGCATCACAAAGTATTTCTTAACATAAATCAATTCTATTTTCAGCAGATATATCAATTCTATTTACAGCAAATACATATATAAATATATATATATATATATATATATATATATATATATATATATATATATATATATATATATATATATATATATATATATATATATATATATAATATATATAATATAATTTATGTTATCCATTCTAACGTTCATATATAATTTTTCCCCCTTCACGTCTTCAATTATACACAGATAAGATTTATTTAGATATATTAGGGAAAAAAAATAAAAAAATTTTCAAAATTGGCAGTCTTTTTTTGTTTATAGCGCAAAAAAACAAAACGAAAAAAAAACAGAGGTGATCAAATACCACCAAAAGAAAGCTTCATTTGTGGGGAAAAAAGGACGTCAATTTTATTTGTGTACAGCGCTGCATGTACAAGCAATTTTCAATTTTTTTTTAATTCTATATTTTATTTTTTCCAAATTTTTTTTTTTACATATAAACAAACACATTTTAGTTGCATGCATATCACAAAGTATTTCTTAACATAAATCAGTTCTATTTTCAGCAGATATATCAATTCTATTTACAGCAAATACATATATAAATATATATATATAATATAATAATATAATATAATTTACGTTATCCATTCTAACGTTCATATATATTTTTCCCCCTTCACGTCTTCAATTATACACAGATAAGGTTTATTCAGATATATGAGGAAAAAAAATTCAATTTTTTTCAAAATTGGCAGTCTTTTTTTGTTTATAGTGCAAAAAAAACAAAAAACAAAAAATAAACAGAGGTGATCAAATACCACCAAAAGAAAGCTTCATTTGTGGGAAGAAAAGGACGTCAATTTTATTTGTGTACAGCGCTGCATGACCGAGCAATTTTCTTTTTTTTTTTAATTCCATATTTTATTTTTTCAGAGCAAATATATCAATTTTATTTACAGCAAATATATATATATATATATATATATATATATATATATATATATATTATATGAATGAATGATTTGTAAAGCGCTGCAAATGCGAACTGAATCGCCTCAAGGCGCTAATGCGTTTTGTGCTGTCATCCTCTTAGAAGA
Organism: Lithobates septentrionalis; assembly: GCA_037952835.1. Lineage (NCBI taxonomy): Eukaryota > Metazoa > Chordata > Amphibia > Anura > Ranidae > Lithobates > Lithobates septentrionalis. The sequence goes on from JBBDGP010002012.1 coordinate 2,746,527, forward strand.
GGAAGGTCTTGAGTTTTTTCCTGAAGGCCAGATAGTTTTCTTCCATGCGGATGTGAGTCGGAAGAGCGTTCCATTGCCGAGATCCCAGGACTGCGAATCTTCGTTCTCCCCTTGCTTTGTAGCGGTATTTGGGAATGAGGAGGAGGTTTTGGTTAGGTGATCGAAGATTGCGATTGGGTGTGTAGTGTTTTATCTTCTCTCTGAGGTATTGAGGGACGTTTCCTTGTGTGCATTTGTGGGTGAGGAAGAGGGTCTTGAATGTGATCCGATTCTTTACCGTTAGCCAATGTAGGCTCCTTTAGGGATGGGGAGATGGACTCCCAGGGTTTTTGTCCTGTTAACAGTCTTGCCGCTGCGTTTTGGATGGCCTGTAGGCGCGCAAGCTGATATTGGGGTAATCCTATGTAAAGTGAGTTTGCGTAGTCGAGTCGGGAATTGATGATTGTTCCGACTACTGCTGCTTTGTCCTCTTCTGGGATGAAGGGGATGAGTCTACGTAGCAGGCGGAGGAGATGGTGAGATCCGCTAACTACCGATCCTATTTGTGCATCCATTGTCATTTCTGAGTAAAAGATAACTCCGAGGCTTTTGGCTTTGGTGCGCGGAGAGATGGTTTGTCCTAAGATGGTGGGAGGAGTCCACGGGGTCTTGGTTTTGGCACTTTGGTTAGCGTGTAGGAGAAGAAGTTCTGTTTTTGACCCTTTGAGTTTGAGGGAACTAAAGGTCATCCAGTCATCTATCAAAGTGAGGCATTTCTCTAGTTGCTGATGGTGGTCTTTTTGTCCGGTGATGGGAAAGTAGATTTGGGTGTCGTCAGCGTATGAGTGGAAGCAGAGGTCTGATTTTTTGATGATTTTGAGGAGTGGGCGGATGTAGATGTTGAATAACACTGGCGACAGGGGTGAACCGTGCGGGACTCCACAGGAAATTGCCCGGGTTTCCGAGGTGAATGCTCCTAGTTTCACTTTCTGAGACCGATTCTCTAAGAAGGATGCAAACCATTTTAGACTAGAATCTGTGGCTCCTGCTACTTCTGTGAGGCGGACAAGTAGAGTATTATGGTCCACTGTATCAAAGGCTGCACTGAGGTCTAACAGTACCAGGAGGCATAATTCTCCGTCATCTGCTGCTTCGAGGGCATCATCCCATATTTTTAGAAGTGCAGTTTCTGTGCCATGGCCCGGGCAGAAGCCTGATTGCAGAGTGTCCAGAAGTTGGTGTGTGTCCAGGTGGCGTTGTAGCTGTTGTACTACCGCTTGTTGTTGAGGCTTGTTATCGGTCTGCGGTGGTTAGGGTCCTTAGGGTCGAGATTGGGTTTTTTTAGCAGGGGTTTGACGATGCCTTGCTTGAGGGTGGTTGGCACAATCCCTTCTTTGAACGACTGATTTATGAGGTGTGTTATAGTGGGAGCCAGGATCTCGGAGCATGCTTTAAGGAGTTTCGTGGGGATGATGTCATTTGGTGATGTCCTGTCTCAAAGGCTTCTCATAATGTCTATTCTAATGTTCATATATATTTTTCCCCCTTCACGTCTCACTTGTACACAGATAAGATTTATTTAGATATATGAGAAAAAAAAAATCAATCAAAATAACGCAGTGCCATATTGCAAAAAAAAAAAAAAAGAAAAATGGCCTGGTCAGGAAGGGTGGGGAAATCTTCCAGAGGTCAAGTGGTTAAAAAAAAAAAAAAAAAAGAAGTGTTGTAATACTTTTATGTCTCTTCTGTCATTGAACATGCACAAATGTTCTTCTTCATAATGTAAACCGATGAACAATTGATTTATTACCTTTGCGAATATTTTCAAAACTTAAATATGTTCCCAAGGCCAGTTACTTGGACAGAAGCCATAACATTCCAACATCATAAAAAAAAAAGGTTACATTGTTTAAAAATATTCAGCTCGTTCAATTCCCGAGCTCCACATTCTCCTCCATTATCTTTCGGTGGTTCTCTTAGGAGAAAAGTAACCATCGAATAAATGCTTGAAGAGCTTCACATTTTTTTTTCTAAATTCGTTGTCAATGTTCAGCAATTTTTCTTTACATTCACAGAGGAAAGTTATTTTTCTCCGACACATTTGTAATCTATGTTCGTTGTTGTGATAAACGCATTGCACAATTGTATATTCGAGGGAGATTTGTAAACTGTACGAACATTTATTGCATAGCGTGGGGGACGGAATGAAGGCAAAATGTAAGATGAGTCCCAGCTAAATTTCCCCATTGTTCAATTGCTTTTTCTCATAAAAAATATGCATTTGTAACCAGTTTCTCTCCGGAGTATTTTTTTATTTATTTTATTTTTTTTTCATTTTTTCACGCATGTTAAAATCTGCATTTTTTGGCTAAGAAAAGTACCTAAAATCCCTGGATATATGTTCCGAAAGAAGAAGAGGCCCTGTGGAATAAAAATATGGTAGCTGCAATTTTTGTATGTTGTGTGATAAATGCACAACTGTTTCTGAAATATGAACTTTCAATTAAAAAAAAACAAAAAACACACAAACACAATTTAATCCCTATATTATTTTTTTTTTTTTTGTACAAAATAAAATGTGCCGAGTAAATAGAGATCAAATATGTCAAGCCTTAAAAAAAAAAACACGATGTGCACCCGTGAAATGGTAAAAACATTTTTTTGGGGTATCCAAAATGATCAATAAGTGATTAAAATGCCTTTTGCTGCTCATTCATTTTATATTTTATATTTTGATTTCCTGTGCGCTGGGTACATCCAATATGTGCTATGCAATTGTTTACATACAGTGGGGGCGGAAAGTATTCAGACCCCCTTACATTTTTCACTCTTTGTTATATTGCAGCCATTTGCTAAAATCATTTACCGTATATACTCTAGTATAAGTCTTTCCGAGTATAAGTCGAGGCCCTAATTTACCACAAAAAAATGGGAAAAACGTATTGACCCGAGTATAAGACGAGGGTGAGAAATGCACAGCTACTGTAAGTGGAAAAGAGGGTCAACAATGCCCATTTGCAGCATCACTGTGCCCATTTGCATGCCCCACTGTGCCCATTTGCAGCCATAGGTCCCCTGAACTTCAAACTCGGTAGTTAAGGGTTCCTAGATGCCCCCTAGCTGCAGCCAAAATTTGGGGTCTCTGAACTCAAAGGGTCCCGAAATGACATTGCTGCAGATGGACACAGATGACCGAATTTGGGGCCCCGTATCTCGGGGCCACTTAGTGCTAGGAACCCCAAATTTGGTGTGCAAACCCAGTGGAACTAGCACCATAAATTTTCCAAAGCTGGGGTCTCTAGCACCAAGTGGCCTCGAGATACAGGGCCCCAAAAATCAGTTCAGAAAATGTCAAGCACTTTTCTGCAGCAGAGAATGACATTTTCTGAACCGGTTTTGGGGCCCCGTATCTCAGGGCCACTTGGTGGAAGAGGGAAGAAGACGATCCAGAAGTCTGGACCACTGCTGGAAAAAGAGTGGCAGAAGATAGCGGTGGAGCCGGCAGAAGATGCGGACACCGGGAGAAGACGTCGGAGAGACCCCAGAAGTCGGAAGAGGACCCCCGAAGTCGGAAGAAGACCCCCGAAGTCAGAAGAGGACCCCCGAAGTCGGAAGAAGACCCCAGAGCTGCCTAATAAATTACTTTAAAAACCTGTGTACTGTGTTTTTTATTGACACTTTTCCTTAGGTGAATGGGAAGGGGTACGATGTACCCAATACTCATTCACATAGGGTGGGGGGCCGGGATCTGGGGGCCCCCTTATTAAAGGGGGCTCCCAGATTCCGATAAGCCCCCCGCCCGCAGACCCCGACAACCAACGGCCAGGGTTGTCGGGAAGAGGCCCTTGTCCTCATCAACATGGGGACAAGGTGCTTTGGGGTGGGGGGCACGCAGGGCGCCCCCTTCCCCCAAAGCACCCACCCCCATGTTGGGGGCATGCGGCCTGGTACGGCTCAGGAGGGGGGGGGCGCTCGCTCGTCCCCACTCCCTTTCCTGACCGGCCAGGCTGCGTGCTCGGATAAGGGTCTGGTATGGATTTTAGGGGGAACCCCAGGCCGTTTTTTTGGCGTAGGGGGTTCCCCTTAAAATCCATACCAGACCGAAGGGCCTTGTATTCCCCAGAGGGGAATTCCCCCTCGCGCCCGCCGCAGTAGGAAAATGTGTTTTTCCTATTGCAGCTAGCGCGAGATGTACAGTACCCTGCCGCCGGGAAACATTCTCGCGGCTGCGTACTGTAGTTTGTACAAAAGTCCGATGGCTTTGTGTACACACGATCGGACTTTGCTCCATCGGACTTTTGTTGCCAGAAAGTTTGTCCGTTCGCACAGCCAACAAAAGTCCGATGGAAACTGAAAAAGTTTGTCCGATGGATGTTGCTCCAAAACAGCTCATTTGCATGTTTGTTGTCAAAAAGTCCGATCGTGTGTACGGCCCTTTAAACAGAGGATACAGCCAAAAAAATTTCAAATGGGCCTTTAAGCGAGCAGAGAACATCAATAGACACGAATTATTAAGTGCCAAAAACAAAACACCTGAAACCCATAGCCGCATCATTACTACTTATTCCAATGACCATTCATCCATCAGACAAATTTGCAGCAAATACTGGCATCTCCTCACGTTGGATCCCACTGTAGGACCATATGTACCTCCCGCTCCCAACTTAACATATAGACGTGCCACCTCTTTGGGTGGCCTTTTAGTTAAAAGTGAGTTTCAGGGTTCGGGGAGAGGAGACCCATGTAAGACGCAGGGAACTTTTCCTTGCGGCTCATGTGCATATTGTAAATATATAGACTCTAGAAGGAATATATACCTACCTAATGGAATGCGCTATATGTCCCGACACTTTTCCAACTGCCAAACTACTGCAGTTGTTTATCTCTTGATGTGCAGTTGCAATTGTTTCTACGTGGGCAAGACTATACAGAAGTTGTGGCAAAGATTGTATTGTCCCATCAGGGCTTTGCAAACCAGCAACCCTGATGTACCTCTAGGAAGACATGTGTCACAAATCCACAACGGTATTTGCCCCACTATCAGAGTATTGGTATTGGATCGAGTGCACCCGGGCATCCGTGGAGGAGATCTTGACAAACTCCTCCTCCAACGGGAGCTCAGGTGGATATTCCATCTTAATGCCACCTCGCCCCCCTGGCCTCAACGAGGCCTTTAGCTTTAGGTCTTTTTTACCAGGCTTTACTTCAGGCTCGTTTGATAAAGACATGTAACTCTATTTTTGGTTCCCTTTTTTTCCTTTGTTCCTCCCCCCCCCCCCTTTTTATGTTTATCTTGACAGTATGCGTTTGTTGATTAATGAGCACATGAACCTTTTTTTTGCTTTTTGTTCTTTATTGTTAAAAAGTTCTTCTACCTATCATTGCTATAAGCAAATGTTACACTGTACTAATTGCATATCATTATTTTTTTCTGTTACAGATACTGTATAAACAACAAACCTATTTGTATGGATGGTAACCAATGGCCTGGGTCAACATCTAAGCTGTACCTATACTTTTGTTACTTCTTAGCTAATTTGGGCAGGCTTGACTGTCCTTGGTGGTCCACCGAGGCTCCCTGACACGTGGGGCCCCTTTGATGGCAACTTCTGCCACCCTTGGGGCAGCTCCCTGTTCAGGGTTGCATCAGCGGACGCCTCTGTGCGGACAGTAGTGTCCTGAACATGCACACCGGGCACCTCCATCGCCCATTATATCCGCCCACCTCCATGTCGGCGGCCGTGTCGACGTCTGGCGTCACCCACTAGAGGCGGTGACCCTGGACGCCGTATCAGCCGCGGGATGCCTATAGGAGATGGATGCAGACACCGGGACGATGTGACAGGTGTTCGAGGGAGCGGTCAGCTAACGCTCCACAGCACCTGTCTCCGCCCCTTCCTCCCCCCTCCTATTGAACAAATACACACTACCAATTGCTTTTATTGTATTCACCTGGCCTCTGGGCGTATATATTCCGGCTGGGAACAGCATCTATTGCTGCACAGCCAGGAAACACCAGAGACTCTTGTGAACAAGCTTGGATCACTGCATCCCAGGTAATACAATCATGGTATAAATGTTTAACTTCTGCCATGTTTTTTGGCAATTTTTTTGCCACTCTATATACTATTATGCTAGTTGTTCTTATACCTATATCCTATTACACTTTTAGATACCCATCTACCCCTCCTTTTTGGGGTATCCTTGCGAGCATTGTTGGACTGCTTCAGGACAAGCTTTATACCTGCCCCCATTGATCTCAGCCATAGTCTATCTAAGCTTGTATCTGACACATGGGATCCACTCCACTATACATGGGATCTATCTCTTAGTTCATTTTAAATCATATGAATTGAGCTTTGATGCACAGCTGAATGAACACCCTTGGCCTGACGTTTCATCTACTGGTGTGCATGTTTCTAAGATTTGAACATACATCTGTAAGTATGAATAGAATTTGTTTAAGTTTTACATGTGCCATAATATTACCATGTAGGGATGAGCTTCGCGTTCGAGTCGAACCCATGTTTGACTCGAACATCGGCTGTTCGATCGTTCGCCGAATTTCGAACGTTATGGGCCGTTCGCGCCAAATTCGTGTGGCGCGTCACGGCCCATAATTCACTGCAGCATCGCAGTGCATTGCTGGCTGATGATTGGCCAAGCATGCACTATGACCCGCATGCTTGGCCAATAACAGCGCCGTCGGTAGAGAGAGCTGTAATTGGCCAAAGCCAGGGTGGCTTTGGCCAATTATGGCTCAGGGGGTTTAGAACACGCCCCACACTATATAAGGCCGCCTGCATGGCGGCCCTGTGTAGTGTGTTCCAGGCGTGCTGAGAGATAGACAGAGAGACAGTGTCATTTCATTTGAGTTAGCTAGATTAGGCAGGACAGTCAGTGAGTTAGCTGCACTTACAGTGTATTGTGCATATAAATATGCATCCCAGGTGTTGCATATATATATATATATATATATATATATATATATATATATATATACACTGTATTCAGTTTAGCTAGATCTGTTCCTGTTATCTTCCTACTGACAGGCAGGCTTGTCTTGTTACAGTATTTACAGCTACCTGAAGAAAACTGCTGGTGTACTTTTGATCCTAGTAGTACCACAGTGAGGCAGCTAGACTATTTACAGTTAGTGTAGTACGTCCTCCTGACAGTGTTCAGTTAAAGCTACAAGTTAGTTTAGTGTGACCTCTGCACAGTGTTCAGCTAAAGCTACAAGTTAGTGTAGTGCGTCCTGCTCACAGTGTTCAGCTAAAACTACAAGTTAGTGTAGTGCGACCTCTGCACAGTGTTCAGCTAAAGCTACAAGTTAGTGTAGTGAGACCTCTGCACAGTGTTCAGCTAAAGCTACAAGTTAGTGTAGTGTGTCCTGCTCACAGTGTTCAGCTAAAACTACAAGTTAGTGTAGTGCAACCTTTGCACAGTGTTCAGCTAAAGCTACAAGTTAGTGTAGTGCATCCTCCTCACAGTGTTCAGCTAAAACTACAAGTTGGTGTAGTGAGACCTCTGCACAGTGTTCAGCTAAAGCTACAAGTTAGTGTAGTGCGTCCTCCTCACAGTGTTCAGCTAAAGCTACAAGTTAGTGTAGTGCGACCTCTGCACAGTGTTCAGCTAAAGCTACAGGTTAGTGTAGTGCGTCCTCCTCACAGTGTTCAGCTAAAGCTACAAGTTAGTGTAGTGCGTCCCACTCACAGTGTTCATCTAAAACTACAAGTTAGTGTAGTGCGACCTCTGCACAGTGTTCAGCTAAAGCTACAGGTTAGTGTAGTGCGTCCTCCTCACAGTGTTCAGCTAAAGCTACAAGTTAGTGTAGTGCGTCCCACTCACAGTGTTCAGCTAAAACTACAAGTTAGTGTAGTGCGACCTCTGCACAGTGTTCAGCTAAAGCTACAAGTTAGTGTAGTGCGTCCTCCTCACAGTGTTCAGCTAAACCTACAAGTTATTTTTTTTCGAGCTCTGCACAGTGTTCAGCTAAAGCTACCTGTAGAAGGTTGGTCGTGTTTTCCTGATCCTATCACTACCGCAGGCAGCTAAAAAAAGCTACAAGTTAGTGTAGTGCGAGCTCTGCACAGTGTTCACCTAAAGCTACCTGTAGAAGGTTGGTGGTGTTTTCCTGATCCTATCACTACCGCAGGCAGCTAAATAAGCTACAAGTTATTTTTTGGCGAGCTCTGCACAGTGTTCACCTAAAGCTACCTGTCGAAGGTTGGTGGTGTTTTCCTGATCCTATCACTACCGTAGGCAGCTAAATAAGCTACAAGTTAGTTTTTTGCTAAATCTGCACAGTGTTCAGCTAAAGCTACCTGTAGAAGGTTGGTGGGGTTCTCATACTACAGGCAGGCAGTTGATTTTGCTAGCTGCAGTATCAGTACATATATATATATATATATATATATATATATATATATATATATATATATACACTACCGTTCAAAAGTTTGGGGTCACCCAAACAATTTTGTGTTTTCCATGAAAAGTCACACTTATTCACCACCATACGTTGTGAAATGAATAGAAAATAGAGTCGAGACATTGACAAGGTTAGAAATAATGATTTGTATTTGAAATAACATTGTTTTTACATCAAACTTTGCTTTCATCAAAGAATCCTCCTTTTGCAGCAATTACAGCATTGCACACCTTTGGCATTCTAGCTGTTAATTTATTGAGGTAAGCTGGAGAAATTGCACCCCACGCTTCTAGAAGCAGCTCCCACAAGTTGGATTGGTTGGATGGGCACTTCTGGCGTACCATACGGTCAAGCTGCTCCCACAACAGCTCAATGGGGTTCAGATCTGGTGACTGTGCTGGCCACTCCATTACCGATAGAATACCAGCTGCCTGCTTCTGCTGTAAATAGTTCTTGCACAATTTGGAGGTGTGTTTAGGGTCATTGTCCTGTTGTAGGATGAAATTGGCTCCAATCAAGCGCTGTCCACTGGGTATGGCATGGCGTTGCAAAATGGAGCGATAGCCTTCCTTATTCAGAATCCCTTTTACCCTGTACAAAGCTCCCACCTTACCAGCACCAAAGCAACCCCAGACCATCACATTACCTCCACCATGCTTAACAGATGGCGTCAGGCATTCTTCCAGCATCTTTTCATTTGTTCTGCGTCTCACAAACGTTCTTTGTGATCCAAACACCTCAAACTTGGATTCATCCATCCACAACACTTTTTTCCAGTCTTCCTCTGTCCAATGTCTGTGTTCTTTTGCCCATCTTAATCTTTTTCTTTTATTGGCCAGTCTCAGATATGGCTTTTTCTTTGCCACTCTGCCCTGAAGCCCAAAATCCCGCAGCCGCCTCTTCACTGTAGATGTTGACACTGGTGTTTTGCGGGTACTATTTAATGAAGATGCCAGTTGGGGACCTGTGAGGCGTCTGTTTCTCAAACTAGAGACTCTAATGTGTTTATCTTCTTGCTTAGTTGTGCAACGCGGCCTCCCACTTCTTTTTCTACTCTGGTTAGAGCCTGTTTGTGCTGTCCTCTGAAGGGAGTAGTACACACCGTTGTAGGAAATCTTCAATTTCTTTGCAATTTCTCGCATGGAATAGCCTTCATTTCTAAGAACAAGAATAGACTGTCGAGTTTCAGATGAAAGTTCTCTTTTTCTGGCCATTTTGAGCGTTTAATTGACCCCACAAATGTGATGCTCCAGAAACTCAATCTGCTCACAGGAAGGTCAGTTTTGTAGCTTCTGGAAGGAGCTAGACTGTTTTTAGATGTGTGAACATGATTGCACAAGGGTTTGCTAATCATCAATTAGCCTTCTGAGCCAATGAGCAAACACATTGTACCATTAGAACACTGGAGTGATAGTTGCTGGAAATGGGCCTCTATACACCTATGTAGATATTGCACCAAAAACGAGACATTTGCAGTTAGAATAGTCATTTACCACATTAGCAATGTATAGAGTATATTTGTTTAAAGTTAGGACTAGTTTAAAGTTAGCTTCATTTAAAAGTACAGTGCTTTTCCTTCAAAAATAAGGACATTTCAATGTGACCCCAAACTTTTGAACGGTAGTGTATATATATATCCCAGCTTAGTGCAGCTACAGGCCATTAGTATGTCTGGAAGGCCAACAAGGAGAGGCAGACAGTCACAAGTCAATAAAAGAGGGCAAGCAGGCTCTGTGTCTAGAGGCAACAGTGCTGGTCGTGGAGACGGTGCATCCTCATCAGCACGTGGCCGTGGGAAACGCTTGGCCTTTTTTTTGGCAGCTGGCCGTGTTGAGCCGCAACATGCGGAAGACTTGGTCAAGTGGATGACCAAGCCGTCCTCATCCTCCTCATCCTCTCTCACCCATGCTCAGGGTACTTTGTCTGGCAAAGCAGCAGCCTCTTCCCTCGGCTCAATGTCATCAGTGACTCCTTCCCTAGCCCCACCATGTCCTCCTGAGGAGTCCCTCGAACTGTTTGACCACAGTGTTGGGTACATGCTCCAGGAGGATGCCCAGCGTTTGGAAGGCTCTGATGATGATACTGAGCTAGATGAAGGCAGTAACGTGAGCACGGACAGAGGGGGTGCCCAAGAAGGACAGCTATCTGGCAGTCATGCTCCCCCTGCTGCAGCATACTGCCAGGTTTACTCCAGTGATGAGGAGGGAGGGGATGATGAGGTCACTGACTCAACGTGGGTGCCTGATAGGAGAGAGGAGGAGGAGGAGGAGGCGGCACATCACCAACGAGGCAGGATGCCCTCCAGGGGCCAGCCTAAGGGCAGCACACTGACTGCATCACACCCCAAAGCTCCGCATTGTGCAGGGCGCTGCAGTCTCTGCGCGTTATTAAAAAAGTTCTTTGGTGTGGGCCTTTTTTGAGACGAGTGCATCAGATCGCACCGCTGCTATTTGCAACATATGTTTCAAGCGTATCTCGCATGGCCAAAACATCTCCCGTTAGGGCACCACATGCTTGACCAGACATATGTTGACTTGCCATGCAGTTTGTTGGCAAGCGCATTTAAAAGACCCACACCAAAGAACAAAGAGGACCTCTCCTTGCTCATCATCAGCTGAGATCTCCAACCCCACTATACCTTCAGTCCTCTCTGAGACCTGCACTGAGAGGAATGAAGGTGTAGAATTAGGTGTGTCACAGCCAAGTACTTGTGGGCAATCTGCTTTCGGTACACCGACGTCAGATTGTACCAGGCAAATTTCCCTGCCCCAGCTGCTGCACCGCCGAAAGAAATTCGCTCCCAGCCATCCACATGCCCAGCGGTTGAATGCTAGCTTGGCAAAATTGCTAGCACTTCAACTGCTGTCTTTTCAGTTGGTAGACTCTGTCCCCTTCCGTGAGTTTGTGGAATGTGCGGTTCCTCAGTGGCAGGTACCCAAATGCCACTTTTTCTCACGGAAGGCGATTCTGGCTCTCTACCCGGCATGTGGAAGGTAATGTCTTGGCCTCGCTGGACAGGGCGGTCAGCAGTAAGGTGCATATTACCGCTGACTCATGGTCCAGCAGGCATGGACAGGGACATTACCTAAGTTTCACTGCGCATTGGGTGACTCTGCTGGCAGCTGGGAAGGATGCAGGACAAGGTGCAGTAGTGTTGGAGGTTGTTCCGCCACCACGCCTCCAAAATGCCACTACTAATGATTGTGACACACCTCTCTCCTCCACCCCCCCTCTTCTTCTTCCTCCATGGCCTCTTCCTGTGCTTTGTCCTCGGAACCAGTGGTGCTCCGTAGCCGTTCAAGGGGCTACGCAAGTATGCAGGCCAAAAGATGCCATGCGGTGCTTGAGCTGGTGTGCTTGGGGGACAGGAGCCACACTGGGGCAGAGGTTCTGTCAGCTCTGCAGGGGCAGGTTCAGAGGTGGTTGACGCCACGCCAACTTAAGGCAGGAATGGTGGTTTGCGACAATGGCACCAAACTCCTCTCTGCTCTCCGACAGGGAAAAATGACCCATGTGCCCTGTTTGGCTCACGTCCTTAACTTGGTGGTGCAGCGGTTCTTGGGCAGGTACCCGGGCTTACAGGATGTCCTGAGGCAGGCCAGGAAAGTCTGTGTGCATTTCCGCCGGTCATATAATGCCAGTGCTCGGCTGGCAGACCTCCAAAAGGAGTTTAACCTGCCCAAGAACCGCCTAATCTGTGACATGCCCACCAGGTGGAACTCAACGTTGGCCATGCTGCAGCGGCTGCACACGCAGTAGAGGGCCATCAATGAGTACCTGTGCTACTATGGTCAGGGGAGCTTGGTTTTTTTTTCCCACGCCAGTGGGCCATGATCAGGGATGCATGCACTGTCCTGTCACCATTTGAGGAGGCCACGAGGATGGTGAGCAGTGACAGTGCATGCATCAGTGACACTGTCCCCCTTGTCCACCTCTTGGAGCACACGCTGCGTGGAGTAATGGACAGGGCACTTGAGGCAGAACAGAGGCAGGAAGAGGAGGAATTCCTTAGCTCTCAAGGCCCCCTTTATCCAGACAGTGTTCCTGCGTGCCCGCCGATCACACAGGAAGAGGACGAGGAGGAGGAGGAGGATTGTGTCAGTATGGAGGTGGAGCCTGGCACTCAGCATCAGCAGCAATCTTTAAGGGATCAGTCCAAAGAAACACATGGACTTGTACGTGGCTGGGAGGAGGTGGCTGCGGACCATGTTGTCCTTAGTGACCCAGAGGACTCCGGACCGAATGCCTCAGCAAACCTACGCTGCATGGCCTCCCTGATCCTGCAAAGCCTGCGTAAGGATCCTCGTATTCGTGGTATCAAGGAGAAGGACCAATACTGGCTGGCAACCCTCCTTAATCCACGTTACAAGGGTAAGGTTGCGGACCTTATCTTGCCATCGAAGAGGGAGCAGAGGATGAAACATCTTTGGGAGGCCTTGCAGAAAGGTCTGTGCAACGTGTTCCCAGAGACTGGGAGGTTAAAAACTCCTGTTTCTGGACAACGTGTTGCTGAGGCTTTGGTCAGTCAAAGAAGGAGTGGTGGAGAAAGTGGCCATCTGACCGATGCGTTCAGATAATTTTTTGGTCCGCAGCCCCAAGGTATGATCGGTTCCAGCAACCATCGCCAGCGTCTGTTTTACATGGTGCAGGAATACCTAGGGGCAAGATCTGACTTGGACACCTCTCCCACCGAAAATCCTCTGGGCTACTGGGTCTTGAGGATGGATCACTGGCCAGAGCTTGCACAGTGTGCAATTGAGCTACTGGCCTGTCCTGCATCCAGCGTTCTTTTGGAACGCACATTCAGTGCTGCTGGAGGCTTTGTAACCGATCACAGGGTGCGTCTGTCCACCGACTCGGTCGATCTACTGACCTTCATAAAAATGAATCAGTCTTGGATCACCACCAGCTACCAAGCACCTGATGCTGATGTAACCGAATAATTTTTTTTGAAATCTCAGATCCCTTCAAAGACTGCCTATGCTGATGCTGAGTGACTATCCTAAGTAATTATCCTCTTCCTCCTCAATGATCACGCTGATAGCTTGTAAGAACATTTTTGGTTCTGGGCGCCACCACCAGTGCCTAAGGCCCAATTTTTCAGCCCCTGTTTAACAGGGGCGTGTAATTACAATTTTTGATGCAATACTTTGCAGCAGGGCTCGTTCCTGTGTTCCAACTAGAGTATCTGTGAGGGGTTGCAGTGTTGTGGCACCAGCACCAGTGCCTAAGGCCCAATTTTTCAGCCCCTGTTTAACAGGGGCATGTAATTACAATTTTTGATGCAATAATTTGCAGCAGGGCTCGTTTCTGCGTTCCAACTAGAGTGTCTGTGAGGGGTTGCAGTGTTGTGGCACCAGCACCAGTGCCTAAGGCCCAATTTTTCTGCCCCTGTTCAACAGGGGCATGTAATTACAATTCTTGATCTAATATTTAACAGCAGGGCCCGTTTCTGGGCCCACCAAGAGCGAGTGAGGACTTACAGTGTTGTGGCACTAGCACCACCACCACCAAAGGCCCCATTTTTCAGCCCCTGTTCAAAAGGGGCATGTAATTACAATTATTGATCTAATATTTCACAGCAGGTATATAGGGCAGGCCCCTATTTTCAAACATCCAACTTACAAACGACTCCTACTTGCAAACGGAAGGAGACAACAGGAAGTGAGATGAAATCTACCCCTAGGAAGGGAAATTCTCTCCTGTAAGAGTTAATATGGGGAAAACGTTTCTCCTTTCCACTGATGCTTTATCACCAATCCTTGTTTCACAAAAAAAAAACTTTCAAAAAACATTTGTCATTGGGACAAAAAATGAGGTGAAATCTTCTGAAGAGGAGCACAGACAGCAAAACAAATGTCACAGGGGTGATAACCCTTCCCTATGTTTTCCAAAAAGCTTAAAATAGATTTTTTGGCTGGAGCTAAACATGTTAAAAATGTACCAGTTCAAAATTACAAACAGATTCTACTTAACAACAAACCTACAGCCCCTGTCTTGTTTGCACAGCCTGTATACTGCTGTTCAGAGTATATAGGGCCTGGTGGCCCCACACCTTTCCTTTTTTTTTTTATTTGGGTGCGGGTTCCCCTTAATATCCATACAAGACCCAAAGGGCCTGGTAATGGACTGGGGGGTACCCATGCTGTTTGTCTCACTGATTTTCATCCATATTGCCAGGGCCGGACATTATATTAAAGCCGCAAGCAGTTTTAAATGACTTTTTTCCTTTAACCACTTGACGACCGCCTCACGCCGATGTACGTCGGCAAAGTGGCACGGACAGGCAAAATCACGTACAGGGTACGTGATTTGCCTTCCGCGGGTGGGGGGTCCGATCGGACCCCCCCCCGGTGCCCGAGGCGGTCGTCGTTTGTCCAGCGGCGATCGGTGATGAGGGGGAGACCATCCGTTCGTGGCCCCCCCCTCGCGATCGCCGCCGGCCAATGAGAATCTTCCTTTGCTGCTGTATGCTAAACAGCAGCAAAGGAAGTGATGTCATCTCCCCTCGGGTCGGTATTTTCCGTTCCGGCCCGAGGAGAGACGACAAGTATGTGAGTGCACAACACTACACACACACAGTAGAACATGCCAGGCACACAAATCACCCCGATCCCCCCCCCGATCGCCCCCCGATCCCCCCCCAATCACCCCCCCCCCCCCTGTCACAAACTGACACCAGCAGTTTTTTTTTTTTTTTTTTTTTTTTTTTTCTGATTACTGCTAGTTGTCAGTTTGTGACAGTAAATGTGTTAGGGCAGTTAGTATTACCCCCCTTTAGGTCTAGGGTACCCCCCTAACCCCCCCCTAATAAAGTTTTAACCCCTTGATCACCCCCTGTCACCAGTGTCACTAAGCGATCATTTTTCTGATCGCTGTATTAGTGTCACTGGTGACGCTAGTTAGTGAGGTAAATATTTAGGTTCGCCGTCAGCGTTTTATATTGTCAGGGACCCCCATATACTACCTAATAAATGTTTTAACCCCTTGATTGCCCCCTAGTTAACCCTTTCACCACTGATCACCGTATAACCGTTACGGTTGACGCTGGTTAGTTTGTTTATTTTTTTATAGTGTCAGGGCACCCGCCGTTTATTACCGAATAAAGGTTTAGCCCCCCGATCGCCCGGCGGTGATATGCGTCGCCCCAGGCAGCGTCAGATTAGCGCCAGTACCGCGAACACCCACGCACGCACCGTACACCTCCCTTAGTGGTATAGTATCTGAACGCATCAATATCTGATCCGATCAGATCTATACTAGCGTCCCCAGCAGTTTAGGGTTCCCAAAAACGCAGTGTTAGCGGGATCAGCCCAGATACCCGCTAGCACCTGCGTTTTGCCCCTCCGCCCGGCCCGGCCCAGCCCACCCAAGTGCAGTATCGATCGATCACTGTCACTTACAAAACACTAAACGCATAACTGCAGCGTTCGCAGAGTCAGGCCTGATCCCTGCGATCGCTAACAGTTTTTTTGGTAGCATTTTGGTGAACTGGCAAGCACCAGCCCCAGGCGTCAGGTTAGCGCCAGTACCACTAACACCCACGCACGCAGCATACGCCTCCCTTAGTGGTATAGTATCTGAACGCATCAATATCTGATCCGATCAGATCTATACTAGCGTCCCCAGCAGTTTAGGGTTCCCAAAAACGCAGTGTTAGCGGGATCAGCCCAGATACCCGCTAGCACCTGCGTTTTGCCCCTCCGCCCGGCCCGGCCCAGCCCAGCCCACCCAAGTGCAGTATCGATCGATCACTGTCACTTACAAAACACTAAACGCATAACTGCAGCGTTCGCAGAGTCAGGCCTGATCCCTGCGATCGCTAACAGTTTTTTTGGTAGTATTTTGGTGAACTGGCAAGCACCAGCCCCAGGCAGCGTCAGATTAGCGCCAGTACCGCTAACACCCACGCACACACCGTACACCTCCCTTAGTGGTATAGTATCTGATCGCATCAATATCTGATCCGATCATATCTATACTAGCGTCACCAGCAGTTTAGGGTTCCCAAAAACGCAGTGTTAGCGGGATCAGCCCAGATACCTGCTAGCACCTGCGTTTTGCCCCTCCGCCCGGCCCGGCCCAGCCCACCCAAGTGCAGTATCGATCGATCACTGTCACTTACAAAACACTAAACGCATAACTGCAGCGTTCGCAGAGTCAGGCCTGATCCCTGCGATCGCTAACAGTTTTTTGGTAGCGTTTTGGTGAACTGGCAAGCGCCAGCGGCCTAGTACACCCCGGTCGTAGTCAAACCAGCACTGCAGTAACACTTGGTGACGTGGCGAGTCCCATAAGTGCAGTTCAAGCTGGTGAGGTGGCAAGCACAAGTAGTGTCCCGCTGCCACCAAAAAGACAAACACAGGCCCGTCGTGCCCATAGTGCCCTTCCTGCTGCATTCGCCAATCCTAATTGGGAACCCACCGCTTCTGCAGCGCCCGTACTTCCCCCATTCACATCCCCAACCAAATGCAGTCGGCTGCATGAGAGGCATTTTTATGTCCTCCCAAGTACCCCTACCCAACGAACCCCCCAAAAAAGATGTCGTGTCTGCAGCAAGCGCGGATATAGGCGTGACGCCCGCTATTATTGTCCCTCCTGTCCTGACAATCCTGGTCTTTGCATTGGTGAATGTTTTGAACGCTACCATGCACTAGTTGAGTATTAGCGTAGGGTACAGCATTGCACAGGCTAGGCGCACTTTCACAGGGTCTCCCAAGATGCCATCGCATTTTGAGAGACCCGAACCTGGAACCGGTTACCGTTATAAAAGTTAGTTACAAAAAAAGTGTAAAAAAAAAAAAAATATATGAAATAAAAAAAATAGTTGTTGTTTTATTGTTCTCTCTCTCTCTATTCTCTCTCTCTATTGTTCTGCTCTTTTTTACTGTATTCTATTCTGCAATGTTTTATTGTTATTGTTATTGTTATTGTTATTATGTTTTATCATGTTTGTTTTTCAGGTGTGTAATTATTTACACTTTACTGTGCTTTATTGTTAACCATTGTTAACCATTTTTTTGTCTTCAGGTACGCCATTCACGACTTTGAGTGGTTATACCAGAATGATGCCTGCAGGTTTAGGTATCATCTTGGTATCATTCTTTTCAGCCAGCGGTCGGCTTTCATATAAAAGCAATCCTAGCGGCTAATTAGCCTCTAGACTGCTTTTACAAGCCGTGGGAGGGAATGCCCCCCCCCCCCCCACCATCTTCCGTGTTTTTCTCTGGCTCTCCTGTCTCAACAGGGAACCTGAGAATGCAGCCGGTGATTCAGCCAGCTGACCATAGAGCTGATCAGAGACCAGAGTGGCTCCAAACATCTCTATGGCCTAAGAAACCGGAAGCTACGAGTATTTCATGACTTAGATTTCGCCGGATGTAAATAGCGCCATTGGGAAATTGGGGAAGCATTTTATCACACCGATCTTGGTGTGGTCAGATGCTTTGAGGGCAGAGGAGAGATCTAGGGTCTAATAGACCACAATTTTTTCAAAAAAGAGTACCTGTCACTACCTATTGCTATCATAGGGGATATTTACATTCCCCGAGATAACAATAAAAATGATTAAAAAAAAAAATATGAAAGGAACAGTTTAAAAGTAAGATTAAAAAAGCAAAAAAATAATAAAGAAAAAAAAAAAAAAAAAAAACACCCCTGTCGCCCCCTGCTCTCGCGCTAAGGCAAACGCAAGCGGCGGTCTGTCGTCAAATGTAAACAGCAATTGCACCATGCATGTGAGGTATCACCGCGAAGGCCAGATCGAGTGCAGTAATTTTTCCAGTAGACCTCCTCTGTAAATCTAAAGTGGTAACCTGTAAAGGCTTTTGAAGGCTTTTAAACATGTATTTATTTTGTTGCCACTGCACGTTTGTGCGCAATTTTAAAGCATGTCATGTTTGGTATCCATGTACTCGGCCTAAGATCATCTTTTTTATTTCATCAAACATTTGGGCAATATAGTGTGTTTTAGTGCATTAAAATTAAAAAAAGTGTGTTTTTTCCCCAAAAAATGCGTTTGAAAAATCGCTGCGCAATTACTGTGTGAAAAAAAAAAATGAAACACCCACCATTTTAATCTGTAGGGCATTTGCTTTAAAAAAATATATAATGTTTGGGGGTTCAAAGTAATTTTTTTGCAAAAAAAAAAAACTTTTTCATGTAAACAATAAGTGTCAGAAAGGGCTTTGTCTTCAAGTGGTTAGAAGAGTGGGTGATGTGTGACATAAGCTTCTAAATGTTGTGCATAAAATGCCAGGACAGTTCAAAACCCCCCCAAATGACCCCATTTTGGAAAGTAGACACCCCAAGCTATTTGCTGAGAGGCATGTCGAGTCCATGGAATATTTTATATTGCGACACAAGTTGCGGGAAAGAGACAAATTTTTTTTTTTTTTTTTTTTTTTTGCACAAAGTTGTCACTAAATGATATATTGCTCAAACATGCCATGGAAATATGTGAAATTACACCCCAAAATACATTCTGCTGCTTCTCCTGAGTACGGGGATACCACATGTGTGAGACTTTTTGGGAGCCTAGCCGCGTACGGGACCCCGAAAACCAAGCACCGCCTTCAGGCTTTCTAAGGGCGTGAATTTTTGATTTCACTCTTCACTGCCTATCACAGTTTCGGAGGCCATGGAATGCCCAGGTGGCACAAAACCCCCCCAAATGACCCCATTTTGGAAAGTAGACACCCCAAGCTATTTGCTGAGAGGTATAGTGAGTATTTTGCAGACCTCACTTTTTGTCACAAAGTTTTGAAAATTGAAAAAAGAAAAAAAAAAAATGTTTTTTCTTGTCTTTCTTCATTTTCAAAAACAAATGAGAGCTGCAAAATACTCACCATGCCTCTCAGCAAATAGCTTGGGGTGTCTACTTTCCAAAATGGGGTCATTTGGGGGGGTTTTGTGCCACCTGGGCATTCCATGGCCTCCGAAACTGTGATAGGCAGTAAAGAGTGAAATCAAAAATTTTTACCCTTAGAAATCCTGAAGGCAGTGATTGGTTTTCGGGGTCCAGTACGCGGCTAGGCTCCCAAAAAGTCCCACACATGTGGTATCCCCATACTCAGGAGAAGCAGCTAAATGTATTTTGGGGTGCAATTCCACATATGCCCATGGCCTGTGTGAGCAATATATCATTTAGTGACAACTTTATGAAAAAAAAAAAAAAAAAAAAAAAAAGTGTCACTTTCCCGCAACTTGTGTCAAAATATAAAATATTCCATGGACTCAATATGCCTCTCAGCAAATAGCTTGGGGTGTCTACTTTCCAAAATGGGGTCATTTTGGGGGGTTTTGTGCCATCTTGGCATTCCATGGCCTCCGAAACTGTGATAGGCAGTGAAGAGTGAAAGCAAAAATTTACACCCTTAGAAATCCTGAAGGCGGTGATTGGTTTTCGGGGCCCCGTACGCGGCTAGGCTCCCAAAAAGTCCCACACATGTGGTATCCCCATACTCAGGAGAAGCAGCAGAATGTATTTTGGGGTGCAATTCCACATAGGCCCATGGCCTGTGTGAGCAATATATCATTTAGTGACGACTTTTTGTAAATATTTTTTTTTTTTTTTTTTTTGTCATTTTTCAATCACTTGGGACAAAAAAAATAAATATTCAATGGGTTCAACATGCCTCTCAGCAATTTCCTTGGGGTGTCTACTTTCCAAAATGGGGTCATTTGGGGGGGTTTTGTACTGCCCTGCCATTTTAGCACCTCAAGAAATGACATAGGCAGTCATAAACTAAAAGCTGTGTAAATTCCAGAAAATGTACCCTAGTTTGTAGACGCTATAACTTTTGCGCAAACCAATAAATATACGCTTATTGACATTTTTTTTACCAAAGACATGTGGCCGAATACATTTTGGCCTAAATGTATGACTAAAATTTAGTTTATTGGATTTTTTTTATAACAAAAAGTAGAAAATATCATTTTTTTTCAAAATTTTCGGTCTTTTTCCGTTTATAGCGCAAAAAATAAAAACCGCAGAGGTGATCAAATACCATCAAAAGAAAGCTCTATTTGTGGGAAGAAAAGGACGCAAATTTCGTTTGGGTACAGCATTGCATGACCGCGCAATTAGCAGTTAAAGCGACGCAGTGCCAAATTGGAAAAAGACCTCTGGTCCTTAGGCAGCATAATGGTCCGGGGCTCAAGTGGTTAAAAAGACATTTTGTGCAGGGACTGTTCCAAGCACGGGAAACATGCGCCACTTTACAGGCATACTATAGACACCCCCCAGGTACGATATTTAAAGGAATATTTCACTTTTTTTTTAAATTTTAAACATCATTAAAATCACTGCCTCCGAAAAAACGCCCGTTTTTAAAAGTTTTTTTTTCCATTGATACATGTCCCCTGGGGCAGGACCCGGGTCCCCAAACCCTTTTTAGGACAATAACATGCAAATTAGCCTTTAAAATGAGCACTTTTGATTTTGAACGTTCGAGTCCCATAGACGTCAATAGGGTTCTAACATTCGTGCGAATTTACGGTCCGTTTGCTGGTTCTGGGGGGTGTTCGGCTCATATCTATTACCATGCTTATACCAACTGTTTGTAAATTACTTACTTACAATACTGATATAATACTCCCTCCCCTTTTCCTTTTCTCTTGATAGAATATGGAATAGTCTGCTTTTCTATTAACCTTGAAGAAGGATATATACATGTCAAAAACATTTCTTTTTGGCTTCCAAAACATGTTGGTGCTTTAAGTCTAGCAGCTACTCCTATCTCCAATTGAGATGTATTATTGTTTTTTATTTTTTGTATACTTCCATTGTCATATTTTTCTATTTTGTATTAATAAAGTGAATATATTTTTTTATATACAATTTGGGTGTACCGTAATTTGCATTTCTCTCTGTGTCCGTACTATCATTGGGGCCTATTCTTTCTCTATTTATATTTTTGGGATGTGACACAGAGTTTGGAGTTCCCCTATCCCTGCTTGGCTCTCATCTCTTTCTTCTTTATTTTCCTATTGTCTTTTTGGAAGGTAAACCTTCGGCCCAGTCTGAGGTCCTGAGCACTCTGGAGAAGGTTTTTGTCCAGGATATCCCTGTTCTTGGCCGCATTCATCTTTCCCCACGATTGCAACCAGTCGTCCTGTCCCTGCAGCTGAAAAACACCCCCACAGCATGATGCTGCCACCACCATGCTTCACTGTTGGGACTGTATTGGACAGGTGATGAGCAGTGCCTGGTTTTCTCCACACATACCGCTTAGAATTAAGGCCAAAAAGTTCTATCTTGGTCTCATCAGACCAGAGAATCTTATTTCTCACCATCTTGGAGTCCTTCAGGTGTTTTTTTAGCAAACACCATGCAGGCTTTCATGTGTCTTGCACTGAGGAGAGGCTTCCGTCGGGCCACTTTGCCATGAAGCCCCGACTGGTGGAGGGCTGCAGTGATAGTTGACTTTCTACAACTTTCTCCCATCTCCCGACTGCATCTCTGGAGCTCAGCCACAGTGATCTTTGGGTTCTTCTTTACCTCTCTCACCAAGGCTCTTCTCCCCCGATAGCTCAGTTTGGCCGGACGGCCAGCTCTAGGAAGGGTTCTGGCCGTCCCAAACGTCCTTCATTTAAGGATTATGGAGGCCACTGTGCTCTTAGGAACCTTAAGTGCGGAAGAAATTTTTTTGTAACCTTGGCCAGATCTGTGCCTTGCCACAATTCTGTCTCTGAGCTCTTCAGGCAGTTCCTTTGACCTCATGATTCTCATTTGCTCTGACATGCACTGTGAGCTGTAAGGTCTTCTATAGACAGGTGTGTGGCTTTCCTAATCAAGTCCAATCAGTATAATCAAACACAGCTGGACTCAAATGAAGGTGTAGAACCATCTCAAGGATGATCAGAAGAAATGGACAGCACCTGAGTTAAAAATATGAGTGTCACAGCAAAGGGTCTGAATACTTAGGACCATGTGATATTTCAGTTTTTCTTTTTTAATAAATCTGCAAAAATGTCAACAATTCTGTGTTTTTCTGTCAATATGGGGTGCTGTGTATACAATATGGGGTGCTGTGTGTACAATATGGGGTGCTGTGTGTACATTAATGAGGAAAAAAATGAACTTAAATGATTTTAGCAAATGGCTGCAATATAACAAAGAGTGAAAAATGTAAGGGGGTCTGAATACTTTCCGTCCTCACTGTATGTATATATGCCCTACGCAAGTGTTTGCTTTTGTATGTGTGTCTGTGAGCTTTATTTATTTGTATATATTTTATATAATATGTTATATTTATATTTATAAAGGGTGGAGCCGATGACTTAAGCATGTATGTACAGGAAGTCTGGCAGAAGGGAGCTCGCTCGGCCAGTGGCGTCTCTAGCTTTCATATTTGGGGGGGCACATGGGGGGACAGGGACAAAAATAGGGGGGCAATATAAAATGGATAAAATAGATAGATAGATAGATAGATAGATAGATAGATAGATAGATAGATAGATAGATAGATAGATAGATAGATAGATCTTTTTTCTGTAAAATGTTTTATTTGCATCAACTTTGACCTTTTCATAATAAACCCTTATGTTGAAAAGTGTTAACCTTGTCTCTAAAGCTCTTAATGCAAGCTATAAACGAACCTGCCTCTTGAAGGGCGCTACTGTTGTAGAGTAAGACTCTGAGCAGACCTGTCTGTGGTGGCAGTGTGTGTGGCAGACGCTTATTCTAACATTATAATTGGTATTGCTAAAATTGCGAGTCTCCCCCGGCTCAGTCTTTTAAACAGGGGTGGTGGCAGTTAAAGGGTTAATTGTGTAATTAGCCCAGTGACAATCACTCTCAGGTTGCTCGCACCTAGATTGTGGTCCCGCAAGCTGGAAAATCTTTGTGCTGGGTGCAGCTGAGAGTGGCATTGTTACGTAAGTGACAGCGTGGTGTGAGGTTGGCTGGTCCTTCGTTGCAAGTTAGCGAGGAGGGCGGGGATCTGACACCCGCGTTCGTCACATATTGGTATCGATAGATAGATAGATAGATAGATCTATCTATATATTTTTTATCTATCCTGGGGCCCTTTACCCCTTTACTACGATCCCACAACGGCCCTTTCACATGTTCTGCAGTGAGCTCCCTTCCTACTGTATTGGGGCCCCCCCAGAGTGGCAGAAAACAAGAGATATATGTCACCAGCATACCAAGAAAATATAAGGGCCCAAAGCAGTGGGAGAACTGTCAGGGTTGCAAAGGTTGTCTTGCCACCGGGCCCTGGTGTTCTGCCACTGTGGGGTTCCCCAGCCTCCTCTTGCTGTCCTGCCCCTGCTATAGACAGCGCTGGTCTGGCATCTCTTGGAATTTACAGGCTCGTTCTCCTGTCCTAAGGACGTGAGAAATCAGTCTGTTTTTTCAGTAACTGAGAGTCCTGGTGGAGTCCTTCCTGCAACTCGCTCTTCTCCCTGCCAATGAGGATGCAGGGGAAGGAGCAGATCGGGCGGCCGTGGTTGTGTGAGCGCTCGCATTATGCAGTGTCAGCGAGCAGAGGAAGGGGGGAGGAATCACCCGCAGGAGCTGACTGGGGACGTTCTTCCTCTCAATAGAGACTGTGTTACCCCAGCGGTGGCCCGAGTAAGATGCGGCACATCCGATATGAATACAAACAAAAAGAATTTGCCTTTTTGTAAAAAAAAAAAAAAAAAAAATTAAA
Organism: Lithobates septentrionalis; assembly: GCA_037952835.1. Lineage (NCBI taxonomy): Eukaryota > Metazoa > Chordata > Amphibia > Anura > Ranidae > Lithobates > Lithobates septentrionalis. The sequence goes on from JBBDGP010002012.1 coordinate 2,770,599, forward strand.
AAATAAAATTTTTTTTTTTTTTTGGGGGGGCACATGGTGGGGTCCAGCATAATGTTGGGGGGTCAGGGCCCCCTCTGCCCCCCCCCCTAGGGTCGCCATTGCGCTCGGCACAAACAAGCATTGGAGCCCACTCGTGTCTTAAGGGGACAGCACTGATCCAACAGAATTTAGTGAATATTGTGCACAGCCTCCTTCCACACCTTAAGGCAACATGGCACCAGTCTAGTGCAGAGTTTTTCTATTATTGATCAAATAAATGTATATGTGATTACAGAAAGCACTATGATGGTTGATTTATTTTTTTATTTGGAGAACCACTAAGGAATGTATCCATCAAGTAACATATACATTATATTACCAAAAGTATTGGGACGCCTGCCTTTACATGAACTTTAATGGCATCCCAGTCTTAGTCCGTAGGGTTCAATATTGCGTTGGCTCCGCCCTTTGCAGCTATAACAGCTTCAACTCTTCCGAGAAGGCCGTCCACAAGGTTTAGGAGTGTGTCTATGGGAATGTTTGACCATTCTTCAAGAAGAGCATTTGTGAGGTGAGGCACTGATGTTGGACGAGAAGGCCTGGCTCGAGTCTCCGTTCAAATTCATCCCAAAGGTGTTCTATCGGGTTGAGGTCAGGGGTCTGTGCAGGCCAGTCAAGTTCTTCCACCCCAATCTTGCTCATCCGTGTCTTTATGGACCTTGCTTTGTGCACCTAGGTAAACCATAGGTATTTTATATTTTACCAAAAAATTGGTATTATATTGTGTTTGTGTGCATTAACCACTTGCCCACTGGGTATATTTACCCCCTTCCTGCCAAGGGCCAATTTTCAGCTTTCAGCGCTGTCACACTTTGAATGACAATTGCGCGGTCATGTGACACTGTACCCATATGAAATTTTTATCATTTTTTTTTCACATAAATAGAGCTTTGCTTTGCTGGTATCTAATTGCTGCTTGTTTTTTTTTTTTTTTTTGAAAAAAAAAGTTTTTCTGTCAGTAAAATTTGTAAATAAGTAATTTTTCTCCTTCACTGATGGGCACCGATAGGCAGCACTGAACTACCATGTGACACAAAAAAATTGCAAAACCCGCCATTTTATTCTCTAGGTCCTCTGCTAAAAATAATATATTATGTTTAGGGATTATAAGTAATTTTCCAACAAAAAATACAGATTTTTTTTTTTGCAAACAGTGTCAGAAAAAGGCCAGGTCTTCAAGCGGTGTGGGGCACGATATAGACACAGCAGTAGCAATTGGAATTTATATTTGATGGCACTGAATGAGGGGAGGTATTGATTTACAGTAGACATGTGCAATTTGTTTCGTTCCAAATTCGTTTTAGTTTTTCTGTTTTTTTTTTACGCTTTTTAACCCGTTTAACACATTTTTCTGAATATTTGTAAATTTTAATATTCGGAAATTCGAAATTCAAAAATCTGAAAACCCGAAAGTTTTAAAATCTGAAATAATAACTAACTAATAATAACTTAACTATTACTAACCATTAAATTATAGGCATTGGAATTTCCTTTCAAATTTGGCTGTTAGTGATCGTAACGAATACTATAACAAATTAATAAAAATTTAACAAAAAGATACTCTCAGCATCTTTCCAAAATAACTGTTCAGTTTATTCGACGCAATTAAAGTTTTTTATAAACATGATCACGTAACGTATCACATTAATATTACTTTTGTACTTTTATGGTAACAAGGGGCGTAACATAGGCAGGCTAAATTCTAATCAGGACTCGAAAGAATGCAGACGTATCAAAAACAGTATTAGTGCCGTGTGCAATACATAGTAATAAATAAAATAAAAATAGAATACAATTTGATACAGAATTTACAATTTTCTTAACAACGCAGAGAAAATAGATACCAAACATGTCAAGCTTTAAAATTGAGCACACCCCCCCACAACGGCGACATATGATGTCAATTTAACTATCCATAGGTGACGCTTTAAAAGCCTTTACAGGTTACTACTTTAGATGTACAGAGGAGGTCTGATGCAGGAATTACTGCCCACGGTCTGACATTTGCAGCGATACCTCACATGTGTGGGATGATCAGGGTTTGCGTGTGTGCCGGACCGACGCACAAGTTCGCTTTTGCGCGGTAGCGTGGGGGGGGGACTTTATTATTATTTTTTTAATCATTTATTTATTCAATTTTTTTTTTGTATTTTTACACTGTTGCTTTATTTCTTTATTCATTGATTTTATCACTTTTATTGCTTTCAGTTTCAAAGCGTGACATGTTGGATATCTACTTACTCGGCGTAACATCGTCTTTCACATTATGCAAAAAAATTGGGCTAACTTTACTGTATTTTTTTTTTTTTAATGCATAAAACTATTTTTTATTCATAAAAAATTGCATTTGAAAAATGACTGTGCAAATACTACCGTGCAAGATAAAAAAAGTTGCAATGACCAGGATCTCTGCAAAAAACAAAAAAAAAAAAAACCATACATAATGTTTGGGGGTTCTGAGTAAATTTTTAGCAAAAAAAATATGATTTTTACATGTAGGAGAGAAGTGTCAGAATTGGCCCGGGTGGCAAGTGGTTAAGAAATGCATTTAACGTTTATCTGTTTCGGCAGTGTATTTTTATTTATTTTTTTTCTAACTTAATTTTTGGATAACTTGTTTGTCCTTCATAGAAACTTGTGCTCATCCCTAAAAGAAACCCAACAGCAACAGTGAACATGATCTCTCTGATGCTTTAGGAATCCATACCCTTTTCCCACCTTAGAAGACGCTCTACACATGATGACTTCAATAAGAAGCAAGAAAAGAAAAAAATAGAAAAAAAGAAAGAGGCCGAGGAGACGGAATGAGGTGTTAGCACGTTTCAAATGAGAAATTACGGCCTAAAATAGAAAGTGCGTTTATACTTCCCTTCTATTCATTGGATTGAAAAGTACGGGAACAAAGAGGGTGTAAGAACAGATGCCGGGCTTCTCCGGCGCACAATGAAGACGAGGACACTTTGTTTTCAGGGAAACAAGGCTTCACTTTTCAACTAGCAAAGCAAAACAGCGTCTATTCAAATCCCTTTTACCTGCCTAAAATAAACAGTCCAGGTCTTTCAGTCCAATTGTTTCCGAGAGTCACCCATTATGGGCGAAATGCAAAAAACCTCCCCAGCCTTTGTGCCACGACGCGGCTTCTTGGATTCTTCCGCTGTGTCAGATGTACCTTACAAAGAGCAGGAGGCACTCATTCAACCTCCGAGTAATTGTATGGGAGGCCGCAACAATAGCGAAAGTTTGCACCTTTTTTTTTTTTTTTTAATAGTTTCCTTTTCATTTTAAGATGTATAGTTCTTTCTTCAGCCCATGGACAAAAAAATAAAAAGATAGAATAACTCTTTGATTGCCAACTGCAGAGGTGGCCTGGGGGGCTGAAACAAAGCTCCTGAGAAGAATGCTGAGAATAGCTTAGAGCTGGGGTCTCCAAACTTTCCACTACAAGGTCCTCACTGTATATTTTACAAATACTCAGGGGCTGAAAAAAATCAGTTTTATAGGCGAATGAATAGACACTCTTTACATCAGAAGGCCACCATCATATCAGAGTTCCTCCTTCACATCAGAAGGCCACCATCATATCAGAGTTCCACCTTCACATCAGAAGACCACCATCATATCAGAGTTCCTCCTTCACATCAGAAGACCACCATCATATCAGAGTTCCTCTTTCACATCAGAAGACCACCATCATATCAGAGTTCCTCCTTCACATCAGAAGGCCACCATCATATCAGAGTTCCTCCTTCACATCAGAAGGCCACCATCATATCAGAGTTCCTCCTTCACATCAGAAGACCACCATCATATCAGAGTTCATCCTTAACATCAGAAGACCACCATCATATCAGAGTTCCTTCTTCACATCAGAAGGCCACCATCATATCAGAGTTCATCCTTCACATCAGAAGGCCACCATCATATCAGAGTTCATCCTTCACATCAGAAGACCACCATCATATCAGAGTTCATCCTTCAAATCAGAAGACCACCATCATATCAGAGTTCCTTCTTCACATCAGAAGGCCACCATCATATCAGAGTTCATCCTTCACATCAGAAGGCCACCATCATATCAGCAATCCTCCTTCACATCAGAAGGCCACCATCATATCAGCATTCCTCCTTCACATCAGAAGGCCACCATAATATCAGAGTTCCTCTTTCACGTCAGAAGGCCACCATCATATCAGAGTTCCTCCTTCACATCAGAAGGCCAGCATCATATCAGAGTTCCTCCTTCACATCAGAAGGCCACCATCATATCAGCGTTTCTCCTTCACAGCAGAAGGCCACCATCATATCAGAGTTCCTCCTTCAAATCAGAAGGCCATCATCATATCAGAGTTCCTCCTTTACATCAGAAGGCCACCATGATATCAGAGTTCCTCCTTCACATAAGAAGGCCACCATCATATCAGAGTTACTCCTTCACATCAGAAGGTCACCATGATATCAGAGTTCCTCCTTCACATGAGAAGGCCAGCATCATATTAATGTTCCTCCTTCACATTTAGAAGACCACCATCATATCAGAGTTCCTCCTTCACATCAGAAGGCCACTATCATATCAGAGTTCCTCCATCACATCAGAAGGCCACCATCATATCAGAGTTCCTCCTTCACATCTGAAGACCCCCATCACATCAGACTCCCCCCTTCCTATCAGAAGGACCTGACCATCTCTCCTTTACAACTGAAGCCCCCCACCCCATCAAATCAGAGTCCTCCCTTCACATCAGAAGCCCCCACCACATTAGAGTCTCCCCATCACATCAGTAGGCCAACATCACATTAAAGATCATCCTTTGCATCAGAATCCCCCATCACATCAGAAGTTGCCCATCACATTAGCGCCCCCCTTCACATCAAAAGCCCCCCAACACATTAAAAGCCACCCCCACACATCAAAAGGCCACAATCACATCAGAGTCCCCCATTAACAGCCCCCCATCACATCAGCGTTTATTCCTTATATCAGAAGCTCCCCTTCACATCAGAGTCCCCCTTCACATAAGAAGCCCCCCAACAGATTAAAAGTCCCCCCTTCCCCCCCACATCAAAAGGCCACCATCACATCTGAGTCCCTCATTCACATCAGAAGCCCCCCATCACATCAGAGTCCCCGTCACATCAAAAGCCCCCCAATATACCCCCAAAGGCCACATCACATCAGCGTCCCTCATTCACATCAGAAACCCCCCCATCACTTAAGAGTCCTCATTCACATCAAAAGCCCCCCCAACACATTAAAGCTCCCCTGAAAGGCCTCCATCACATCATAGTCCCTCTTCACATCAGAAGCTCCCCATAACATTAGAGCCCCCCTTCACATGAGAAGCCCCCATTTAAATCAAAGATCCCCCTCTTTACAACAGAAGCTCCCCCCCATTACATCAGAGCCCCTGTTCACATGAGAAGTCCCCCATCACATCAAAGCCCCCCTTGACATCAGAAGCCCCTCTTGACGTCAGAGTCCTTCCTTCATATCAGCAGCAGTTGCTGCTGGGTCCAGAGAACTGCTTTAGGATGGAAAAAGGCTGGCCGCAATGGAGCTGGATGCAGAGCGAGGTCTGAGGTGCAGATGTCATGCAGGCGGAGGGTGATGACGTCACTGGTAAGTGACCGGTTTCACGAGCGTACAGGCTGAGATGTCGAGACGCTCCTTCATCAAGCTCCACTGCAGCCGGCCTTTTTCCATCTTAAAGCAGTTCTCTAGACCCAGCAGCAACAACGCTTCAGCTAGCAGGAGGATGTGACATGTCTGATGACCCCCCCTCACGTTTGGGACTACCCTTTACTCAAGCCTTATCTATCACTTCCAAAATGAGAGTTGCCTGCACACATTATTCTGTGATTAAATTGTTTTTACATCTACACCCAGAGGCGCCTCTTTCCTTGTGCTTTTCCTTATCCAAGCATGCAACCTGGCAGGCTGCAGGAAAAGAGAGGGGGACGAGAGAGTGCCCCTCCTCCTAAACTGTACCAGGCCACATGCCCTCAATGTGGGGAAGGTGCTTTGGGGTCTGACCCCAAAGCACCTTGTCCCCATGTTGATGAGGAGAAGGGCCTTATCCCCACAACCCTTGCCCGGTGGTTGTGGGGGTCTGCGGGTGGGGGGGCTTATCGGAATCTGGATGCACCCTTTAACAAGGGGACCCCCAGATCCCGGCCTCCCCCCCTCCTGTGTGAATTGGTAATGGGGTACATTGTACCCCTACCATTTCACAAAAAAAGTGTCAAGAATGGTAAAAAAAAGACAAGACACAGCTTGGGACAAGTCCTTTATTAAAAACTAAAAAAAATAAAAATGTCCCTCGATGTAAGTTCACGCCGCCCGACGGACCGTAAAAGAAAGAAAAAAGCCGCCATAGTTACATAGTTAGTAAGGTTGAATAAAGACACCAGTCCATCCAGTTCAACCTGAGTGAGCACCTACAATTGTCACCATTCCCGCCACACTGGGTTCCATCAAGATGCCCATCCACTATATTATTATTTTTTTTTATATATATTTAAGGTACCCATGTAGCGCCATCAATCTACTCCATGCTCCACGCACACCCACACTGGTCCCCACCCTAAAGAGGTCCACAACTCACACCCATACACCAGGGACAATTTTGGACAGAAGCCAATTAACCTACCAACATGAGTACCCGGAGGAAACCCACGCAGGCACAGGGAGAACATGCAAACTCTAGGCAGGTAGTGCCGTGGCCAGGATTCAAACCAGCGACCCCTTTTTACTGCTACTGCTACCCACTACACCACTGTGCTGCCAAACGGGAGGCTCCCGCAGAATGACGCGTCTTCTCTGTGACAGTTCTTATATAACTGAGGGCGGGGCCACCCGGTGATGTAAACGGGTGACCCCGCCCCCCTCCGGCGCCACGGGGAAGCTTCATTTACGTTTTTTTTTACACCTGCACACTTTTGCACAGTACTGTAGACGAGTGCTCGGCGTGAGTGAATAGTCCTAATAATGAGCGTAATGGTTTCGTTAGATAGAGACGGGAAGGGATGACCTTTGTCTTCCATAGGCAGCTTCATCCTACAAAAATTTGATGAACTATCTCCACATTTTTAATCTGATAATAAAAGAGTCCGTGTGATGGACGGTGTATGACCTCATTACAATAATGGAAGGAAGTCATCACCTCGTTACCTTATTCATTATCATCAGTCCTCGCACACCCCCCCCCCCCCACTTCACCATGGAACATGGCGGTTCTTCAGTGGCTCTTCCATGCTCCGTTGGCCTCACATTACTTCTGCTGCCTCCATCAAACACGCCAACTATTACTGTAAGTGACAGTTAATAGCCCTGAGCTGATCTGAATATTTTAGGTTGTTGTGTGGAGGCGAACGGCTGCGTATAATTGATTTGCCGTGCTAATGCTCGTTACACTTTGATATTTGACATTTTAGTGGCTGTTATTGTTGTCATTTATTAGTGCTTTAGGAAAATATAACCGTTTTCGTTTTTCTGCATTTTCATTGACCTGACATTTTTAATTTTCCCTCCGTCTTTTAAAGGCTTAAAGAAGAACTTTACTCACTCCCCCCGAACATTTTCTCTTTCCCCCCTTTTACCTCGTCTGCTGGGTTATCCTCAAAAAATCTTGAAAAAAAAAAAAAAAAAAAAACAGCTGCAACTACGTATATTAACCACTTACGGACCGCCCGGCGCAGTTTTACTGTCGGCTGTTTGAAGAGGAACCCCTGGTATCCTCTTCTTCAGCGGGCGGTCCGCTACAAGACAAAAGTGGTCCCTGAGGCGGATTTGCCGCGAGATCACTTTTATCAGCGGCGGGAGAGGGCCCCCCCCTCCCGCCGCGATCCGGTGTCCTCCGCCGGCTGCCATAACCCCGGTATCCTCTTCTTCAGCGGGCGGTCTGCTACAAGATAAAAGTGGTCTCTGAGGCGGATTCGCTGCGAGATGACTTTTGTCGGCGGAGGGAGAGGGCCCCCACCCTTCTGCTGCCGATCCAGTCCTCTCACTGGCTGTGCATGGAGACGAGTGAGGGGAAGATGGTCCCCCACCCGTCTCCATGACACTGCAGGACGGAAGCGACGTCAAAACGTCACTTCTGCCCACAGCTCTTAAAGGGACTTTTTTTTTTAATTTTTTCATTTAAATGACAATTTTTTATTTATTTATTTATTTTTTTTATTGCATTTTAGCGTAAATATGAGATGTGAGGTTTTTTTGACCCCCCAGATCTCATATTTAAGAGGTCCTGTCATGCTTTTTTTTCTATTACAAGGGATGTTTACAATAGGAATAAAAGTGCCAATTTTTTTTTTAACAAGTGTAAAAATAAAAAATAAAAGGTAAAATAAATAACAAAAAAAAAAAATTTTTAAACGCCATCTTTTTTGCCCGGTCCCGCTTGTGTGCAGAAGCGAACGCATACGTGAGTAGTGCCTGCATATGAAAACGGTGTTCAAACCACACATGTGAGGTATCGCTGCGATCGGTAGAGCGAGCACAATAATTATAGTCCTAGACCTCCTCTGTAACTCAAAACATTCAACCTGTAGAATTTTTTAAACGTTGCCTATGGAGATTTTTATGGGTAAAAGTTTGTCGCCGTTCCACGAGCGGGCGCAATTTTGAAGCGTGACATGTTGGGTATCAATTTACTCGGCGTAACATTATCTTTCACAATATAAATAAAAGAATTGGGCTAACTTTACTGTTGTCTTATTTTTTAATTCAAAAAAGTGTATTTTTTCCAAAAAAAAGTGCGCTTATAAGACGGCTGCGCAAATACGGTGCGACAGAAAGTATTGCAACGACCGCCATTTTATTCTCTAGGGTGTTAGAAAAAAAATTGTTTAATCTTTGGGGGTTCTAAGTAATTTTCTAGCAAAAAACAAAACAGTTTTTAACTTGTAAACAACAAATCTCAGAAAGGGGCTTGGTCCTTAAATGGTTATGGACTTTGAATGTGATCCTAAGGGAAATACACAAAAAAATGCCACCTAAATAGATATGAAGGTCATTCCCACACACCTGGTGATGACTGGAATGTTGGGGGGGCCTCTCTTGCACCTCTTTCCCAACAGTCCTGAAGGTGGAGACTGAGATTGTAAGGGCAAGGAGTAGCTGGCTGGTGATGACCACTCTGTAGGTGGGTAAAGCTGGTAGTCACAGTCCTTGGAACAGGTTGCAGGAGCAGCTTGGCACCGGAGCAGAAGATGGTAGCAGGACCAGGAGACGAGCAGCAGTCAGCAACAACTGGGCAGTGAGGGACCGAATCAGCAGGCAAAGCAAGTTCAGGCAGCAGGCCAAGGTCCGTAACAGCCGGGCAAGCAGACTCCATAGGTGGGTAGAGCTGGTAGTCACAGTCCTCGGAACAGGTTGCAGGAGCAGCTTGGCACCGGGGCAGAAGATGGTAGCAGGACCAGGAGACGAGCAGCAGTCAGCAACAACCGAGCAGTGAGGGACCGAATCAGCAGGCAAAGCAAGTCCAGGCGGCAGGCCAAGGTCCGTAACAGCCGGGCAAGCAGTACCGAATCAGTAGGTAGAACAAGTCCAGTAAACAGGCTGTGGTCAGAGTAATCAGGTAAACAGTGTTGAAGCAGGAACAGGAGCGAAGTCCAAGGGCAAGCACAGGTAAACAGATACAGCAGATCAGGTCTCAGGAACATGGGAACAAGCTGAAGATCATTCAGCAACTGCTCAAAGTGATAGACCAGTTTAAAAAGGCCACTGGGTGCCAAAATGCACATGCTAATTGGTATACCCATGTGCACATACAATATATTACCAAAAGTATTGGGAGACCTGCCTTTACACGCACATTAACTTTAATGGCATCCCAGTCTTAGTCCATAGGGTTCAATATTGAGTTGGCTCCGCCCTTTGCAGCTATAACAGCTTCAACTCTTCTGGGAAGGCCGTCCACAAGGTTTAGGAGGGTGTCTATGTGAATGTTCGACCATTCTTCCAGAAGAGCATTTGTGAGGTCAGGCACTGATGTTGGACGAGAGGCCTGGCTCGCAGTCTCTCCTCTAATTCATTCTAAAGGTGTTCTATCAGAGTGAGGTCAGGCTAGCAGGCCAGTCAAGTTCCTCCACCCCAAACTCTCGCATGCACACTACATTGCCAAAAGTATTGGGCCACCCCTCCAAATAATTTGGTGGAGGGGGGGTTATGGTGGGGGGGATTATGGTGGGGGGTTGTTTTTCAGGGGTTGAGCTTGGCCCCTTAGTTCCAGTGAAGGGAACTCTTAAGGCGTCAGCATACCAAGACATTTTGGACAATTTCATGCCCCCAACTTTGTGGGAACAGTTTGGGGACGGCCCCATCCTTTTCCAACATGACTGTGCACCAGTACACAAAGCAAGGTCCATAAAGACATGGATGAGCGAGTTTGGGGTGGAGGAACTTGACTGGCCTGCACAGAGTCCTGACCTCAACCTGATAGAACACCTTTGGGATGAATTAGAGCCGAGACCTGGAGAGAGGCCTTTTCATCCAACATCAGTGCCTGACCTCACAAAGAATGGTCAAACATTCCCATAGACACATGACTGGAGAAATGTAGTTTGAAAAACCGCTGCGCAAGTATCATGTGACATAAAAAAAATTGCAACAATCACCATTTTATTCTCTAGGGCCTCTGCTTGAAACGAAAATATAATTGTTTGGTGGTGCTGAGTAATTTTCTAGCAAAAAAAAATTCTTACTTGTAAACAAAAAGTGTCAGAATAGGCTCGGGTCTTCAAGTGGTTACGCTGCAGCCATGAGCTTTGTATCATTTTATTACACCTGGTCAGGTGTAAAAACAATAGGTGCTGGAACTTAACCATGGCCCCACAAAACCCCTCCCCCTACACACACCCTCCAAATCACATCAAATAGTGGGCGTGGTCAGTCAAATTTCACAAAAACAGTAGGAGGGTCTTAAAGGGGCATTAAATACCAGGATTGCATTACATACAGAGTGCAGAGCGGTCACTTGTAAACACAGAAACCGGACTTCTGTGTTTACAAGTGATTGTGGTGAGCGGGCACCAAAGGGTCTGAGCCGGAGGTGGTGGAACTGAGTTCCACCAAGTTCCCCCTGAAAAAAAGCCCTGTACATGGTGATTGGCTGCTCAGTAAAAGTGATCCTGTAGAGCCACCCAAGCTGCCCCTCCACAGCCCCGTCACTACAGTGAGCGCTGGAGGGGCAGAGCAGAGAGCCGGTGACTAATAGTCACCGGCTCTCTGTTCAGAGCAGACCTGAGAACTAAGAGATCAGTGGTCTTCCATCGCTAAAGTTCTCAGTGTAGAGACGGCGGGAGGCAGATGTTGCTTCCATGTAGGTGAATTTTTTATTCATTTGATATTTTTATTTGCAGGGATTTCCTCTCACTTTCTGTTGTGGCTATGGGACAGGAAGTGAAGGTAAATCTACCCACGGGGACACAGATAGCAAAAAATAAACTGAGAGGGGGTTTAGTCCTCCCTTACTCCATCCAAAATAAGAAAAAAAAATAGTAGTTTTGCCTATACAGTAAAACCTTTTTTTTTTTAGAGCATTTTGCAAGACGAGCAACATTTTTTAATACATTTTGACTTGATATACAAGCGATGTCTTGATACACAAGTAGCGTCATGTCACAACAGAGTATAAAAGAGAAGAGAGGCGCCTCTAAGTGTAGCAATATGGTTACATTTAATGAAGGTACAACATTTAGCAACTCACATGGTTGATGATTAAATCAGACACATCTAAGTATGCAGGCATCCGGGGGTAAAGCTGTCCACAAAGACCGTCCTCCGCACCGCCATCAAAAACCACCGCCTGTGGAAGGGAATTCCACATCCTTGCCACTCTAATGCCCCGTACACACGATCGGACATTGATCGGACATTCCGACAACAAAATCCATCTGATTTTTTCCTACGGATGTTGGCTCAAACTTGTCTTGAAAATCCGATCCTTCTGAATACAGTGGCGTAAAACACGTACGTCCGGACTATAAACGGGGCAGTAGCCACCAATAGCTTTCGTCTGTCAATTTATTCTGAGCATGCGTGGCACTTTGTGCGTCGGAATTGTCCACACACGGTCTGAATTTAAGCGAACGGATTTTGTTGTCGGGAAATTTTATAGCCTGCTCTCAAACTTTGTGTGTCGAAAATTCCGACGGAAAAAGTCCGATGGAGCCCACACACGATCGGAATTTCCGACAACACCACCCGATCGCACATATTCCTTCGGAAAATCCGAAGAATGGCCATCGGTCGGGGTGTGGCCCGGAAGTTGATTGACAGCGTGCCGGGGAGAATTGCAGAGGTCTCGAAAAAGAAGGGTCAACCCCGCAAATATTGATACATTCAGGGGCAGACTGACCATTCCGGTACTCGGGCACTGCCCGAGGGCCCCATGCCACTAGGGGGCCCCATTAGGGTTGCCAGCCTCAATAAAACAAGGGACAGTATGTAAAAATCTGTGTTTTTTAAAAAAAAAAACAAGATTATAGCTGCCCTGCCTCTCCAGTACCTTTTCAGTGTGTGTATGTGTGTATTCTGTGTGTGTATATTGTTTGTTTGTGTGTGTATACTGTGTGTGTATACTGTGTGTGTATATTGTGTGTCTGTGTGTGTGTATATTGTGTGTCTGTGTGTGTGTATACTGTGTGTGTGTGTATACTGTGTGTGTATATTGTGTGTCTGTGTGTGTATACTGTGTGTGTGTGTGTATACTGTGTGTGTATATTGTGTGTCTGTGTGTATACTGTGTGTGTGTGTATACTGTGTGTGTATATTGTGTGTCTGTGTGTGTATACCGTGTGTGTATTTTGTGTGTCTGTGTGTGTATACTGTATGTGTGTGTGTGTGTGTATACTGTGTGTGTATATTGTGTGTCTGTGTGTGTATACTGTGTGTCTGTGTGTGTATACTGTATGTGTGTGTGTGTGTGTGTGTATACTGTGTGTATATTGTGTATCTGTGTGTGTATACTGTATGTGTGTGTGTATAATGTGTGTGTATATTATGTGTCTGTGTGTGTATACTGTATGTGTGTGTGTGTATACTGTGTGTGTATATTGTGTGTCTGTGTGTGTATACTGTATGTGTGTGTGTATACTGTGTGTGTATATTGTGTGTCTGTGTGTGTATACTGTGTGTCTGTGTGTGTATACTGTATGTGTGTGTGTGTGTGTGTGTGTATACTGTGTGTGTATATTGTGTATCTGTGTGTGTATACTGTATGTGTGTGTGTATAATGTGTGTGTATATTATGTGTCTGTGTGTGTATACTGTATGTGTGTGTGTGTATACTGTGTGTGTATACTGTGTGTGTATATTGTGTGTCTGTGTGTGTATACTGTATGTGTGTGTGTGTATACTGTGTGTGTGTATTATGTGTCTGTGTGTGTATACTGTATGTGTGTATACTGTGTGTGTATATTGTGTGTCTGTGTGTGTATACTGTATGTGTGTGTGTGTGTATACTGTGTGTGTGTATATTGTGTGTCTGTGTGTGTATACTGTATGTATGTGTGTGTGTATACTGTGTGGCCCCATAATCTATTGCTTGTGGGCCCCATAATCTTCTCATATGTCTCCTATGTGTGTATACTGTATGTGTGTATACTGTGTGTGTATATTGTGTGTCTGTGTGTGTATACTGTATGTGTGTGTGTATACTGTGTGGCCCCATAATCTATTGACTGGGGGCCCCATAATCTCCTATTGCCCAGGGGCCCCATAATCTCCTATTGCCTGGGGGCCCCATAACCTCCTATTGCCCGGGGGCCCCATGAGTTGTCAGTCCGCCCCTGAATACATTATTGCATGAACTTTGACTATGGAAAAAGCCTTTGACACTTATGAAAAGGTTGCCATTATATTTCAGTTTCCCATAGTAACATCTGACAAAAAGATCTAAAAACACCGAAGAAGCAGACTTTGTGAAAATGAATATTTGTGACATTCTCAAAACTTTTTGGAACCACAGCTGTAACTATTTAAAAATATTCATTCCTTTGAATGCGACTTGATGAAACATCCTGAGACGCGTTCCGTTCCTTGCTGAGCGTCAGACGTTGTTATTGGGACGTTTACACAAATCTGTAAAAGAATGAAATGCTCAGGTTCAAAAATCCCCGTCCCGTTCCTACGGAGCAACGCAAAGTAAAGTCAATCGACGGCTGAAATCCCCTGACAGCTGCGCCGTTCCTATCCATATTGTCAGAGACGAAACATGTTTTGTTTTCTCTTTGTTTATAATCCTCTCTGTTTTTTTTTTTTTTAATGGCTTTGTCTCTCAGCATTAAATGTTTTTTTGTCTCTGAGTTTTCCTCGCCTGTTGCCTAATGTAAGTTAATTATACCGGGGGAGCCAAGAGTAGGAAAGCGGATAAACGTCTTCATGAAGAATGACAGCGCCGTGAATCCGACTCGAGACAAATCGGCAGCCGCTTTCCAATATTGTTGAAGTGCCGACAGCAGCCGGATTGGCGCGGCTCGCAAAGTCCTATTTTAGACGTTTGCAAAATATTTATTGTGAAAGTGAGGGAGTCCTCTCTAAATCCATTGATGATCGTACGCTGGCTGCCTTTAACCACTTCAGCCCCCGGAAGATTTGGCTGCTCAATGACCAGAGAATTGTTTTTTGCGATTCGGCACTGCGATGTTTTAACTGACAATTGCGTGGCCGTGCGACGTTGCACCCAAACAAAATTGACATCCTTTTTTCCCCACAAATCGAGCTTTCTTTTAGTGGTATTTGATCACTTCTGCGGATTATTTTTTTTGCACTATAAATAAAAAAAGAGCGACAATTGAAAAAAAATAAATAAATAAAAACATATAAATAAAAACATATAAATATCCAAAAAAAAAAAAAAACAACAAATTTCTTCATCGGTTTAGGCCAATACGTATTCTTCTACAATTTTTTGGTAAATAAGTGTATATTGATTGGTTTGCTCAAAAGTTATAGTGTCTACAAGATAGGGGATAGATTTTTTTTTTTTCTGCGGCGAACGGATCGGGCACTTTTGACACTTTTTTGGGACCATTGACATTTATACAGCAATCAGTGCTATAAAAATGCACTGGTTACTGTGTAAATCAGTGGCGCCTGGTGCTCAAATTTTTTTTGGGGGGGCGCAAACGAACTGAAAAATTCTGAAACAAAAACATCATATGCAGCCACTGTGCCCAGCAAATGCAGCCACTGTGCCTCATCATATGCAGCCACTGTGCTCATCAAATGCTGCCACTGTGCCCATCATATACAGCCTCTGTGCCCATCATATGCAGCCAACTGTGCCCCATCATATGCAGCCAACTGTGCCCCATCATATGCAGCCACTGTGCCCATCATATGCAGCCAACTGTGCCCAGAAAATTCAGCCACTCTGCCCATCATATGCAACCACTGTGCCCATCATACGCAGCCAACTGTGCCCATCATATGCAGCCATTGTGCCCAGCAAACGCAGCCATTGTGCCCCATCATATGCAGCCACTGTGCCCATCATATACAGCTGCTGTGCTCATCATGTGCAGCCAACTGTGCCCCATCATATGCAACCACTGTGCCCATCATATACAGCCACGGTGCCCATCATATGCAGCCAACTGTGCCCATCATATACAGCCTCTGTTCCCATCATATGCAACCAACTGTGCCCATCATATACAGCCAACTGTGCCCAGAAAATTCAGCCACTCTGCCCATCATATGCAACCACTGTGCCAATCATATGCAGCCAACTGTGCCCATCATATGGAGCCACTGTGCCCAGCAAATGCAGCCATTGTGCCCCATCATATGCAGCCACTGTGCCCATCATATACAGCTGCTGTGCTTATCATATGCAGCCAACTGTGCCCCATCATATGCAGCCACTGTGCCCATTATATACAGCCTCTGTGCCCATCATATGCAGCCAAGTGTGCCCATCATATGCAGCCACTCTGCCCATCATATGCAGCCAACTGTGCCCATCATATGCAGCCACTCTGCCCATCATATGCAACCACTGTGCCCATCATATGCAGCCACTCTGCCCATCATATGCAGCCAACTGTGCACATAATATGCAGCCACTGTGCCCAGCAAATGCAACCACTGTGCCCATTATATACAGCCTCTGTGCCCATCATATGCAGCCAACTGTGCCCAGCAAATGCAGCCACTGTGCCCATCATATGCAGCCACTCTGCCCATCATATGCAGCCAACTGTGCCCATCATATGCAGCCACTCTGCCCATCATATGCAACCACTGTGCCCATCATATGCAGCCACTCTGCCCATCATATGCAGCCAACTGTGCACATAATATGCAGCCACTGTGCCCAGCAAATGCAGCCACTGTGCCCCATCTTATACAGCCACTGTACCCCATCATATACAGCCACTGTACCCATCATATGCAGCCACCTGTGACACCCCCCACCCGCTCGCCCGCTGTCTGCCCGGCACTTACCCCATCGTGATGGAGGGTCAGGATTGCAGGTCACGGCGGCGAGCTGTGGGACAGGTAGCGCGGGTCAGGCGGCGGCTCCTGTGTCCTCCGTGCGTCTCTTCTCGCCTTCTACTAAACGGCCAATGGGATCGCTTGTGCCTTCAGCCAATCAGGAGACGGGTATTAGACTCCTGATTGGCTGAGAGGCGGTTCAGTGTTAGAAAAGTGAATATTCATTCACTTTTCTAACATATCTGGGTGGACTGCGAGCGCAATGCTCTGCGCTCCGAGTCCACCTTTTTTGAAGCCTATTAGAGCCGATGGCTCTAATCGGGTGCTTCAAAACCCCCCCCCCCCGCTGCTGTAATTCAGGGGCCCGGCGTCTGAAAAGGGGCCGGACGCCTGAATAGGGGATGGCAGCAGCGCATGAATCTATCCATGATACATATAGGGGGGTGGCTGGAGTGAGGGGGTGGCGCCCATGTGCCCTTAATGAACGGGCCGTCACTGGTGTAAATGTCACTGGCAGAGAAGGGGTGTTTCTAACTGTGGGGGGAGGGGACTAACTGGAGGAGGGGAGAGATTGCTGTTCCTGATCACCAGGAACAGCAGATCTCTCTCTCCTCCCCCCGTCAGAGCGGGGATCTGCCTGTTTAGATTGACAGATCCCCATTCCGGCTTTCTTTCCTGGCCCCCGCCGGCCATGCGCATCGGGTCCCATGCCATGCAGTGGGGACACGCACACGCGCCTGCGCGCATGCGCCTGCTTTGGCATTTAAAGGAGCCGACGTACACCTACGGCGATTTGCGGGAAGTGGCTCATTTATGAAAGGGTTTCAGAGGAATGCACTAGGCTTGTTCTTATGTGTGTGTGTGTTGTACTTGCAAGCATTTGCGCCTGCGCTCTCTGTGTAAAAGCAGGGGTCTCTCTGCAGAGGTCCGACATGCCCCTCACGGAGTCAGAGCTGGATCTCTCCAATCAGCAGAGCTTATGCCCACGCGGATGATAGCAGAGCTGTAGGTCTGACTCAGCAGGGGACGTGCGGGGGCATATGTCAGACCTCTCCGGCGAGACCACTGCTTTTACTGCTGCATGCTGGCAGCTGACAGGTTTGAATACCCAGGCTGTGGTTGCTTTAAAACAAAAAATAGAGAACGATAAAACATTGCACACCTTTTTGTTTTGGCGCACCTGGAATGAATTTAGTTCGTTTAAAAAGTTCAGTTGGGCGTAGAAGAAGAAAATGAGGGCGGCGGTTCCCTGGAAGTGTGGGGGAGGTGTATTGTACGGCGAGTGGAATGAAATTAGACTATTCTGGTGGAATGGAGGACTCGGGAGTACACAGTGTGTAAGTGTTCTGATTGGAAAATCAATATCCTATTAAACAGTCCGGCTTTCCCCTTCTCATATGATGATTGCATTACTGTCTGCACGAGTCTCGGTGACGGGCCGCGCCGATCGGCACAAGTGTGAGCTTCAAAAGTGTGGATGAGAACCAACTTCTCGTGTTTTATGTAAGCGGAGGATCGATGGAGGGATAATGGACGATTAATGCTTACACTTCTTTAAAGGGGAATTACAATCTTTTTTTTTTTTTAAAGCAATTATCTTAACCCCTTTATGACCGGGGTCAAAACAGTCCACCACACCCAGAACCAAGTCTACAACTTTCAGCGTTATTAAAACTCTACAAATGTATCCAGGGGGATTCTTTTTATTTTTTTCAGGACAGATTTGGACTTTCATTTGATGGTAAATGATAATGGAGATCCCCTGATTTAGTTTTATTATATAAAGAAAACTATCCCAAAATAGGATATATATATATATATATATATATATATATATATATATATATATTAAACTTCAGCCTTGTATGTTTATACCATTGCCATAATCCACCACCAGAATAAATTCTCCTACACCTGATGATCGCAGTGATACCGCATATGTGTGCGCTATTTCTTTATTGTACCCGTAGTAGGGCCAAGAAACAATAGTGCTGTTTGGGGGTTTTTTTGGTCTTATCTCTACTATACACTAACACTCAATATTAAACCTTTTTTTTTTCCTACCAAAAACATACTGCCACTAACTGACACACTGACACTAACTGCCGCATACACTGCCACTAACTGGCACACTGCTATTAACTGCCACTGTCACTAACTGCCACTTACTGCCACTAACTGACACACTGACACTAACTGCTACTTACACTGTCATTGCCACTGCCACTAACTGGCACACTGCTATCAACTGAGGCTCACACTGCCACTAACTGCCACACTGCCACTGACACTAACTGCCACTTACACTGCCACTGCCACTTTATACTGTCTGAAATACATCACCTCTCTATATACAGTGGAACCTTGGATTACGAGTATAATCCTTTCCAGGAGAATGTAATCCAAAGCACTCATATATCAAAGCGAGTTTCCCCATAGAAGTCAATGGAAACAGAGATAATTTGTTCCGCATTGACTTCTATTGCATGCAATACCGCATTTGGCCAGAGGTGGGGGGGGGGGGGCGCCAGAGAGCCTCGGAAATACTCGGGGACAGCACGGCTGAACTCGGAAAGCCCCAGAAACACTCGGGAAAGGAGTATTTCCTAGTGCTTCCGAGTATTTCCGAATGGCTCCGAACGGCTCCGAACCGTTTCCGAGTGTCACCGGTGCCCCCCCCGCACCTCTGGCCAAATGAGGTACTGCACACCCTATTAGCTTGAATTCTGCTCGTTTTGCGAGACAACACTCACAAACCGAGTCAGAATTAAAAAAAAAAAAGTTGCTCGTC
Source organism: Lithobates septentrionalis (assembly GCA_037952835.1). NCBI lineage: Eukaryota > Metazoa > Chordata > Amphibia > Anura > Ranidae > Lithobates > Lithobates septentrionalis. Next base: position 2,789,870 of record JBBDGP010002012.1, read on the forward strand.
TTTCAAAACGCTCGTTTACCGAGGTTCCACTTATATATATAAAATATTATCACGAAAACATGGAGCAGAAAGATGAAAAACTGAAAAATGAACATCATAAATTACATTTATTGGCAGCATTTACAATGACAGCCGGGAATTCGGAAATAGAATAATATTTGACCTATAAAAGTTTTTTTTTTTTCTGATCTGTCTCACTTCACATTTTTTGCTTGGGGGGGGGGGGGGGGGGGGAATTGCAAATATTTGGAACCGCGCATTCACAGGTCTCTCTATAGTTAACCCCAGGCAATCAAAGCGACTCCTGTACCACCTGATAGGTTTGTGCTCAAAAATAATGCCGGAGATATCAGATCTTCTGCAGTGCCTTGAAAAAGTATTCGTACCCCTTGAAATTTTCCACATTTTGTCATGTTAAAACGTAAATATATTTTATTGGGATTTTATGTGATGGACCAACACAAAGTGGCACATAATTGTGAAGTGGAAGGAAAATGATAAATGGTTTTCAACATTTTTTACAAATAAATATGTGAAAAGTTTGGGGGGGACATTTGTATGGCGCCCCCCGGAGTCAATACTTTGTAGAACCGCCTTTCTCTGCAATTACAGCTGCAAGTCTTTTTGGGGATGTCTCTACCAGCTTTGCACATCTAGAGAGGGACATTTCTGCCCATTCTTCTTTGCAAAATATCTCAAGCTCTGTCAGATTGGATCTGTGAACAGCAATTTTCAAGTCTTGCCACAGATTCTCAATGGGATTTAGGTCTGGACTGTGACTGGGTCATTCTAAGACATGGATATGCTTTGATCTAAACCATTCCATTGTAGCTTTGGCTGTATGTTTCGGGTCGTTGTCCTGCCGGAAGGTGAACCTCCGCCCCAGTCTCAAGTCTTTTGCAGAATCTTACAGGTTTTCTTCTAAAATTGTATTAAAAGCGCCCCGCTAGCGGCCCGAAAACCCCTGAAAAACCCCCGAAAACCTTTACCGCCGACGTTGCGGGCGCCCCAGCGTGAAAGGGGCCTAAATAAACATACTTTTTTTCGCTTACTCGTTTGCTCCTGATTCCTTGGTGCAGCCCAACGATCTGACCACCTGTATTGGATCATAGCACCCAACTGTCCCGGATTTCGCGGGACTGTCCCGGATTTCGCGGGACTGTCCCGGATTTGAAGGGACTATCCTTGATTTGGAGGGACTATCCTTAATTTGGAGGGACTGTCCCTGATTTGGAGCAATGTCCCTCTGTCCCTCTTTCCTCCTCATTTGTCCCTCATTTTGGTCTGATCTATATGGCTGTATATAAAATGCACTTTTTATCTATCAAAAAAGTGTTTCCCAGTGCTAAACCTCTCATCTGATTTCTAAATTGCTGCATTTGTAAATGTTAAAAGTCAATATAAAGGAATAGTAGTGGTAAAAAAAAGCACTAGGGGGCACTAACCACTAGGGGGCAGTGAAGGGGTTAAGTGTGTCCTAGGGAGTGATTCTAACTGTGGGGGGGGCGTGGCTATGTGTGACACGACACTGATCACCGCTCCCAATTACAGGGAGCTGTGATCAGTGTTCTGTCACTAGGAAGAATGGGGAAATGCTTGTTTACATCAGCATTTCTCCGTTCTTCCTCTCCGTGAGGTATCCCCACGGAAATTGGGTCCGCGGGACCCACGATTACACTCATGGAGGTCGCGGCCCACAAATCGCTTCTTACAGGTATGCTAATCTATCTATCTGTACGTGCCCTTCTACCAACGTATATCGGCGTGAGCCGGGTGGGCAAGCAACATTTTTTGTGCCCAGGGTTTAGCTTTAGAAACTAATAATAATAATAATAATAATAATACAATTAAGTATTGTATAAATAATAAAATAAAATAACATAGTAATATATAATACATGTATTTATATTTATAACTATTTATTTATATCCTCTGCAGCCTTTGAGGGATATATTTAAATGAGAGTTTTTGTGCCCAGAGTTTAGATTTAAAAACTTATAATAATAATAATAATAATAATAATAATAATAATAATAATAATAATAATAATAATAATATAAAACAAAATAATATTGTATAAATAAAACAATAAAATAAATATAAATGCATGTATTATATTACTATAGCTATTTATTTATATCCTCTGCAGCCATTGAGGAATATATTTAAATAACATTTTTTGTGCCCAGAGTTTTGGATTTAAAAACCTATAATAATAATATAAAATAATACAAATATTATAAAATAATACAATTAAATATTGTATAAATATTAAAAATAAAATACATAGTAATATAATGCATGTATTTATATTTATATCTATTTATTTTTATCCTCTGCAGCCATTGAGGAATATATTTAAATGAAAGTTTTTGTGCCCAGTGTTTTGGATTTAAACACCTATAATAAAATAATACAAATATTATAAAATAATACAATTAAATATTGTAAAAATAATAAAAATAAAATACATAGTAATATAATACATGTATTTATATTTATATCTATTTATTTTTATCCTCTGCAGCCATTGAGGAATATATTTAAATGAAAATTTTTGTGCCCAGAGTTTTGGATTTAAAAACCTATAATAATAATATAACATAATACAAATATTATAAAATAATACAATTAAATATTGTATAAATAATAAAAATAAAATACATAGTAATATAATACATGCATTTACATTTATATCTATTTATTTATATCCTCTGCAGCCATTGAGGAATATATTTAAATGAAAATTGTTGTGCCCCGAGTTTTGGATTTAAAAACCTATAATAATATAAAATAATACAAATATTATAAAATAATACAATTAAATATTGTATAAATAATAAAAATAAAATACATAGTAATATAATACATGTATTTATATTTATATCTATTTATTTATATCCTCTGCAGCCATTGAGGAATATACTTAAATGAACATTTTTGTGCCCAGAGTTTTGGATTTAAAAACCTATAATAATAATATAAAATAATACAAATATTATAAAACAATACAATTAAATATTGTAAAAATAATAAAAATAAAATACATAGTAATATAATACATGTATTTATATTTATATCTATTTATTTATATCCTCTGCAGCCATTGAGGAATATACTTAAATGAACATTTTTGTACCCAGAGTTTTGGATTTAAAAACCTATAATAACAATAATATAAAATAATACAATTAAATATTGTATAAATAATACAATAAAATACAAAGTAATACAATACATGTATTTATATTTATATATATTTATTTATATCCTCTGCAGCCATTGAGGAATATATTTAAATGAAAATTTTTGTGCCCAGAGTTTGAATTTAAAAACCTATAATAATAATATAAAATAATACAAATATTATAAAATAATACAATTAAATATTGTATAAATAATAAAATAAAATACATAGTAATATAATATACATATTTATATTTATATCTATTTATTTATATCCTCTGCAGCCTTTGAGGAATATATTTAAATGAAAATTTTTGTGCCCAGAGTTTGGATTTAAAAACCTATAATAATAATATAAAATAATACAAATATTATAAAATAATACAATTAAATATTGTATAAAAATAAAATACATAGTAATATAATATAATGTATTTATATTTATATCTATTTATTTACCGTATATCCTTTGCAGCCATTGAGGAATATATATATATGAACATTTTCATGCCCAGGGATTAGCTTTAGAAATCCAACCAATTTTCACCCCTTAAACAAGGGATAGGCAACCTGGAGCCCTCCAGCTGTTGCAGAACTACAAGTCCCATCATGCCTCTGGGCGTAATTGTAACTGCCTTGCAATGCCTCATGGGAAATGTAGTTCCACAACAGCTGGAGGGCCCCCGGAATGCTTACTCCTGCTTACACTTTATCTAAACTACAACAAAAAAAATGTTTTGGCTGGAGTTTGCTTTTAATGTAAGGTTACCCCCCCCCCCCCACCTCCAATTATGAGCATTACAGCTCCTCTCAACATGGAGTGGTTTCCAGAGTTCCTCTTTAAGACAGACCATAAAGTCATTGAACATGCGGTGTATATGAGATCCACCCCCCCCCCTCCCCCTCCCCCCCAGCGTACACACAATCCCTTCCTGCTTATCAGTGATGTGGTGACATCACACACCGCTCGGAATCTGCACCCGATCAATAATACATGAAAAGAAAACATAATAAACATTTAGTGGCCCCCCCGCCGAGATCCTCCTGTGACACGGAGCGTCTATTGCGTGCGCACCGCTGAGCTACGCGCCTCCGCCATAAATTATCCAGAATTACGCTCATCCAGCCAACAAAACACAACAATCTGCTAATACAACAGGAATATTATCTATACAATGATAATAAAGACGTAAAACCCGATCCCCGGAATCCCATATAAGATTTAATACGGCAAGACGATTTCTCGCCTCGTTCCCAAGATTCTTTAAGCCCTCCCCTTCAGTCTCGCCCAGTTGTACTGGCTCCTCTCCTGGACTGATTTCCCCGCACACTGTGAGCTCCTCACAATGTGCATTAGAAGCTGCAGCAAGTCAAATAGACCAAGGTATGCAAAAGCCTAGCCTGTCTGTCCCTGGCCCCACCCCCTTTCATTCATTGGATTTCAGTTCTTTCAATCATGGAGGGCTCTGCATCCCATCCCACTCCACCAGACTGACACCCACCCCTCCAAGGCATTTTGATATTTGCATAACCCCTCCCCAGGGGTGTGGCTAGGTGCCAAAAAGACCAGGGGCTCCAACCCGAAGTCCAAGGCCGGAAACGGTTGGGGGTGGTATATGTGACGCGGGACCTGCTATGGCACTCGGCATGACTCGGCCACACTTGGCGGCGCTCAGGATCAGATCGGTCCCGGCGCTCGCCGCTCAGGGCTAACAATGGAGAGCTGCATGCCTGAGACTCTGGGCTTTTCGGGGTCAGATTCGGGGCTTCAGCCCCCCCCCCTCCCAACGCCCCTGCTCCTCCCACTGCTTGCATCAGGACTGAGGGCTCTGGAGAGGAGTACTAAGGAAGGGTGCTTTGATCTTTCAGAAAGCTATGTACAGAACCCTGCTGGCCCCTCCCACCAGTCTTGATCTGCCTGCATTGCACAGAGAAGCACAGAGACCCAGTGATGACATCACTGACTCTAAAATAAGGTATATATTGAAAATGGAAAGGTTTTATTTGGAATTGACATTAACACATTAAAGGAGGAGGGGGGAGGGGGAAGAACCAGGGAGGGCCAACTATAAACCGCTTTAAACATGCAATTTAATAATCTCTGGGGATCCCATCGGACCTTGTTCAGGCACTTCCTGTTTTAAAGGGACACCGTTCTGACCCTGTCTCCCCATTGTGCTCCTGCATGGTCACCCTGTCACATGAGCCTCAAGTGGAGACTGCAAGTGGCCATTTAAACACACATTACGAAGGTAGACTAACTCTGGACCCCCCACTGCCATGATGCCCATAAAGGTCTGTACACCATACAGCACAATACAGAGCCCCAGAGTGAGTATCAATCATGATCTTCACAATGGGCAGCGCTCATTGGTGACTGGGACCATGTGACCATGCTGACCAATGAGAAAGCGTATCTTAGGCATTTTTCTTCCGGTAAGTTGTGTCCCAAAAGAAAGAAGCCCCCGGATGATGTGAGTTGTAATGAAACGTGTAGGGCGGAGCTGATGTTTGTGACGTCATCACGCACCTTAAAACCTAGAAGTGGCCCGCCTTTGCCCTGGGACGGATTGTTGAGGGTTTATGCATTAATGCTTTTAGCTTTGTGCGTATATGCTTTTATTTTAATAAATTATTGGGGTTTTATGGATTTACACTATATGGTTTCCTGGCTTTACTTTTATTGATATGGTGTATTCTGTATCCCTGGAGCGATTGGGGCCAATGTGGGAAGATGCCATCTACTGGTTGAGAAGTGTATTTCTTGTTATACAGGGGAACTTTGACTTCTTATAATTTGGGAGTCAGATTGCTCTGGTAAGCGTGTTTTGGACCGAATGGTGAAGGTGCACTAGAGTGAGGTTCCTATTCACTTTACCTTTCCGGCACAGGTTTATGCTGAAGATTTCCTGTTGCCCTTAAAGGGGTCTTTCCCAAAATTACTCACCTTGCACTTTACTGAGGACTATTTTTCTGCAATTACTTCACTTGGGGACTGTTCAATGATTTTGTATGATTTTGTTTATCTACACATTTGAGCATACCATTGTGTGATGTACACTATGTTATCAAAAGTATTGGGACGCCTGCCTTTACACGCACATGAACTTTAATGGCATCCCAGTTTTAGTCCGTAGGGTTCAATATTGAGTTGGCCCACCCTTTGCAGCTATAACAGCTTCAACTCTTCTGGGAAGGCCGTCCACAAGGTTTAGGAGTGTGTCTATGGGAATGTTTGATCATTCTTCCAGAAGCGCATATGTGAGGTCTGCCACTCTCTCATAAAGGGCAGATCTGTGAAGTGCACGACTAATAGTTGTCCTGTGGACAGATTCTCCCCCCCTGAGATGTGGATCTCTGCAGCTCCTCCAGAGTTACCATGGACCTCTTGGCTGCTTCTCTGATGAATGCTCTCCTTGCCAGGCCTGTCAGTTTAGGTGGACGGCCATGTCTTGGTAGGTTTGCAGTTGTGCCATACTCTTTACATTTTACGATGATGGATTGAACAGAGATCCGTGAGATGTTCAAAGCTTGGGAGATTTTATTATAACCTAACCCTGCTTTATACTTTTCCACAACTTTATCCCTGACCTTTCTGGTGTGTTCCTTGGCCTTCATGATGCTGTTTGTTCACTAGGGTTCTCTAACAAACCTCTGAGGGCTTCACAGAACAGCTGTATTTATACTGAGATTAAATTACACACAGGCAGGGGCGTTGCTAGGTCTACAAAATATCTGGGACTAGAGCCCATAGCAGAGAAGTAAAGAAAGTCATACGCTTGGGCGGGAATACACATGTATATAAGATACGTGTGTGTATGTATGTATGTGTATGTATCTAAGTGCGGATCCCCCCTTACATCAGGGTCCCCAGAGATCCCTTTCCTTACATCAGGGTCCCCAGAGAGCCTCCCCTTACATCAGGGTCCCCAGGGAGCCCCCTTACATCAGGGTCCCCAGAGAGCCTCCCCTTACATCAGGGTCCTCAGAGAGTCTCCCCTTACATCAGGGTCCCCAGAGAGCCCCCCCTTACATCAGGGTCCCCAGAGAGCCTCCCCTTACATCAGGGTCTCCAGAGAGGCTTCCTTTACATCAGGGTCCCCAGAGAGCCCCCTTACATCAGGGTCCCCAGAGAGTCTCCCCTTACATCAGGGTCCTCAGAGAGTCTCCCCTTACATCAGGGTCCCCAGAGAGCCCCCCCTTACATCAGGGTCCCCAGAGAGCCTCCCCTTACATCAGGGTCTCCAGAGAGGCTTCCTTTACATCAGGGTCCCCAGAGAGCCCCGCCCTTGCATCAGGGTCCCCAGAGAGCCCCACCTTACATCAGGGTCCCCAGAGAGCCTCCCCTTACATAAGGGTCCTCAGAGAGTCTCCCCTTACATCAGGGTCCCCAGAGAGCCCCCCTTACATCAGGGTCCCCAGAGAGCCTCCCCTTACATCAGGGTCTCCAGAGAGCCCCCCTTACATCAGGGTCCCCAGAGAGCCTCCCCTTACATCAGGGTCCTCAGAGAGTCTCCCCTTACATCAGGGTCCCCAGAGAGCCCCCCCTAACATCAGGGTCCCTAGAGAGCCTCCCCTTACATCAGGGTCTCCAGAGAGCCCCCCTTAAATCAGGGTCCCCAGAGAGCCCCCCCTCTTACATCGGGGTCCCCAGAAAGCCTCCCCTTACATCAGGGTCCTCAGAGAGTCTCCCCTTACATCAGGGTCCCCAGAGAGCACCCCCTTACATCAGGGTCCCCATAGAGCCTTCCCTTACATCAGGGTCTCCAGAGAGCCCCCCTTACATCAGGGTCCACAGAGAGCCCCCCTCTTACATCGGGGTCCCCAGAGAGCCTCCCCTTACATCAGGGTCCTCAGAGAGTCTCCCCTTACATCAGGGTCCCCAGAGAGCCCCACCTTACATCAGGGTCCCCAGAGAGCCTCCCCTTACATCAGGGTCCTCAGAGAGTCTCCCCTTACATCAGGGTCCCCAGAGAGCCCCCCCTTACATCAGGGTCCCCAGAGAGCCTCGACTTACATCAGGGTCTCCAGAGAACCCCCCTTACATCAGGGTCCTCAGAGAGCCCATCCTTGCATCAAGGTCCCTAGAGAGCACCCCCTTTTCTGCAGCAATTATTAAAAAAAAATTCTGCTCAGCTGGGGGCCAGGGGAAGCAACAGGACTGTTTAACCCCCTCAGATCAAGTGCTTACCACTTGTGATGATCCAGACCCGACTCTGGGCTCAATCTGCTCATCTTTTGTCCCGGGGGAGGAACATGACTAATTAATATTATCAGGCACAAGTTCTTATCTATATTCAGCAGTTCTGACTATTTAATAGTCCCGGCTGAGTACTCCTCGTGCTGCGGTTCCCGACAATTACATTGCCCAGCAGGTTGGCATAGAAGTGGACATCAGGACAATGATTAAATTGTCGGAACTACTGAATATAGATAACAACTTGTGCCTGATAACATTACCTAGTCATGTTCCTCCCCCGGCCACCAGCTGAGCAAATGGAGCCCGGAGCCAACCCTAGGTAAGAGACTTGGGGCTATGGGCCCCAGTAGCCACCCCCTAGCGACGCCACTGCACACAGGTGGACTCTATTTACTAATTAGGAGACTTCTGAAGGCAATTGATTTCACTAGATTTTAGTTGGGGGCTGAATACAAATGCCCCCCATACTTTTCACATATTTTCACATATTTATTTGTAAAAAAAAAAATTGAAAATCATTTTCCTTCTACTTCACAATTATGTGCCACTTTGTGTTGGTCTATCACATAAAAAAGCAATAAAATACATTGACCTTTTTGGTTGTAACATGACAAAATGTGGAAAATTTCAAGGGGTATGAATACTTTTTCAAGGCACTGTATATAGGAAGGAAGTCCTCATCTGATGTTCTTCAAGTCAAGTTGGGCATCTCATAACCCCTCTACCCTGTCCAAGTTGTTTTCCCCAATAAACCAACAAAAACAAGCCCATGGACTGATTTCTTGTGTCTGGAAGTTGGAAATGTGTGTTGCCTGGCTGTGTAGGAATAGGGGGAACCATTCATCAGCAGCTCCAGCAGTGGTAGTGCTACACACGTTTACAAGCATCCAGTGTTTTATTCTTCCAAAATCTATCCACGGCCGCCGTGGCCACCCCTTATTTGTGCATACTGCCCCTTTCAGAGCACCAGGCGCGTGAGTTACAGCGGCAGGGTATTTTTTTAAGCACCTGATTAGAGCCAGAGGCTCTAATAAGCTTCAAATCGGGTGGGCTTAGGTCGCAGAGGATGAGCTCTGACCCCACCCAGGTGTGTTGCAACAGCAAATGAATATAACGCAAATGAATATTCCCTGTTGCAAAACTGATCCTCCTCCTGGACAATCGGCAAGTAGGTATGAAACCCGTTTCCTGATTGGCCAAAATGTCAGCTGATCCTATTGGACGCCTAGCGCCCGGAGGAGCAGAGAGGAGACGCACCGCGGAAGCTGCTCCAGGATAGGACACTGGAGCAGCTTTCCCCCGACCCCACCACGCTTAAGGACAGGGGCAGGAAGATGGCTGCATACAGGGTAAGGACTAACCAGACAGCGGGTGGGGGGGGTTTGCTGGGGGTGTTAGTGCTGCGCCGAATGGGGGGGTTTGCTATGGGTGTTAGTGGCGCGCCGCGGGGGTGATGGGGGGGTTTTGCTGGGGGTGTTAGTGCCGCGCCGTGTGGGGGTGGTTTGATATGGGTGTTAGTGGCGCACTGTGGGGGTGGTGGGGGGTTTTGCTGGGGGGGGTGTTAGTGCTGCGACACATGGGGGGGTTGCTATGAGTGTTAGTGGGGCGCCACAGGGGTGGTAGTGGGGATTTTGCTGGGGGTGTTAGTGCCACGCCGCGTGGGAGGTTTGCTATTGGTATTAGTGGTGCGTCGCGTAGGGGGGTTTTGCTATGGGTGTTAGTAGCGCACAGCGGGGGTGGTGCGGGGGTTTGCTGGGGGTCAGGGGCGGACTGAGAACTCATGGGGCCCCCGGGCAATAGGAGATTATGGGGCCCCCGGGCAATATGAGAAGATTATGGGGCCCCCGGGCAATAGGAGATTATGGGGCCCCCAGGCAATAGATTATGGGGCCACACAGTATACACACACACAATATACGCACACAGTATACACACACACAATATACGCACACAGTATACACACACAGAATACACATACACACACTGAAAAGGTACTGGAGAGGCGGGGAAGCTATAATCTTGGGATTTTTAAAAAAACACAGATTTTTACATACTTTCCCTGGTTTTATTGAGGCTGGCAACCCTGATGGGGCCCCTTAGTGGCGTGGGGCCCTCGGGCAGTGCCCGAATGGTCAGTCCGCCCCTGCTGGGGGTGTTAGTGCCGTGCCACGTGGCGGGGGGTTGCTATGGGTGTTAGTGGCGCACCGTGTGGGGGTTTTTTGCTATGGGTGTGAGTGGCTCACCGCGGGGGTGGTGGTAGGGTTTTGCTGGGGGGGTTAGTGCCGCTCCGCGTGTGGGGGGGGTTGCTATGGGTGTTAGTGGCGCACCGCGTGGGGGGTTTTACTATGGGTGTGAGTGGCTCACCGCGCGGGTGGTGGTGGGGTTTTGCTGGGTGGTTAGTGCCGCGCCGCGTGGGGGGGTTTGCTATGGGTGTTAGTGGCGTGCCTCGTGAGGGGGTAGGGGAAGCTGTGCTAGTGCCGCTCCACCGGCGGTGTTTGCCCCCCCCCCCCCCAAAAAAAAAAAAAAACGACCAGGCTCCACTGCTGCTGCCAGGAGGAAAGGATTCTAGAAGAGACAGCAAACTTACTTACTTACAAGAAGGCGGTTATAGAATTCTGTGAAATAACACATTCTGTACAAATAACAATAAACAGCGGCAAACGAGCGAGTACAAAGCTCCCTCCGATAACGCATGCAGAATTTTCTTCCCTTAAAGGGCGATTTCCGCAGATTCCTCTTCCCCGGCTGACGTTGTTGCAGTGACTTATTGAACTGTTCAGCTCATCCGCGGTAACGCTGCAGTGTATTCATTTCAATAAAACTGTCAGGATGCAGACTATATTCGGAGCCTAATAATATGTTATGAATGCATAGTGGTAACATTTGTATCGGATCGTGCTGTGGAGGGAAAAATATGTTTTCCAAGAGAGAACTCACTTACAGCAGATGTCGATGTAAAAGCCTGTTAGGGTTGTATTTCTTCCGCGTGCGACTGTCCTGCTGCGAACTGCTATTTCTGCAAAAATAAAGATCATTTTGCAAAACGTGAAGTATGTACCGCCAGACGGAATTAAAGCTTACCTCCGCCGTGCCGCAAAACTCCTTACCAGGAGAGGCTACGGCAAAAATGACTTGTATTGCCCTCAGTGGTCCAATTATAGGGGTGAGCAGAATTGAAAGTTTTAGTTTCCTTAAATTTTAGACTCAACAACAAAAGACAAAATTCAGACCTCGAGCACACTAGCAACACTTTTTTCCTGTTTGGATACCAGTCCTCTGTTAGTGTGAAAAGATCAGTCCAGATGCGCTGGATGCATGGATTCCAATGCCTGAGGCTCTAATAGGCTTCAAAAAGGATGGCCTCGGGACGCAGAGCAATGTGTCCCGAGCATACCCAGTTGTTTGACAATAGCAAATTAATATTCGCTATTGTCTTTCCTCCCGACCAATCAGGAAGTGGGGGTCCTGAGACCCCTCACCCAATTGGCCGAGAGGAGAAGCAATCCTATTTTCCGCCGAGGAGGGGGGAGACGCAGGGGAAGCCACCGTGAAGCGCCAGGAGGAGTAGATGTCGCCCGAAGCCTGGAGGAAGCGCTGCCTGTGACCTAGATAGGGTAAGTGCAGGCTGGTGACTGACCGACTAACCAGGGGGGGTGCCTGTGACCCGAATGACTGGAGGGGAGGTAACGGTGGGTGAATTGTTTGCCTCCCCCCAAAAAAATATACCACCAGCCGCCACGGGTTTAGACGCATATTGAAACTGCTGAACAGATAACATGGCATGACCTTATTTTCCTACATTGCATTGCATGAGTTTTGTGTAGTGTGCTAGAAGTTCCTACATAGCCCACACACCACCTGATCTTCAAACCACAGCACCTGGTTCACGACCCAAAGCACCTGGCCCACAGGTCGCACTATATGGTCCAGAATCCAAAGCACCTGGTCTGCTAGTCCACAGCATCTGGTCCACAACTTAAAGCACCTGGTGCACAGCGCACACTACCTGGCCTGCTAGCTCAGAGCACCTGGCCCACTAGCCCATAGTAACTAGGACGCTACCCCACAATACCTGGTCTTCAAGTCTACTGCACGTGGTCTGCATACACAAGTCTACCACACCTGGTTGGCTAGTCCACAGGACCTGATCTGCATACATAAGTCCACCACACCTTGTTCATTAACTTACAGCACCTGGTTGTTCACAACCCAAAGCACTTGGCTTGCCAGTACACAGCACATGGCCCACTAGCCCACAGCATCTGGTTTGCAACTCACGGCATTAGGTAGCTCACAGCACCTGGTCTGCTAGTCCACAGCACCTGGCTTGCTAGCCCACAGCACATGGTCCACAGCCCATATAACCTGGCTTGCTAGCACACAGCACCTGGCCCACCAGCCCACAGCATCTGGCCCACAACTCACAGCATATGGTAGTCCACGGCCCACAGCACCTGGTCTGCTAGTCCACAGCACCTGGTTCCCAGCACAAAGCATCTGGCCCACAGCCCAAATCACCTAGCCTGCTAGCCCACAGCACCTGGTCCATAGCCCACATCACCTGGCCTGCTAGCATACAGCACCTGGTCCACTAGCCCACAGCATCTGGTCTGCAACTCACAGCACTTAAATAGCACACAGCACTTGGCCCGCTAGTCCACAGCACCCTGACCGCAACCCACAGCATTTGGTCTGCTAGCCCACAGCATCTGGTCTACAGCCCACATCACCTGGCCTCGTAGCACACAGCACCTGGCTCACTAGCCCACAGCATCTGCTCCGCAACTCACATCACTTAAATAGCCCACAGCATCTGGTTCACAACCCAAAACACCTGGTCCACAGCCCACATCACTTGGCCTGCTAGCCCACAACACCTGGTCCACAGCCCACATCACCTGGCCTGCTATACCACAGCACCTGGTCCACAGCCCACATCACCTGGCCTGATATGCCATGGCACCTGGTCCTGGTCCACTAGCCCTCAGCATCTGGCCTTCAACTCACAGCACTTAGGTAGCCCACAGCACCTGGCCTGCTAGCCCCATAACACCTGGTCCACAAATCTACTGCACTTGGGATGCATACTCAATTGCACCAGACCTGGTTGGCTAGCCTACAGGACCTGATCTGCAAAGCTTACAGAACCTGGTCTGCAAGTCCACAGCACCTGGTCTGCATACACAAGTCTACTACGCCTTGTTTATTAACCCACAGCACCTGATCTACAAAGCCTACAACACTTGGCCCGCAGACTACATCACCTGATCTGCTAGCCCACATCATCTGGTCAGCAACCCAAATCACCTGGTCCACAGCCCATAGCAACTTATCTACAACCCACAGCACTTGGTATGCTAGCCCACAACACCTAGTCCACAAGTCTACTGCACCTGGTCTGTAAACACAAGTCCACCACACAGGGTCAGGACAAGATTACCTAGACAAAGATGACAAATTGTGCCCCCCTTCATTAGGTGCGAGCTTATGAGGAGGGGGAGAAAGAGCACAGCCCACACCTCCTCCCTGCTCTCTCCTCTCCCATTGCCGCTTGCAGTGCTGGGCTGACAGAAGTAGTGTCACTACTACTGTCAGCCTTATAGTAAAAGGAAATTGTGGCGCCCCATCCCTACAGCACATGCTGCGCCCAGGGCAGCCATACCTTCTGCCCACACCTTGTCCCGGCCCTGCCACCATATCTTATTCTATAACCCACAGCACCTGATCTGCAAAGCCTACAGCACCTGGTCCCCTAGCTCACAGAACCTGGTCTGCACACACAAGTCCATCACACTAGACATGTGCACTGCTGAAAAATGTGTTCATTTTTGTTTCATTAGTTTTTTGTTTTGTTTTTTCGTTTTTGGGGTCATTCGCTATGATCACAATTCGCAAATTCAAAAATTCGTAAATTTACAAATTTGTAAATTTGTAAATTCGCAAATTTGTACATTCGTAACTAAAAAATCCAAAAATGAGAAAGAAAGTCCGATAATTTGAAAGAACGAAAATTCAAAAATTCAAAATAATAACTAACTAACTAATAACTAACTTTATTTCCCATTGGGAAATACATTTAAAAGAGCAAACAAAAGTCCTGGGTGGCTTAACTCCAATGTAAAAATGCATATAAAAGCAAAGGAGAAGGTCTTCAAAAAATACAAGACTGAGGGATCATCATCAGCATTTAAACTTTACAAAGAATGCAACAAGAAATATAAGGGTGCAATAAGGACAGCTAAGATAGAACACGAAAGACACATAGTGGAGGAGAGCAAAAAAAATCCCAAGAAATTCTTTAAGTATATAAACAGTAAAAGAGGGAGGACAGACCATATTGGCTCCATAAAGAATGAAGAAGGACATCTGGTTACAAAGAAAGGGGAGATGGCGAAGGTATTGAATTTATTCTTCTCCTCAGTCTTCACAAGGGAATCAGGGGGGCTTCAGTAACCAAAACTGCAGTGTTTATCCTCATGACACATCACAGGAAGCACCGCCATGGTTAACAGAGGACAGAATTAGGAATAGACTTGAAAAACTTAACATTAATAAATCACCGGGACCAGATGGCTTGCATCCGAGGGTACTTAGGGAACTCAGTCAATTGATTGCCAGAACATTGTTCCAAATTTTTACTGACAGTCTACTGGCTTGAATGGTACCAGCTGACTGGAGAAAAGCCAATGTAGCACAAATATTCAAAAAAGGGCCAAAATACATCCCTGGGAATTACAGACCAGTTAGCCTAACATCAATAGTATGTAAACTCTTGAAGGGGATGATAAGGGACTATATACAAGATTTTAGTAATGAGAACGGTATCATTAGCAGTAATCAGCATGGATTCATGAAGAATCGTTCTTGCCAAACCAATCTATTAACCTTCTATGAGGAGGTGAGTTGCCATCTAGATAAAGGAAGGCCCGTAGACGTGGTGTATCTGGATTTTGCAAAAGCATTTGACACAGTTCCCCATAAACGTTTACTGTACAAAATAAGGTCAGTTGGCATGGACCATAGGGTGAGTACATGGATTGAAAACTGGCTACAAGGGCGAGTTCAGAGGGTGATTATAAATGGGGAGTACTCGGAATGGTCAGAGGTGGAAAGTGGGGTCCCCCAGGGTTCTGTCCTGGGACCAATCCTATTTAACCGCTTGCCGACCAGCCGTCGCAGTTGTACTGTGTCAACATGGCTCGGCTGCGCGAATCGCCGTTATCTTACGTCGCTTCCTTCTTTGGTCCCCTGCTCGTCCACGGAGTCAATGCGAGTGCCCGGCGGTCGCGATCACCGCCGGGCTCCCGCGATCGCTCGGGGCACACAGAGAACCGGGAATGTATGTGTGTAAACACACAGTTTCCGGTTCTCTGAGGGGAGAGGTGACAGATTGTCTGTTTATACAGAGTATGAACAGCGATCTATCTCTTCCCCTACATAGTCCCCTCCCCCTTTCAGTTAGAACACACATTAGGGAACACACTGACCCCTTGATCGACCTCTAGTGGTTAACCCCTTCACTGCCAGTGACATTTTTACAGTAATCAATGCATTTTTATAGCACTGATTGCTGTATAAATGACAATGGTCCCAAAAATATGTCAAAATTGTCCAACTTGTCCGCCATAATGTCACAGTCCCGATAAAAATCGCAGATCGCTGCCATTACTAGTAAAAAAAAAAATTAATAATAAAAATGCCATAAAACTAGCAGGGGGCATATAGATAGAAAAACACTGTTTGCATTTGGATCCATTCAAGATGATTCACTTTGCAGACCTGGAGGTCCTTGTTTTTGAAACTAATGTGCATGACGGCTTAAAGGGTGTTTTGGTTGTTTTAATGGGGAGAGGAACCACAGGCTTTAAAAGGCTCCTGAGGAAAACAGAATCTTCGTTGAAATATCCAGGATTTGCTCAGGTGCCAAGAAAGTCCCCTCATTAGCCTCGTTATTTTACTTGTTTTCCACAGTCCAAAAAGTTGAATTAATTATTGATGGGATGGACCTTTTGTTGTGATGAGGACATGGCACTGTAGTCAGCTCTGTGTCAAAAGCTACCAGCACCGGTCCCTGGAACCATTGAGCCACTGCTGAAGTTAAAGCAGTGGCGGCTAATGCTCAATTTCCTCGGGGGGGGTGGGGCATTCTGTGGCCTCTCCAGCCAGCCAGCTTGCCACTCCCCTCCCCGTCGCTTGATCGCAGCCCCGCACTTATCCCATCCAGGTCGCGGCTTCGGCAGCTTCCCCCCCCGCGTCTCCTCCCAAGTCCCGGCGGTCGCTTCTCCTCCCGGCCAATCAGGACTTAGGACTCGTGGCCAATCGGATCTTAGGACTCCCGGCCAATCGAGTCTCAGGACCCGCTTCCTGAGTGGCCGGGAGAAGAAACAGGAAATATTATTTTGCTAAAGTCACGCAACTGGGCAGGCTCCGGGTGCAGTGCAGACAGTCCACTCACCGTTACACCCACCGTTACTCCTCAGTCCGGTCACAGGCGCACCCCCAACCCCCCCGGTCAGTCGCCAGCCCCGCACTTGCCCCAATTAGGTTGCAGGCATCTCTTCCTGTCTATCAGTGCCCATCAATGAAGGTGAAAACTTACGTGTTTGCAAAATTTGATAACAGATTATGAAAACTGTTTTTGTTTTTTTCAAAATTTTCTGTCTTTTTTTGTTTGTTTAGCAAAAAATAAAAACCTCAGTAGTGATTAAATACCACCAATAGAAAGCTCTATTTGTGTGAAAAAAATCATAAAAATTTCATTTGGGTACGGCGTTGCATGACTACGCAATTGTCATTCAAAGTGCGACAGCGAAAAATTGGCTGGGGCAGGAAGGGGGTTAAAGTTTAAAGGCAGCCGTCCCAATACTTTTGGTAATATAGTGTATGTGTAAGCTACCTGCATTGGAGCAGAGGTATTTCTTTTTTTTTATTGTATAGTCCAGGTCAGTGACCTCACCTGTACCTGTAGCTCCCCAACAACTTGTGTCTAATTGCCCCATATTGGAATCACAGTAAAACCTTGGTTTGAGACCCAATCTCCGACCTAGCAGCCCGAGCAATACAACACATGTCCACCCAGACAGCCGTCCAGGTGGCAGAGAACACAGATCACCTGACTCCACCCAGATATATGGGTTCTCCCAGCAGGCCAAGGGATTCAAGAAAACCCTTGCCCATTGGCTGAGATACCCCCATCTGAGTATACCAATCTGACCTTGCATTGCCCTTCTAGTATCTAGTACCACCAGGTACCCGGCCACCCAGTGGTAGAAGAGAAAAGTGCAACAAGGCCAAACTTAGGGAGAAATCAATTGATCGCTAACAATTAGCCAAGGTAGCTACTCCTGGCAGTTAAATTTAGGAGCAACCCTTCCTAAACTCCAGGCTACACAAGCATGTTTCCGGAACGAATTATGCTGGCAATTATTATTATTAAACAGGATTTATATAGCGCCAACAGTTTGCGCAGCACTTTACAACATGAGGGCAGACAGTACAATACAAATCAATACAGGAGGGATCAGAGGGCCCGGCTCGTTAGAGCTTACAATCTAGAAGGGAGGGTCAATTGGGAACAAAGGGTAATAACTGTGGGGGGGGTGAGCTGATGGAGAAAATGAAAATACAGTTGTTAGGTGTGGGTAGGGTAGGCTTCTCTGAAGAGAAGGGTTTTCATGGATTGTCTAAAAGCTAATAGAGTAGGAGATAAGCGGACAGATTGGGGTAAGGCATTCCATAGGGTTGGAGAGGCTCTGGAAAAGTCCTGGAGGGGAGCATGGGAGGAGGTGACGAGGGAGCTACAGAGCAGGAGGTCTTGAGAGGAACGAAGAGAACGAGTAGGTTGGTATTTAGAGACTAGCCTCGTGATGTAGATGGGGGCAGAGTTGTGAATGGCTTTTTAAGTAGTTGTTAGTATTTTGAATGTAATTTGTTGGGTGAGCGGAAGCCAGTGGAGGGATTGACAGAGAGGAGTAGCAGACACAGAGCGATTGGTAAGGTGGATAAGTCTGGCAGCGGCATTCATGATGGATTGAAGAGGTGATAGACTATGTAGAGGTAAGCAAATGAGGAGGGAGTTGCAGTAGTCGAGGCGAGAGATGACCAGGGAGTGAATTAAGAGCTTTGTTGTGTCATTGGTTAGAAAGGGGAGATTGCGGAGATTTCCGGAGGCAATACAAGGTTTTACTGTATATCCATTGGAGTATTTGCATTTTGCAGAGCAGAGAAGGGACTGGCCAGCAAGGGAACAAGTTGATGCAGTTGGCCCAGTTTAAATATGTACTGCAGAATATGGTATGTGAAATAAAAACCCCTTTTAACCACTTACCGGCCGGCTCCTGTACATACACGTCGGCACTTTGAAGATGGATATCTCGGTAACGGCAGCAGCTGCTGCCACAACCGAGGTATCCATATCTTCAGGAGCCGGTTGTGTTTATGATAATGGTGGTCTCTGAAGTGGATTCGCTGCGAGATCACCGTTATCAAACCCCCCTCCCGCCGCTCTCCTGTGCTCTCCGCCGCTTACCGGAGCCGTTGGCAGCGGCGGAGGCGATCGGGACCTTGTCGTGGCTGGGTATGGAGACGAGTGAGGCTAAGATGGCCCCCACCCGTCTCCATACCATAGCAGGGCGGAAGCGACGTCATGACCTCACTTCCGCCCATACGTCTTAAAGGGACATTTTTTCAATGTCATTTTTTTCAAATGACATTTTTTTTTTATTGCATTTTAGTCCAAATATGAGATCTGAGGACTTTTTGACCCCAGATCTCATATTTAAGAGGACCTGTCATGCTTTTTTTCTATTACAAGGGATGTGTACATTCCTTGTAAAAGGAATAAAAGTGACCCAAAATTAAAAAAAAAAAAAAAAAAAAAAACAGTGAAAAAATAAATAAAGTCAAGTAAAATAAGTAACAAAAAAACATTTTTTTTAAGCGCCCCGTACCGACGAGCTCGCGCGCAGAAGCGAACGCATACGCGTGTAGCGCCCGCATATGAAAACGGTGGTCAAACCACACATGTGAGGTGTCGCCGCGATCGTTAGAGCGAGAGCAATAATTCTAGCCCTGGACCTCCTCTGTAACTCACAACATGCAACCTGTAGAATTTTTTTAAACGTCGCCTATGGAGATTTTTAAGGGTAAAAGTTTGACGCCATTCCACGAGCGGGCGCAATTTTGAAACGTGACATGTTGGGTATCAATTTACTCAGTGTAACATTTTCTTTCACAATATAAAAAAAAAAATTGGGCTAACTTTACTGTTGTCTTATTTTTTGATTAAAAAAAGTGAATTTTTTCCAAAAGTGCGCTTGTAAGACTGCTGCGCACATACAGTGTGAAAAAAAGTATTGCAATGACCGCCATTTTATTCTCTAGGGTGTTAGAAAAAAAAAAAGCAATATATAATGTTTGGGGGTTCTAAGTAATTTTCTAGCAAAAAAAAAAGTTTAAACTTGTAAACACCAAAATCTCAAAACGAGGCTGGGTCTTTAATGCAAAGTTTGCTGGAAATGGTGTTGAGCAGTGTGCAGAGGGTTTGTCCAGGATTTTATGGGGGCGTCCTGAATTTTTAGTGACAGGCTCACTTTAAACAAATGATGTGTGTGTTTTATAGAGGGTCTGGTAGGAAGCAGGTAAAATTCTATTCTATACAATCTGCTCCTGAGCGGAGATGAGGAAGGACAGAGGGGATTTGACAGCCCCGAGGTGAGGCGAGATGTTGTACATGTTCCAGATCAAGTAATGAAGAATCAGAAAGCAAACGAGCAAAGAGTGGGAATTGCCAGTGTCTAGCCTGGTTCCAGCCCGCTCTTACTAATTAGCCTTAATAGTTCATATTGTTCTGAGTACACTAAATAATTAGCATGCACATAATCGCCACGGTGCCTGGAAGAGGCTGCAGCTGAAATCTGAATTCTTTGCGGCAAACGCAAGACAAAATGTATTAATAACTTCTCAACTAATTCGCTGTTCTAAGCAAATAATATTCCGCTCACAGCAAAACTTTCCAGACTTAATTTGATCGAAATTAATTGAAAGTTTATTTTTGAACATTTGTCAACGGGCTATAGCATGTCCGCTTACAGCAACAACATCATAGATCGCAGATCAACTGGTGTGTTTTGTTTTTTTTCTGACTAAAGTATATTTATATTCAATCAATAAAGTATCATATATGCTTTGATATCCTAATGGTTTTCCAAAAGTTATTTTCAGTCCATGTACAGTCAGGTCCATAAATATTGGGACATCGACACAATTCTAATCTTTTTGGCTCTATACACCACCACAATAGATTTGAAATGAAACAAACAAGATGTGCTTTAACTCCAGACTTTCAGCTTTAATTTGAGGGTATTTACATCCAAATCAGGTGAACGGTGTAGGAATTACAACAGTTTGTAGATGTGCCTTCCACTTTTTGAGGGACCAAAAGTAATGGGACAGATTAACAATCATCCATCAAACTTTCACTTTTTAATACTTGGTTGCAAATACTTTGCAGTCAATTACAGCCTGAAGTCTGGAACGCATAGACATCACCAGGCGCTGGGTTTCATCCCTGGTGATGCTCTGCCAGGCCTCTACTGCAACTGTCTTCAGTTCCTGCTTGTTCTTGGGGCATTTTCCCTTTAGTTTTGTCTTCAGCAAGTGAAATGCATGCTCAATCAGATTCAGGTCAGGTGATTGACTTGGCCATTGCATAACATTCCACTTCTTTCCCTTAAAAAACTCTTTGGTTGCTTTCACAGTAAGCTTCGGGTCATTGTCCATCTGCACTGTGAAGCGCCGTCCAATGAGTTCTGAAGCATTTTGCTGAATATGAGCAGATAATATTGCCCGAAACACTTCAGAATTCATCCTGCTGCTTTTGTCAGCAGTCACATCATCAATAAATACAAGAGAACCAGTTCCATTGGCAGCCATACATGCCCACGCCATGACACTACCACCACCATGCTTCACTGATGAGGTGGTATGCTTTGGATCATGAGCAGTTCCTTTCCTTCTCCATACTCTTCTCTTCCCATCACTCTGGTACAAGTTGATCTTGGTCTCATCTGTCCATAGGATGTTGTTCCAGAACTGTGAAGGCTTTTTTAGATGTTGTTTGGCAAACTCTAATCTGGCCTTCCTGTTTTTGAGGCTCACTAATGGTTTACATCTTGTGGTGAACCCTCTGTATTCACTCTGGTGAAGTCTCCTCTTGATTGCTGACTTTGACACACATACACCTACCTCCTGGAGAGTTTTCTTCATCTGGCCAACTGTTGTGAAGGGTGTTTTCTTCACCAGAGAAAGAATTCTTCGGTCATCCACCACAGTTGTTTTCCGTGGTCTTCCGGGTCTTTTGGTGTTGCTGAGCTCACCGGTGCGTTCTTTCTTTGTAAGGATGTTTAAAACAGTTGATTTGGCCACACCTAATGTTTTTGCTATCTTTCTGATGGGTTTGTTTTGTTTTTTTCAGCCTAATGATGGCTTGCTTCACTGATAGTGGCAGCTCTTTGGATCTCATATTGAGAGTTGACAGCAACAGATTCCAAATGCAAATAGCACATTTGAAATGAACTCTGAACCTTTTATCTGCTCCTTGTAAATGGGATAATGAGGGAATAACACACACCTGGCCATGGAACAGCTGAGCAGCCAATTGCCCCATTACTTTTGGTCCCTTAAAAAGTGGGAGGCACATATACAAACTGTTGTAATTCCTACACCGTTCACCTGATTTGGATGTAAATACCCTCAAATTAAAGCTGAAAGTCTGCAGTTAAAGCACATATTGTTCATTTCAAATACATTGTGGTGGTGTATAGAGTACCAATATTTATAAACCTGACTGTATAAGGTGACAGTGTGTGCCTTGTCAGTGGAGGAGGAAGTAGTTCTGGATCAGTAATTGTTATATAAGGTGACATTGTGTGTCTTGTAAAAGAATGGAGGAGGAAGTAGTGTTGGATCAGTAAGCTGTATATAAGGTGATGATATGTGCCTTGTCAGTGGAGGAGGAAGCAGTGCTAAAACAGTAAGCTGTATACAGTATAAGGGGAAGTATGTCTCCTCTCAGATAGTGGAGAAGGAAGCAGTGATGGATCAGCAATCCATCATTGAGAGGGAAGGCTCATTGATGGTGGTTGGGAGGGAAGGCTCATTGATGGAGGTGGGGAGGGAAGGCTCATTGATGGAGGTGGGGAGGGAAGGCTCATTGATGGAGGTGGGGAGGGAAGGTTCATTGATGGAGGTGGGGAGAGAAGGCTCATTGATGGAGGTGGGGAGGGAAGGTTCACTGATGGAGGTGGGGAGGGAAGGCTCATTGATAGAGGTGGAAAGAGAAAGCTCATTGATGGAGATGGGGAGAAAAGGTTCATTGATGGAGGTGGGGAGGGAAGGTTCATTGATGGAGTTGGGGAGGTAAGGTTCATTAATGGAGTTGGGGAGAGAATGCCCATTGATGGAGGTGGGGGGGAAGGCTCATTGATGAAGTTGGGGGGGAGGTTCATTGATGGAGGTGGCAGGTGGGACTCATTGATGGAGGTGGAGAGGGAAGGCTCATTGATGGCAGTGAGGAGGGAAGGCTCATTAATTGAGGTGGGGAGGGAAGGCTCATTGATGGCAGTGGGAAGGGAAGGCTCATTGATAAAGGTGGGGGGCAGGCTTATTAAAGGAGGTGGGGAGGAAAGGCTCTTTGATGGAGGTGGGGAGGGAAGGCTCATTGATGGATGTGGGGCGAAGCCTCATTGATGGAGGTGGGGAGGGAAGGCTCATTGATGGAGGTGGGGAGGGAAGGCTCATTGATGGATGTGGGGCGAAGCCTCATTGATGGAGGTGGGGAGGGAAGGCTCATTGATGGAGGTGGGGAGGGAAGGCTCATTGATGGAGGTAGGGAGGGAAGACTCATTGATGGGGTGGGGAGGGAAGGCTTATTAAAGGAGGTGAGGAGGGAAGGCTCATTGATGGAGGTGGGGAGGGAAGGCTCATTGATAGAGGTGGGGAGGGAAGGCTTATTGATGGAGGTGGGGAGGGAAGGCTCATTGGTGGAGGTGGGGAGGGAAGGCTCATTGATGGAGGTGGGGAGGGAAGGTTCATTGATGGAGGTGGGGGGAGAAGGCTCATTGATAAAGGTGGGGAGGGAAAGCTCATTTATCGAGTTGGGGAGGGAAGGTTCATTGATGGAGGTGGGGAGGGAAGGCTCATTGATGGAGGTGGGGAAGGAAAGCTCATTGATGGAGTTGGGGAGGGAAGGCTCATTGATGGAGTTGGGGAGGGAAGGCTCATTGATGGAGTTGGGGAGGGAAGGTTCATTGATGGAGTTGGGGAGAGAAGGTTCATTGATGGAGTTGGGGGGGTGGTTCATTGATGGAGGTTGGAGGCAAGGCTCATTGATGGAGGTAGGGAGGGATGGCTCATTGATGGAGGTGGGGGAGAGAAGGCTCATTGATGCAGGTGGGGGGGAGGGAAGACTTGCAGGTGTAGTCCGATTCAATAGAAGAGCTGCTGGAGCTCAAATTGATGAAAAAGTGAATGCTGGTTCTGATAAAAAGTTGCCAGATCACACAGGGCATCGCAGTTGTGTATGGGGCTGCATAGGGTGCCCATGTTGACTTGTATGCGCAGCTAAAAGGGCCTAGAATGGGCGCAGGAGCATCAGGACTGGACCACAGAGCAATGGAAAAAAGGTGGCCTGGTCTTATGAATTCAAGAAGGGTTTGAGGCAAACAACAAGTATTAAGTGTTGACTTGGCCTCCCAATTCTCCAGATCTCAATTCAATCAAGCATCTGTGGGATTTGCTGGAAAAACAAGTCCAATCCATGGCGGCCATCATCCCCCAACTTACAGGACTTAAAGGCTCTGCCACTGACGGCTTGGCAGTCGATACCACCGTGTACTTCAGAAGTCTAGTGGAGCCCATGCCTCGACAGGTTATGGTGGGTGCTCATAATCTTATGGCTGATCAGTGTTGTGAAGGGAAAGTCTGATTGCGTAAGGAAAGTACATACTAAATGATAGAAGTGAGCAATAAGCAGTAATGACCACATTTTTACTCCCAGTCCGGCATTCTCCTCTTTTCTGCTACCTCCAGATTTAATAAAATATTCTACCTATTGTGAGAATGGACCCGGGAACCGATGTGCCCACAGAGGACACAAAAGGACGCGCTCGGTGATAAGACAAGTCAGGGGGATTACAGCTGTTATTCCAGGCAAGTCGCTTGGCGTTCTTTATTAGATACTACACGGCAGTGTATTACTCCGGCGTTTCCCTGACATTCAAAGCAAGCGAGACACTTTGTCAGTGCCCCAATTCCCCAACCAATATACAAGACAATTTTAATTTTTAATTATCAACAGTGAACATTCGACTTTTATTTCAAAAGAATCATTAGCGGGAACATAATGAACAATATGTCGACCGTTCTGGCCTCCCGTTTGCACAATACCGCCTACCATCTCCATGTCTTTATAGTCACCTGTTTCTAGGAATCCTGATTACCCTGAACCTGAGTTTCCCTGTGTCTGCTCTCCTTCCCGCATCCAAACCAAATACAGCCCCAAGTTCTATCTCACAGATTTCTCGTATCATTTGTTTAACCACTTCCCAACCAACGACGTCATATGACGTCGTCAACTTTGAGTAGAGAAATCTGAATGATGGGTGCAGCTACAGGCATCATTCAGATATCTTCCTCAAGAGCCGGCAATTCCCTTCACCGTAAGAACAATTATAGCGGCTGTTCAGCTGCTTGATCATTCTTAAAGGCAGTTGGAGGGGACGTTCCCTCCCGCCACCCTCCGGTGCTTCTCTCAGCTTGCCCGTACGATCGGAGGAGGAATGGGTCCACGCCAGAAGTTTACCATAGAGAATCCAGCAGGCCAGATGCCCCCCCCCCGCATCTCTATGCTCGTTTGGAGGCCGGGCACGATGTTATGACCCCGAGATAACGTCAGTATATGACGAAACGCGCGTAGGGAGGTTGACGTCATTGCGCCTATCTGGTGGACAGGTGTTTGCAAGCCGGTCGGCTGTGTTTCTATGATCGTTATTTCCACTTTTATGTAAGTGCAATTTTATTTGTTTGAAATAAATCTTTGTTACATTTTTACACTATGGAGAGTCTTCTTGCTTTGCTGGGTAATGTCTGATCCACCGTCCTGGTGGTTGATGCGCGAGTCTCCCTGGTCGTTTTTGGTGTCCTAGTCAAGTTGCCCTCCCTGTGGATTTCCAGCATCTCCACGGACAGAGGCCCTGGCTGGGTAATTAGCCGCAGGCTTACCTAAGCTTGCCATTTGGTAAGCACGCATTCTATGTGGTGGAGGTGCACTGTTTTTGAGAGGTGTATTTCACAAAGAGCCTACATTGATGTTCTATATGGACTGTTGACAGATTTTCCCATGTTATTTTGTGGTTTAGTTCACTCACCTTTACTGCTGGGACTTTTTTGTTTTTTTTCATTACATAGTTACATAGTAGGCGAGGTTGAAAAAAGACACAAGTCCATCAAGTCCAACCTATGTGTGTGATTATGTGTCAGTATTACATTGTATATCCCTGTATGTTGCGTTCATTTAGGTGCTTATCTAATAGTTTCCTAAAACTATCGATGCTCCCCGCTGAGAAGGGAATTCCACATCCTTGCCGCTCTTACAGTAAAGAACCCTCTACGTAGTTTAAGGTTAAACCTCTTTTCTTCTAATTGTAATGAGTGGCCACGAGTCTTGTTAAACTCTCTTCTGCGAAAAAGTTTTATTTCTATTGTAGGGTCACCAGTACGGTATTTGTAAATTGAAATCATATCCCCTCTCAAGCGTCTCTTCTCCAGAGAGAATAAGTTCAGTGGTCGCAACCTTTCCTCATAACTAAGATCCTCCAGACCCTTTATTAGCTTTGTTGCCCTTCTTTGTACTCGCTCCATTTCCAGTACATCCTTCCTGAGAACTGGTGCCCAGAACTGGACAGCATACTCCAGGTGCGGCCGGACCAGAGTCTTGTAGAGCGGGAGAATTATTGTTTTATCTCTGGAGTTGATCCCTTTTTAATGCCAATATTCCGTTTGCTTTGTTAGCAGCAGCTTGGCATTGCATGCCATTGCTGAGCCTATCATCTACTAGGACCCCCAGGTCCTTTTCCATCCTAGATTCCCCCAGAGGTTCTCCCCCCAGTGTATAGATTGCATTCATATTTTTGCCACCCAAATGCATTATTTTACATTTTTCTACATTAAACCTCATTTGCCATGTAGTCGCCCACCCCATTAATTTGTTCAGGTCTTTTTGCAAGATTTCCACATCCTGCGGAGAAGTTATTGCCCTGCTTAGCTTAGTATCGTCTGCAAATACAGAGATTGAACTGTTTATCCCATCCTCCAGATCGTTTATGAACAAATTAAATAGGATTGGTCCCAGCACAGAACCCCGGGGAACCCCACTACCCACCCCTGACCATTCCGAGTACTCCCCATTTATCACCACCCTCTGAACTCGCCCTTGTAGCCAGTTTTCAATCCATGTACTCACCCTATGGTCCATGCCAACGCACCTTATTTTGTACAGTAAACGTTTATGGGGAACTGTGTCAAATGCTTTTGCAAAATCCAGATACACCACGTCTACGGGCCTTCCTTTATCTAGATGTCAACTCACCTCCTCATAGAAGGTTAATAGATTGGTTTGGCAAGAACGATTCTTCATGAATCCATGCTGATTACTGCTAATGATATCATTCTTATTACTAAAATCTTGTATATAGTCCCTTATCATCCCCTTCATTCATTTATTTTATTTTAGCACCGTCACATTTATCCTGTTACGATGTTATTATGACGTCCCGCCTGGCTTCTGCATTTTAAAAAATGCCGCTGCCTCGGCTGGGAAGCCAGGATCGTTTTTGTTTTGTTTGTTTTTTTCAGGATTCCCAGCCAAGAGGTGATGAGATGTGGGGGCTTATTGACCGCAGATCTCACTGTAAAAAGGACCTGTCACACACTATTCCTATTCTAAGGGATGTTTACATTCCTTGTAATAGGAATAAAAGTGATCAAAGAAAAAAAAAAAATAGAAAAAAGTGTCAAAATAGAAAAATAAAAGTAAAATAAACAAATATTTTTTTTTTTTAAAGCGCCCCCCTACCCCGTGTGCTCGCTCGCAGAGGTGAACGCATACGTAGGTCGCGCCCCCATTTGTAAACGACGTTTAAACCACACCTGTGAACATTAAAGCGAGAGCAATAATTCTAGTGCTAGAACTCCTCTGTAACTCTAAAGAGGTAACCTGTAAAAAAATTTAAAGTGTCACCTATGGGGATTTTTAAGTAGCGAAGTTTGGCGCTATTTTCCACGAGTGTATGCAATTTCAAAGCGTGATATTTTAGGTATCCATTTACTCGTCGTAACATCAACTTTCACCTTATGCAAAAAAATTGGGCTAACTTTACTTTTTTTAATGCATGAAACTGTTGTTTTTTTTTGTTTTTTTTTAAAGTGTATGAAAAATTACTCCGCAAATACCGTGTGAGATAAAAAGTTGCAATAACCACTATTTTATTCCCTAGGGTCTCTGCTAAAAAAAACCATTTGTAATGTTTGGGGGTTCTGCGTAGTTTTCTAGCAAAATAATAATGATTTTTACATGTGGGAGCGAAGTGTCAGAGGGCCAATGGTCATCTGACCATCTCAGCAATTTAAGCTTGTTGGAGATCCTACTCCCAAACCATGGGCATTAAAGTGGTTCTAAAGGCAATTTTTTTTATTTTTTTTTACCTTCTCTACATTAGCCACGTACCCCCTTCATGACCAGGGCATTTTTTTTGCTATTCAGCACTGCGCCACTTTAACTGGCAATTCCTCGGCCATGCAGCACTGTACCCAAATTATATTTTTTCTTTTTCACAAAAATAGGCCAGAAGTACCTTGCCTCCGTCAGGAGCCTGTTGAGACCCAGGGGGGTTTCAGAGATTGAGGATTTTCATCTTGGAAGGTTGGACCATACTATGCCCTGGAGCACTTTTTTCTAAGTGCTGCGATTCACTTGTATTTCACTTTTTTTATTTACAGGGTTTCGAAAAGCAGCTCTATAAAATGAAGAATTTGTGCCCATTTGTGAGGTCAAGTACTGATGTTGGATAAGAAGACCTGGCTTACATTCAGCGTTCCAATTCATCCAAAAGGCGTTTAGTAGAGTTGAGGTTCAGGAATCTGTGCAGGACACTCAAGTTGTTCCTCCAAACCAAACTGGCAATCAAGTCTTTATGGAGCTGGCTTTGTACATAGGGCCACAGTGATGCTGGAACAGAAAAGGGCCTTTAACAAACTGTTGCTTGGAGAACCCACGTTCCTTGATTGCCTCTACTGTGTGTGAACCAGGAAGTGCTCAGCTTTGATCCTTTCCAGGTTCAGAGCTGTAAAAATCCCATCTAAAAAATTCAGGTACTCAGGGGAACACATTAGGGGTCTTACAGACCCCTGATATCTCCATGAAGTGTAGTGTATCTCCATGAAGAGATATCAATACAATTGTTTGGGGTCATTCTAACTAATGTAAGTAATTTTACAACAAAAAAATGCTAAAGTTAAAAAGTCTATGTATGTTGTAGCATTAAGGCTGCTTTAACACTGAGGCTGCAGCGGCGCTTTGCGGGCACTTTTAACCTTTTTTCGGCCAGGGGTTAAAAGCGCCCAACTAACGGCCGAAAAGCGACGCAAAACCGATGGTTACCACCGACGCCCCCAATGCCCCAGTGTGAAAGTACCCTAACAGAACCCTTTACTGGAAACACCTGAACTCCAATATTTGGAAGGCGGTCCACATACTTTTGACCACGCGTGGGGGTGTGATGGTCAGGTGATATTTGCTCTTTTGAAAGATGTCAAATAATTTGATAATCTACCTGTTTCTTTTTTCCCTTGGGGGACTCAGCTGATGAGATCTCTACACTGTGTTCCCAAGTCTTCACACCTGCTGTGCCTATTTTAAGGAGTTTCTACCATCCTTGCACTGAGTTCCCGGATCTTCACACCCGTTGTGCCCATTAGGAGGTGTTCCTACAAATCCTGCACTGAATTTGTTGGTCTGTACACCTGCTATGCCCATTGTGAGGGGTTCACGCCATCTCTGCACTGGGCTCCCTGTTCTTTATACCCACTGAGCCCATTATGTTGGGGCTTCAACCATCACTGCATCAAGTTACTGGATCTGGAAACCTGTTGTGCCCATTGTGAGGGTTCCCACTAGCTCTGCACTGGTGTGCCTGTTATGAGGGGTTTCCACCAATCCAGCACTGGGTTCCTGTGCCTTGCGCACCTCTTGTGCCCATTATGAGGGTTATACGTTAGGTACGCTGGTTTGCACATCTACTGTGCCCATTGTGAGCGGTTACAACCATCCCTGTTGGAATTTGTCTTTTTTCATGACGTGGCATAAAAAGGATTTGCGGAAACAAAAAATGGTGAAAAGGGACCCCTACCTATCAAGTGTGCTGTAGCAAGAAAATCTTGCTACTGGAAGACGTTATTGGGTGACTCAGCCCACTAGACCCCACCTGCAACTGAAATATCCCTTCTGGTGGTAATAGCCTCTCTACAAGTCTGCTGGCACACAAGGGGCAGACCAGGCAGATATTGGGTTGGTATCTACATAACAAGAGGGCCATGCTGCACGTCATATGAAAAAATAAGTCTGTTGTTAGGTCCACCAGTTAGGAACTGACCAGTTAGCATTATAGAAAGTCTGTTATCTATAAAGGCCACCCAGAAACTGGCAATGATGGAGAGAACCAGCCAAGAACAGTCACTGTACAGCATTTCTACGTAAGGGAGCACAGACTACATAGATAATGGGAAAATATGTCTTCCACATATATATGTGTAGCCAGGTGCTTTGCTAAGAATGAGGGCGAGAGAAACACTGGCTGCAGGCAGCAGGTTAGTAGCCATATCAGCAAGAGGAGGGAGCTGCTGAGAAGGAAAAGTTTAACGACTTAAGGTCCAAGCCTCTTTTTTAGATGTGCTGTTAAAAACCGTTTTTTATTTGCTAGAAAATTACTTAGAACCCCCAAACATTATACATTTTTTTTTCTAACACCCTAGAGAATAAAATGACGGTCATTGCAATTCTTTCTGTCACACCGTATTTGCGCAGCTACCCAACATATTAAGCTGCAAATACCCAACATGTCACGCTTCAAAATTGCGCCCGCTCGTGGAATGTCGACAAACTTTTACCCTTAAAAATCTCCATAGGCGACGTTTAAAAAATTCTACAGGTTGCATGTTTTAAGTTACAGAGGAGGTCTAGGGCTAGAATTATTGCTCTCGCTCTACTGATCGAGACGATACCTCACATGGGTGGTTTGAACACCGTTTTCATATGCGGGCGCTACTCACGCATGCAAGCTCAGCGGGATGGGGCATGTTTAAATTTTTTTTTTCTTATTTATTTTACCTTTTATTTTTTATTATTTCACTGATTTTATTTTAAAATCGTGTCACTTTTATTCCTATTACAAGGAATGTAAGCATCCCTTGTAATAGAAAAAAAGCATGACAGGACCGTCTTAAATATGAGATCTGGGGGTCAAACAGACCTCAGATCTCATATTTATACAAAAATGCAATAAAAAAAAATTGTCATTTAAAAATGTTCTTTTAAAAAAATGGCCCTTTAAGAGCTATGGGCGGAAGTGATGTTTTGATGTCGCTTCCGTCCTGCAAAGTCATGGAGACGGGTGGGGGCCATCTTCCCCTCACTCGTCTCCATGCCAAGGAAGGCACAACATCCGATCGTCTCCGCCTCTGCCGACGTCACCGGTAAGCGGCTGAGGGCACCGGAGCATGGCGGGAGGGGGGAGGCCCCTTCCCACCGCCGATAAAAATGATCTCGCGGCGAATGCGCCGCAGAGACCACTTTTATCTTGAAGCGGACCGCCGGCCGAACAAGAGGATAACAGCTAGCTGCTGCCATAGCAACGATAACCTCCTTCAAAGTAAGGTCGTATATTGGCACGCCGCGGTCTGGAAGTGGTTAACAGACTGCATAAGGCAGCTCTGCACTGTGGGAACTGTAGTCTAGAGGAGACAGACTCTACTGCAATCAAGAGCTTTTGAACTGCATTTCCAAGATGGATGGTGCCAGGAGGAGGGGAAAGAGCAGCTGCACAGGACACAGCTTCCTGTTAGGAAGATCAGAAAGTGCACACTGCTTGTCCAGTGTTCATCACCACTCCTGCAAATCGGCTTGAGCGATATCCAGAGTGCTGAGTGCAGAGCCACCTGGGTGCAGAGCAGAGAGTGGACCGGGTGGTGAGATGCAATATCGCTGGGACTGGTGTGCTGCTTCTGTGGGTATTTACTATCTGCTGCTAGAGAAAGAGACTGAGCTCTTTAGGAACTGCCCATTCAGCCATTTAGTAGCCTTGCTGCCTTCAGGCTTGACTGGAACTATTCACATGTGCACCAACAGTACAATCGGGCCCCAACGCTAGCCAGCTGAAGAGTTTGGACTAAAGACTGTCGCTGTACAACTGCACTGTTTATTGATGAGTTTACTGAATTATGAGTTAATTCCAATCTAGTGGTACAGAACTATATTCTAGGTTACCTTGGCATAGTGATGATACTGTTTAGCAGACTATGCATTATCCTACCTGTGTGATCATTTATACTCACACCACCATTTACTCTTACCCGTACCAATACATTGAGCTCATTTACCACAAAACGGTCTTGTGTCTATTTCCTGGTGCTAATTCACAGCCGAGTTTAAGGTATCTATACTTGTGTTCTTATAAGTGCTTGCAGTAACTTTCACTTAACTAGGTGTGTCAGGGGTGAGCTGAGGATGTTCGTTCGTGGAGTTCATGGAGTCGAGGCACAGAACAGAGAACCCAAATTACCAAACAGCTCCTTCTAGGGTAGCGCTATATAAAGGAGCACATTGATGAGATAAGATTGATCATCATACATATACAGTGGGGGAAAAAATCTATTTGATCCCCTGCAGATTTTGTAAGTATGCGCACTTACAAAGAAATGAAGGGTCTATCATTTTTATCATAGGTGTATTTTAAATGATAGAGACAGAATATCAACCAAAAATCCAGACAAACACACATATACAAATTTTACAAATTGAGTTGCAGTTCAGTGAGTAAAATAATTATTTGATCCCCAAGCAAAACATGACTTAGTACTTGGAGAAGAAATACTTGTTAGCAAGCACAGAGGTCAGGCGTTTCTTGTAGATGGTGATCAGGTTTGCACACATCTCAGGAGGGATTTTGGTCCACTCTTCTTTACAGATCTTCTCTGAATCCTTAAGGATTCTTGGCTTGAAGTTTCAGCTCCCACTATAAATTTTCTATAGGATTAAGGTCTGGAGACTGGCTAGGCCACTCCATGACCTTAATGTGCTTCTTCTTGAGCCACTCCTTTGTTGCCTTGGCGGTATGTTTTGGGTCATTGTCATGCTGGAAGACCCATCCACGACCCATCTTCAGTGTTCTGGCTGAGGGAAGAAGGTTCTCCTCCAAGATTTTACAATATATGGCCCTATCCATTGGCCCTTCAATGCAGCAAAGTCAACTTGTAAATTTAGCAGAGAATCAGCCACAAAGAATAATGTTTCCACCTACGTGTGACTGTAGGGATGGTGTTCTTAGGGTCATAGTCAGCATTTTTCTTCCTCCAAACACGGCGAGTCGAGTTAATGCCAAAGAGCTCAATTTTGGTCTCATCTGACCACTGCATATTCTCCCAATCCTTCTCTGAATCATTTAGATGTTCATTGGCAAACTTCAGACGGACCTATACATGTGCCTCCTTGAGGAGGGGGACCTTGCGGGTGCTGCAGGATTTCAATCTATGGCAGCGTAATGTGTTACCATTGTTTTTTTTGTGGTCCCAACTGCCTTGAGATCATTCACAAGCTTCTCCGGTGTAGTTCTGGGCTGATCCCTCACTTTTCTCATGATTATCATTAACCCATGAGTAGAAATCTTGCATGGTGCTCCAGACCGAGGCAGATTGATGGTCATTTTGTATTTCTTCCATTTGTCAATAATCGCTTCAACAATTGTCTTCTTCTCACCAAGCTTCTTGCTGATGGTCTCTTGTAGCCCATTCCAGCCTTGTGCAGGTCTACAATCTTGTCTCTGAAGTCCTTTGACAGCTCTTTGGACTTGCTCATGATGGCGAGGTTTGAATGGAAGAGAGATTTTGTGGACCGGCGTCCTTTATACACATAACGAGTTGTCGTTAGGAACACCTTCTTAAATTTACAGGACTAATCTGTGTACCACATGAGGACCTACTGTAGCCAGTCTGTAGGAGCATTATAGTTGATTGGTAGGGGGTCAAATACCTATTTTACTCACTGAACTGCAACTCAATTTATAACATTAGTGTAGCGCTTGGTTGCTACTAGTAACTAACATACACCATGTCACCCTGCTGCCAGACCTCCATCTATCACTTCTGAGACATAACATCATAAGGACTATTTCTCCTCCTCTGCGTATCTCCTGCAGATTGTCACTCCCAGGACTTCCACCCTCCTACACAAAACTTCTGCTGTAGATCATTATTCTTCCAGTGAGTCCTGCAGCAGGAACGAAGGGATCAGCGGAGGGACACCATGACATGTGCGGACTGCACAGTCACGCTGTTAGTTAGGGCTCTTTAAGAGAAGGGGAGTGGTCAGGACAGGGGAGGCGCTCAGGGGAATTAGTTAGGTGTACAGGGGAAGTGACGTCAGTGTTGAGCGGCGGGGAAGAAGATTCACACGCTCCCACCGCTCTGCTTATACTGTTCCATGGAGATCCCAGCAATGGAGGAGCTGATGTTGCGACTGAGGGAGGCGGCTGCAGAGCGAGGGGGCGAATGGCTGCAGGCTCAGGTAACGGCAGTGATTCAGGAGAGCGGAGCGGCGGCGAACGGGGGGGGCCCTGAGACTCCACGTGCACGGCGGTCCCGGCCGCCGGAGCGCTTCAGCCCTGACACTGCACCTGGTGGTCAGAGGCGTCGGAATGAAGGAGGAAGATCGGTCCATCCACCCCCCAGTGAGAGACAGGCACAAGACAGCAGGGCTTGCAATGAGAAGAGGACCCAGCGCAGAGGCAGGAGTGGAGGAAAGGGGGAGCCCAGCGGAGCACATGGCTCTGCCCCCCCCCCCAGCTCGTTGCAGATGCCAAGAGCAGGCTGCAGGGGATGCGATGGAGGGTACAAGCCACCAGATGGCCCAGCGTGAGAGGAGCGAGACCCAGGGGGCTGGCCATACATCCGAAGCGGCCAGCAGCCCTGCAATTCCCAGAGGGAGGATGAGAAGTGCAGTGACGCGGGTGAGCGGAGGTGGAGGAACCGCGACGGCAGCCCAGAACAGTCAGAGGCGCAGAAGTCCATCAAGGCGGGCATCGCACGGGTCTGGCAGTACACCTGAGAGGGCGGGAAGAGAGAGACAACGCAGACCCACGGCACCCAGAGCAGGTCCTTCTGGGGGGCAGACAGCGGTTGTTCAGCGACAGATCGGAGGGTGAGCTGTCCGGGTCAGAGAGGGACGAAGAACAGGGGAATACCGCAGTGGTGGATTCGGGAATGGCGGCTGATGGGCCCAGTCCTGGGCAGCCTGGTGAGTACATTTCCACTTTATCTGTTTCTGATTTATTAGAAAAGCTGCTAGAACAGGGTAAAAAACAGGGGTCCCCCGGGGGGAGTAGTTCAGCGGGGGCGAGAGTGATTAGGCCCCCTACAGAGCAGCCCAGGGAAGCAGGATTACAGGATTTGTTGGGGGGTTTGCGGGCGTTGGTACAGCGATTCGAACCTGCGGCGGGTGCCAGCCCGTCCCCGGTTCAGGCGTGGGATACACCGCAGGGGACAGCAGGTATGGCTGCGGCCACTCTACCGGCGACTGGGTTGGCCGGGAACACGGCGGTTACTTTAGTGACGGGCACGGGGTCGGCAGCGGTCGACCCGCCTACGACTTCAGCGGGCGGGCCTGCCCCGGAAGGTCGGGAGAAATCGGTTGAGAAAAAGGCGGAATCAGTTAGGTTGGCGGATTCCGCGAGAAGCGAGGTTTACGTCTGTTTTGAGGGCCCGCTTGGAGCGCATCTCAAGACAGAGGTAAAGGAAAAAATTTGGAAGGGCGAATATGTGGAGATATTCACATTGTTGCCATTAGAAAAGTTCAATCTGGATAGACTGAAGCCTGAGTTAACTAAGAAGGAAGATGAGGAGAAACGCAGATATAGGTTGATCCCGCATACTTTTCCCAACTGGCTGCAGGCATTTGCCATTTTGGCTAGTGTGATTGGGGAAAAGCACCCGGAACACTGCTCGGCTTTGTTCGTATACCTGGAAGCCATTAGTGAGGCGCACCGGACGTATGGCGGGATAGCGTGGCTACGGTATGACGAGCAGTTTAGACAACGATATCAGCCTATGGATGAAGCTTATGTCGGCGGCGAGGGCTCCCTCACAGTTTTTTCAGGCAGGGGTCGGAGGTAACACAGCTCCAGGACAACCGACCGACAAAAAATGGGGCTTCTGTTGGCAGTTCAACGAGGGCTCATGTAAGTATGGGGCAAATTGCCGATTTAAGCACACGTGCTCCGGCTGCGGGGGTTCGCATGCATTGTCCAAGTGCTTTAGAAGAGGGAAGGGGCGTGGCGGAGAGCCTGCGAGTAAAAGGGAGGACGCTGGTGCGGGTGGAAAGGATGCATCCTTTCCTCAGTAGATACCCCGACCGCAAAGCGGCCCAACTGTTAGATGCGGGATTCGCGTTTGGTTTTAAAATTCCGTGCTCATTAACGGCTGCCCCTCCTATGGCGACTAATTTACGTTCAGCCCTGTTACATCCAACGGTGGTTTCGGAAAAAATTGAGAAAGAGGTAAGTTTAGGCCGCATGTCCGGTCCTTTTACTTCCGTTCCTCTTCAGGGCTTGGTGGTATCCCCATTGGGGGTAGTTCCCAAGAAAGAGCCAAACAAGTTCAGGTTGATTCACCACCTTTCCTTCCCGAAAGGTGGGTCGGTCAATGACTCGATTGCGCCAGAGGAGTGTGCGGTGACGTACACTTCTTTTGACGCCGCGATATCTTGGGTGCGCCGTTACGGACAGGGGTCGCTGATGGCGAAAGCGGATATTGAGTCCGCATTTCGGCTTTTGCCGGTTCACCCGGACAGCTTTCGACTGCTGGGCTGTGCATGGAATGGGGCGTACTACGTGGATCGGTGCCTCCCGATGGGATGCTCCATTTCTTGCGCTCTATTTGAAACCTTCAGCTCATTCTTGGAATGGGTGGTTCGCGACGTATCGGGTATCAACTCGATGGTGCACTATCTTGACGACCTCTTGTGCGTTGGCCCACCGGGTTCCAATATTTGTGCGGTCTTATTGGGAACTTTGCAACATATAGCGGAGCGTTTCGGGGTGCCACTAGCGCCGGAAAAAACTGAAGGCCCTAAGTCCAGCATTGTGTTCTTGAGAATTGAGGTAGATTCCTTGGGAATGGAATGCCGATTGCCGGTGGAAAAATTGGAAAGTCTCAAGGCGGAAGTACGGGAGATTACCGGCAGGCGCAAGGTGCAGTTGCGGCAGCTACAATCATTATTGGGGAAGCTGAATTTTGCTTGTCGAATAATTCCCATGGGCAGGGTGTTTTGCCAACGGTTGTCGGCTGCCACAGCCGGGGTTCACGCCCCCACTCACTTCGTGAGTTTGAAGAGGGAGCACAGGGACGATTTGTGTATTTGGCACGAATTTTTGCAATCATTTAATGGGCGTTCCCTGTGGATGTCAGGTCCCATTAGTAATTGGGACCTCGAATTATTCACGGACGCGGCGGGCTCGACTGGTTACGGTGCTGTCTTTCAAAGACATTGGAGCGCCGCGCGATGGCCCCAGGCTTGGGGGGAAGCTGGGTTTTTGAAAAACATTGTCCTCCTGGAACTGTTTCCAATTGTGGTAGCAATGGAAATATGGGGGGAAGCATTCAGTAACATGAAGGTGCGGCTCAACTGTGACAACCTGGGGGTTGTCCAGGTGACCAACCGGCTATCGGCCAAGTCAGAGCTGGTGGTCAGGTTGTTGAGATATTTAGTGTTGCGCTGTTTGAAGTTGAATGCTTTCATCTACGCTGTACACTTACCGGGGGTTGAGAACACCTTGGCTGATTCTCTGTCTCGTTTCCAGTGGGACAGGTTTCGGGAATTGGCACCAGACGCGGAGCAGCAGGGGGTTACCTGCCCGGACTGGATGTGGAACGTTGCCTTGGGAACGTGGCAGGGTGGATTCAGCGCTCTGTGAGTAAGGCCACGTGGTACGCCTACTCTAAGGTATGGCAGGAGTGGTTAACATGTTTGCACAATTTGGACATCGATCCGGAGGGCCCGGAGGTCACACAGGTGGTTCTTTATTTCATTAATCTGGGTTTTGAGGGTGAAGTTTTGGCATCGGCCATTGATAAGAAGTTGGCAGGTCTTGCCTTTCTTTTTAAATTGCAAGGGCAACGGGATTATACGAAAGAATTTTGGGTGAAGCAAGCGGTGAAAGGGTACAGGAAAGAGCACAGGAAGAGGGATGGTCGGCGCCCTGTGTCTTTTACTATGCTACAGGGCCTGTTCTTTCACATTTTGTCCATTTGTGTGTCGGAGTACGAAAGTGCCTTATTCCGAGTGGCTTTCGCTCTAGCGTTCTACGGAGCGTTAAGGGTTAGCGAGCTAGTTAGCCCGTCCAAGCGGGCACAAGGGGGGCTGCAGTGGGCGGACTTGGAGTGTTCGAAGGATTCGGTTAGGATCTGGATAAAACGGTCAAAAACGGATCAGTTGGGAAAGGGGGTTCAGTTGGAAGTTTTTCGCATTTTGGAATCCACAGTTTGCCCGGTGAGTGCGGTACAATCATTCCGGGACTTACGGCTCAGGTTATCGGGCTCCTTTTTGATGCATGCAGATGGGTTGGCCTTGTCCAAGTTCCAATTTATAGCGGTGTTCAAGAAGTGTTTAGTGGAGGCTGGGTACGATCCCAATAGTTACTCCTCACATTCTTTCCGCATTGGCGCTGCTACAGAGGCAGCCAAAGCCGGGCTTAATGCGGAGGCGGTGAAGCGCATAGGTAGGTGGGATTCTGACAGGTTCAGGCTTTATATTCGCCCTCATTTACTATAAAAAAAAAAAAAAAGGGGAATATAAAATAAGAAATTTAAGTTATTTTGGGGGTTAATTTTGGGGTTTAGTGCTGGTTACAGGTAGGGCGCTTACTGTTTTGTTTGTTATCTTTTGTTTCACAGGTGGAGAGGTGGGCTTGGTTTGGATCCTGGGACACTCCTTCGTCTTCTGGGGGGCCAAACGAGCCGATGTTCGGCCTAACGGGAGGCAATTGGGCATTCCAAGGCAGGAAGCGCAGGTCAGATGGATCGGGGTACCGGGCATGCTTTGGAGTAGGGTAAGGTCTGAAGTCCACAGGTTCGCCCGTTGGGACAGGGCACCAAATGTCTTGGTGCTACATGTGGGTGGGAATGACATGGGGTCCAGGTCCATGAGGGAGTTAATACGGGACATAAAATGCGATGTTCTCAGGCTACAGGCAGCATTCCCAGGTATGGTCATTGTGTGGTCGGATATGGTAGGCAGGACATCGTGGCGATGGGCTTGGTCAGCTAAAAAGGTGGACAGGGCCAGGGTAAAAGTAAACAAAGAAGTCAGCAGGTTCATCATACGTAATGGGGGGGTGACGATAAGGCATAGAGAGCTAGAGGTGGACACATGGAGGTACCTTAGGAGTGATGGGGTGCACCTTAACGAAGTTGGCACAGACCTTTGGGCTCTGGGCCTGCAGGAGGGGATAGAGCGGGCTTTGAAGGTGTGGAGGTGCTCGCAAGGGTAAGGTTTTACCCCTTGCGGGCGGTGGCAGTGGTTTAGGTCTGTGTGGAGGAGGAGATGTGTGCTATATTGAGATATAGCATGGTTGGTACCCATATGTAATATGGGATTTATATGGTACCTTCGTGGGTAAACAGGAAGGGGTAAAGTTAGGTCACTGCGAAGGTTGGGTACTGCCTCGCTGTCCGGGAGTTGCGACTCGAGGCCTATAAAAGTTTATTGAAGTTTATTGCAGTGACCAGTGGTTGTGTTCCCCTTTAAGACCCCAAGAGAATACGAACGGTTATTTAAAATTATTTAAAATGTTATTTATTTAGTTTTATGGTAATTATAATAAAAGGCCGTTAAGGCCATTTACTCCAATACCTTGTTGAGTCATTTGTGGGAAGGTTTGGAGGGTGGAGAACATGGTAAAGAGGGTATGCCAGGACTGGTAAGTAAGTCCTTCACATGTCATGTCACATCATCCTCCTTTTGACAAAAGAGACCGCTCTGAACAGTCTCAGTTGATGGCTAGAATTTGTTGTAATGTTACTAGGCCAGAGGTCTGCAGTACCTCTCCCTGGAGGCCTAGTAATTTAGTAACATGTGCTGATCGGCGGACTACTGTTCCCAGGTAGTCCGGCCTGCAAACCCTGTGCCCTCAGGCCACATCGATTTGACACACTCCCCACAGTCTCTCCTCTGGCCTCCCACCCACACCCAGCTCCCCTGGCATGCCTCATCCAGAACTCCACTGTGGTCCACTCACCGACCTTCTTCTACCCCGAGTCCATGATGGAGAGCTTTAACTGGACATACGTTCTGGCAGCTTCTCCAACCCCTCTCTTCCAGAACACCTCATCCATGACTGTGTAAGGATGAAGCTACTTCATCTATGACCGTGTAAAGATGAAGTTCCTTCCCAGCTCTCCCAGGCTCCTCCGCTAGGCCTCGCAACCCCCCCCCCCCCCCAGATGGGGATGGGGCCCCTACTGCTGCCTAGTACTCCATTCTCCATGTCTCTGGGCCGACAACAACCCCCCCAGTGGCCTGTTACCTCAGCGTATATGGGAGGCCTGCTCCCTGCCAATTCCAGTTGGGGATTGGTCATTGCTCTTCACATGAGATGCCTGCCACTCCAGTTCTAGGCCCTGCCCCTCTTCCAGAACATTCTCCCTGGAAGCAGGGGAGGCGCCTCAGAACTAAAGCACAAGTCCTCACACCCACTGCTGCACTAACCACTCCCTGCCCCACAGATCAAAACAAGCAGGCCTAGCCTAAATTTACCTGCACTGGCATTTCCCCTTACAAAATCCTCACTCTAGCACCTACCTATGGTAGAGGGTGCTACACTAGTATCATGTTTTTTTTCTGGAATTTTTGTTGATATTCTGTCTCTATCATTTTTTTTAATACGCCTATGATAAAAATGATAGACCCTTCATTTCTTTGTAAGTGGGCAAACTTACAAAATCTGTAGGGGATCAAATAATTATTTTCGCCAATGTATGTATATACTGTATATTAAAAAAAAAAAAAAAAAAAAAAGGTGAAAGATCTGTACTTCTCCTTTAAGTAACTAAAACTACAATTCAATATTACACATTGCTGTACACCATTTGGCATCTATAGCTGAGTATTGTAATCCTCCACCTCTGCTCCTTCTATAAACCATCTCAACACGCGGAGCACAGCCCGTACCGCCGCTGCCAACGACCCCGTCTTAAAGTGTTAAATCAATCTTTTACGATTCTGAAGACTGACATCAAGCAGGCTTTAATATGTTTTAATGGAAGTGGCCAGCTGGACGGGATGCGATGATAAATCTCTACGCACTGATTGGACCTTGCCTCAGCGTGCCAAAGTATCGCACTGAATCAGGTGACGCGGACCGTTATTAATTATGTCGGGTGATGGAAGGGAGATTAAAAAAAGAAAGTGCAGATCTGGGCAAAAAAAAATAAAAATGCTAAAGTACATCGGCCAGTTAATTAAAGCCCAGTAATTTATAGCGAGGCTAGATTGTCACAGCGGTGTGATGTCACCTGATACCCGTCCTGGCCGAAAATAGGTTCTTGTTACTTGTCAGCTGACAGCCACGTGTGTGAAGGGACCTAATTCTCAGATAATGAAAATACATAAAATGTTACATATTTTACAGACGTTACCTTATCTGTGGTTTTCTAAAATTTAAAGATTTATGTATCTCTAGACAAAGACTTTTTTTAACCACTTAAGG
This sequence comes from Lithobates septentrionalis, assembly GCA_037952835.1. NCBI lineage: Eukaryota > Metazoa > Chordata > Amphibia > Anura > Ranidae > Lithobates > Lithobates septentrionalis. Next base: position 2,831,342 of record JBBDGP010002012.1, read on the forward strand.
ACCGAGCCTCTTTTTTGAGATTGGATGTTTACAAGTTAAAAACAGTTTTTTTTGCTAGAAAATTACTTAGAACCCCCAAACATTATACATTGTTTTTTCTCACACCCTAGAGAATAAAATGGCAGTCGTTGCAATACTTTCTGTCACATCGTATTTGCGCAGCGGTCTTACAAGCGCACTTTTTTTGGAAATTTTTTTGGAAAATTGGAATTAAAAAATAAGACACCAGTAAAGTTAGCCCAATTTTTTTTTGTATTGTGTAAGATAATGTTATGCCGAGTAAATTGATACCCAACATGTCACGCTTCAAAATTGGAAGCTCGTGGAATGGCGTGGAATGGCGACAAACTTTTACCCTTAAAAGTCTTGCAGCGACGTTTAAAAAATTCTACCGGTTGCATGTTTTGAGTTACAGAGGAGGTCCGGGGCTAGAATTATTGCTCTCGCTCTACCGATCGCGGCAATACCTCACATGTGTGGTTTCAACACCATTTTCATATGCGGGCACTACTCACGTATGCGTTCGCTTCTGCACGTAAGCTCAGCGGGACGGGGCGCGTTTAAATTTTTTTTTTCTTATTTATTTTACCTTTTATTTTTTTATCTTTACACTGTTCTTTAAAAAAAAAAAATGTGTCATTTTAATTCCTATTACAAGGAATGTAAACATCCTTTGTAATAGAAAAAAAGCATGAGAGGACCTCTTAAATATGAGATCTGGGGTCAAAAAGACTTCAGATCTCATATTTACACTAAAATGCAATAATAAAAAATAAAATGTTATCATTTAAAAAAAAAGAATGTCCCTTTAAGAGCTATGGGCTGAAGTGACTTTTTGACGTCGCTTCCGCCCTGCAATAATATGGAGATGGGTGGGGGCCATCTTCCCCTCAATCGTCTCCATACCCAGCAAGGGAGAAGATCCGATCGCCTCCGCCGCTGCCGACGGCTCCGGTATGCAGCGGAGGGCACCGGAGCGATAAAAGTGATCTTGCGGCGAATCTGCCGCAGAGGCCACTTTTATCTAAAAGCGGACCGTCGGCCGAAGAAGAGGATACCGGGGTTATGGCAGCTAGCTGCTGCCATAACAACGATATTCCTCTTCAAAGTTAGGACGTATATCAGCGTGCGGCGGTCCGTAAGTGGTTAAAGTGTATGTCCAGCCAAACTTTTTTTCTTTTCTTCTCCGGTTTTGGTTGGAATGGTGAAGGATTAGAACCCCTGATGGATTTTACTGCTACAGTGCCTATTCACAGCTCTTCACTTTTCCCACATGTTGTTATGTTACAGCTTTATTCCAAAATGGATTAAATTCATTATTTTCCTCAAAATTCTACAAACAATCCCCATAATGACAACAAGAAAGAAGTTTGTTTGAAATTTTTGCAAATGTATTAAAAATAAAAAACAAAAAAAATCCCATGTACATAAGTATTCACAGACTTTGCCATGACACTCAACACTGAGCTCCTGTTTCCACTGATCATCCTTGAGATGTTTCCACAACTTGATTGGAGTCCACCTGTGGTAAATTCAGTTGATTGGACATGATTTGGAAAGGCACACACCTGTCTGTATAAGGTCCCACAGGTAACAGTGCATGTCAGAGCACAAACCAAGCCATGAAGTCCAAGGAATTGTCTGTAGACCTCTGAGACAGGATTGTATGGAGGTACAGATCTGGGGAAGGGTACAGGAACATTTCTGCAGCATTGAAGGTTCCAATGAACACAGTGACCTCCATCATCCATAAATGGAAGAAGTTTGGAGCCACCAGGACTCTTCCTAGAGCGGGCCGCCCGGCCAAATTGAGCGATCGGGGGAGAAGGGCCTTAGTCAGGGAGGTGACCAATAACGTGATGGTCACTCTGACAGAGCTCCAACGTTTCTCTGTGGAGAGAGGAGAACTTTCCAGAAGAACAACATCTCTGCAGCACTCCACCAATCAGGCCTGTATGGCAGAGTGGTCAGAAGCCACTCCTCAATAAAAGGAACATGCCAGCCTGCCTGGAATTTGCCAAAAGGCACGTGAAGGACTCTCAGACCATGAGAAACAAAATTCTCTGGTCTGATGAAACAAAGATTTAACTCTTTGGCCTGAATGGCAAGCGTCATGTCTGGAGGAAACCAGGCACTGCTCATCACCTGGCCAATACCAACCCTACAGTGAAGCATGGTGGTGGCAGCATCATGTTGCAGGGATGTTTTTCAACGGCAGGAACTGGGAGACTAGTCAGGATCTAGGGAAAGATGAATGCAGCAATGTACGGAGACATCCTTGGTGAAAACCTGCTCCAGAGCGCTCTGGATCTCAGACTGGGGAGAAGGTTCATCTTCCAACAGGACAACAACCAAAAGCACACAGCCAAGATAACAAAGGAGTGGCTACGGGACAACTCTGTGAATGTCCTTGAGTGGTCCAGCCAGAGCCCAGACTTGAGCTCAATTGAACATCTTTGGAGAGATCTGAAAATGGCTGTGCACCGACGCTCCCCATCCAACCTGATGGAGGCCCTGCAAAGAAGAATGGGAGAAACTGCCCAAAAATAGGTGTGCCAAGCTTGTAGCATCATACTCAAAAAGACTTCAGGCTGTAATTGGTGCCAAAGGTTCTTCACCAAAGTATTGAGCCAAGGCTGTGAATACTTATGTACATGGGATTTTTTTCCTTTTTAATAAATTTGCAAAGATTTTAAACAAACTTCTTTCACGTTGTCATTATGGGGTATTGTTTGTAAAAAAAAATCCAGATGCACTGTATATTGGGGTTCCATTAGACAGAGTCCTCCTCACTTCCTTCCATGGTAACAATGTGGGGGAATCTCAAATTAAACCCCAAAAAGCAGTAAAAACCTGCCAAGGGATCTCATCCTTCACCACCCAAACCAAAAGCAAAAAAAAATATTCAGTACCTCCCAATGGCTCTACACTATCATCACTGCTACATACTTACCAACATGTTAGTGCCAATCCTCTGGACAGAACTAACCCCACCCACAATCCACCCCAACACTGCCCAGTGATCAAGCAGTCCTGACTAGACTCAGCCTGCTTAGCAGGATTGCCCATCAAAACCCCTCCTCTAATTATGCAGGGACCACCCACCTAACCCCCCATAACGAATGGCTTAGGTTAGTTAACAGTACCTCAGATAATGATGGCACATTACATGGCCCAGGACACAGCATTATTAGGACTGAGATCCAAGATGTGCATAAGCGGATGTTAGTACCCCTTTTATAGTAACCCCTCCACTGGAAGTAGTTTGTGGAGTCTGTGCCCCTTTTAAACCTTGTGTGGGTGGAGCCATGGACAGAAGGAGAATGGGAATAGGTTAACCCCGACTTACGCAATGTAGGTTTGTAGCCTGAAGAGGAGAGGGCCTTTTGGGCCTAGGCCCAGGGGGAGATTCTGGGTGGGAACCCACTGTAAGGGGACTCATGGTGGGAGAATTGGGAAGATGGCTGGACTTTCTGTGTTCAAGTTATTTACGCTTATGTGTTCTGCACTGCTTAACTGGAATGTGAGGATGGAGAGCTTCAGAGATGGTAATATGTCATATTACAGTAAAACTGCTAAAATGTTACTCGTGTGTACAATCCTTTATTAGTAATTGTGGGCCTCAGGCCAGGAGATTGTGAGTACAATATGATTGATTTTCCCCATTTACAGAGTGTGTGCGTCCCCTATTCCAGAAAGCAGAGGAGAGATGCTCTTGGCCAGCTTGGTGGGAGTTGATGGAGACGTGGGGCTGCCAACATGAAGGACTGTCCTAGCAAATCCTAGACAGTTGGCATCTATGCTTACTGTAGGAGCCTGGCTCTACTTATGTCTATGGGGAGTTATTGCGTAGGTGTAGCCAGCATTGGAGAACAATTTTGCCACTGCCAAGAAAAACCAAAGGATAACCTTGAATGGATAATAATTCAAAGGTTCTACATTGGCTTGTATCACCAAACAGACAAAAACTGGGCAAGCTCTTGTGATATGGGCACTTCCACTTCAAGAAAACCTTTGTTATTTTAGAATCTGCGTGAAATAATCCCTAAAAAGTATCAAAATGTACAGCCACGGCATAATTCTTCAGAAAGGCTCCATCTTTTGTCATTAAAAAGCCATACGTGAGCTCCAGTTAATGACTTTGCCTAGGCTATGATCAGTGGTGGCCCATGCATTGTGGGTGCATTGGCACCACCCCCCCCGACACCTCCGCCGCCCTCCCTATTCATGTGCCCAGCCCCTTTCAGGACGCCGGACACATGGAATACTATGGCGGGGATAGGCGGGGGAGTGTGTATTTTGAAGCATGTGATTAGAGCCAGAGGCTCTAACAGGCTTCAAAATAGGGTGGGTTTGGGGCGCAGAGCATTGCATCCCGATCCCACCCTGCTGTGTGGCATAGAGAATTAATTTTCGCTATTTTCACACTAACGTTCCTCCTTGCCAATCAGCATGCAGGTCAGTGAGACCTGTCTCCCGATTGGCCAAAGCATTATGCGATCCTTTTGGATGCCTAACACTTTGGCGGAAGAGGAGACACGGTGGAGGAAGCCTGAGGACGAGCCGAGCGGACACAGGAGCCGCATTCGCCGCTTCCCGCCGAGGAGGAGAGCCCCGTCACTCCAGAAGAGGAGCAGAGCCCTGCCAAACTAGCAGTAAGTGCCGCCAGACCGGCGGCGCAGTGGGGGGGAGATGGGGGATTAGGGAAGTGACAGCCAAGCCTGGCTGCATTTGATGGGCACAAGTGGCTGCATATACTGGGCACAAGTGGCTGCATATAATGGGCACAAGTGGCTGCATTTGATTTGCACAAGTGGCTGCATTTGATGGGCACAAGTGGCTGCATATGATGGGCACAAGTGGCTGCATATGATGGGCACAAGTGGCTGCATATGATGGGCACAAGTGACTGCATTTGATGGGCACAAGTGGCTGCATTTGATGGGCACAAATGGCTGCATATGACGGGAACAAGTGGCTGCATTTGATTGGCACAAGTGGCTGCATTTGATTGGCACAAGTGGCTGCATTTGATGAGCACAATTGGCTGCATATGATGGACACAATTGACTGCATTTGATTGGCACAAGTGGCTGCATATGATGGGCACAAGTGGCTGCATTTGATGGGCACAAGCGGCTGCATTTGATGGGCACAGTGGCTGCATTTGATGGGCACAGTGGCTGCATATGATGGTCACAAGTGGCTGCATATGATGGGCACAAGTGACTGCGTTTGATGGGCACAGTGGCTGCATTTGATGGGCACAGTGGCTGCATTTGATGGTCACAATAGCTGCATTTGATGGGCACAATGGCTGCATTTGATGGGCACAGTGAGGCTGCAATTCATGGGGGAGGTTCAGTATTTTTCAGTTTGTTTGCGCCCCCCCAAAACAATTTTGAGCACCAGCCACCACTGGCTATGATGATGTTGTCAGTCTGATACGGCAGGAGGAAGCATGTCCTCAGTCTCCCCTCCCCAGTGATCAGCCTGCGATATTATAACTCAGTAGCAAGTCGCAAGGTGAAAGGCAGCAGTAAGGGTTGATTTACAGCATGGGGGCTCAAACATGTGGCCCTCCAGCTGCTCCAGAACTACAAGTCCCATGATACATTGCAAGGCTAACAGTTACAAGCATGACTCCCAAAGGCGGAGGCACGCTGGGAATTGTAGTTCTGCAACAGCTGGAGGGCCACAGGATGAGCACCCATGATCTACACAGTATGTCATGCATTTGTGAACACAGCTGAAAATTGCACAGGTGCCATGACTATGTTATCTCTGAGCAGACATCTCGGCCCAGAAGAGAGGTGGTGACCCTGAATAAATACCTGGAAGCGTTACACTGACACATTACCTAGCAGGCGTGTGAATAACATTAAAAATGCATCTTCATTAGCCCCTTAACTCCTGTGCCTCCAGTGATGCTTGAGACATCATTGACCCTAGTGTCTCCAGTGTTCCCTGCACTCCTGTGTCTCCATTGACTTTTGTGTCCTCAGTGTCTCCAGTTTTCCCTACGCTCCTGTGTCTCCACAGACTTCTGTGTCCCTAGTGACTCCAGTGTCTGCAGTGTTCCCTGCACTCCTGTGTCTCCAGTGACTACTGTGTCCCCAGTGTCTCCAGTGTTCCCTGCACTCCTGTGTCTCCAGTGACTACTGTGTCCCCAGTGTCTCCAGTGTTCTCTGCACTCCTGTCTCTCCAGTGACTACTGTGTCCCCAGTGTCTCCAGTGTTCCCTGCACTCCTGTTTTTCCAGTGACTACTGTGTCCCCAGTGTCTCCAGTGTTCTCTGCACTCCTGTGTCTCCAGTGACTACTGTGTCCCCAGTGTCTCCAGTGTTCCCTGCACTCCTGTGTCTCCAGTGACTACTGTGTCCCCAGTGTCTCCAGTGTTCTCTGCACTCCTGTGTCTCCAGTGACTTCTGTGTCCCCAGTGACTCCAGTTTAATCCAGTGATCCCTAACCTTCCTGTGTCACATAATGCCTGCATCTTGCATTACTCAGTGACCTCAACCTATGGCTTCCACTGACCCCAGAGCACCCTGTGTCATCCTGTGACTCCAGTGTACCCAAGTTCCCCAAGACACCTGAGTCTCCAAGCATCTTCAGGGACAATCCTGTATTTCCTAAACTCTTTATTTTTCCACGATTTCCACGACAGTTCTGAATTTCAACAGAATGTGTCAACTTGCGCTTCAATAAACATCGACCTAAAGTTTGGAAAGTTTTTGGAGTCAGAAATGCAAATTGTTTACGGCAGTGTTTGAAGCTCAGTTCCGAGTTGAAAAACTTTCACCTCTCATGTGTTTAGAATGCCCAGCGTGTCTCCTCGGCTCCTGATGGCTGGAAAATAAATCTATCATCGAGGCTTCGGCATCCAAGTGAACTTAAAAGTGTGCATACGCCGCATGTTTAATATCTGCGCCTCATATGTTGCGTCTCTCAAAGCATTCCATTTTTTTTTTAAGTTTCGGCCCTAATCATCAGAACCCGGAGCTCCGTCTGAGTGAAGATGAGAATGACTGTGAATCTCAGGCGGAGATAGGTGCTAGGAAGATACAGAAAAAGAAAAAAAAAATCATGATAGTCATTTTACTTTGTGAATTCTGACGGGTTTAAAGAGCAGACGGAGAGGCGAATCCCTTCGACCCTGCAGCCTTCTTCTGACATTCAAGTTCTAAGTGAGAAGATTCCGCCTCACATCTCTCACCGACGGGGCGTCTTTTGCCCAATTTTTTTTCCTAGGGCGCTTTGAGGAACGGGCTGAGATTCATTTAAGATAAGAAGGCGTTGAAATGCTAAGTTCATATCAAAGGCGCGATATTGCTTTGTTTGAAGTCGATGGCCGGCCTCGGACTGGGAAATTCAAGGGCCAGCGGTGAATTCTGATGATAGGCGCTCGCGATGGATCTAAAATATTCCATGAAAGATGGAAAATGTTCTCTCTTTTTCTTTTTAAAACTGTGTTCACAAAAAAATGTAAATATAGAACTTTATTCGGTACTGTGAATATAAGTCAAGCAAAGCAGAGACTTGGGACTATTGATGGTTGGATAATATGTCAAACAAGGGCTTTTTTTCTGGGTGCAGGCACTGCCCCCTTCTGAGTCACCCTTGTGTCCGCTAGACATGTTCACTGCTGAAAAATGCATTTGTTTTAGTTTCATTCGTTTGTATTTTTTTCATTTTTCGGGTCATTCGTTATGATCGCAATTCGTAAATTTGAAAATTCGTAACTTTGTAAATTCGTAAATTCAAAAATTCCAAAATAAGAAAATAGGAAAGAAAATCCGAAACGTCGAAAGAATAACTAACTAATAATAACTATTAAATTATAGGTATTGGAATTTCCTTTAAAATATAAGAAAATAGGAAAGAAAATCTGAAACGTCGAAAGAATAACTAACTAACTAATAATAACTATTAAATTATAGGTATTGGAATTTCCTTTAAAATTTGGCTGTTAGTGAACGTAACGTTAGTTATGAATTATCCGAAAATAACGAATGCCGCATCTAAACAAATGGAACGGAACAAATTAATATGCAATAATAAAATGTTTTTATTATTATTATTGTTATTGTAATTTGTATTCGTTACGTTCACTAACAGCCAAATTTGAAAGGAAATTCCAATACCTAGACTTTAATAGTTAGTGATAGTTAAGTTATTAGTTAGTTATTATTTCAGATTTTTGAATTTTTCGGATTTTCAGATTTTCGAATTTCCGAATTTATGAATTTTTTAATTTTTTAATTTTGGAATTCATGAATTTTTGAATTTCCGAATTTTGGAATTTTTGATTTTTTTTTCAGTTTTTAATTATTGAATTTACGAATTTTGGAATTTTGGAATTTACGAATTTTGAATTTACGAATTTTCAAATATTTGAATATTGGGAAAAATTTGTTAAACGGGTTTTCATTAATATTTCAAATGAACTAATTTAATATTTCCATATTATTGAATTTGTCGAAATTCTAATTTCAACAACGAATTCGTAACGAAAGGAATTGCACATGTCTAGTGTCCGCCACCTACCCACAACTGACTAATGTTCCTTGGTTCCAACCCTATCCACCTCCCATGACCAACCCCTTCCAGAGAATACAGAACCAAGTATCATTTTGTGGTGCTAACTCATTTTGATGGAATTTGTTAATGATAACAAGAAAGCAATAAATTAGGTCCCCTGCGGCCAGCAACAATAGACCTCTTCAGTAACAATAGGTCCCCCCAGCAACAGTAAATATCACAGCAACCAAATACCCCCCCCCCAGCATCAATAGATCCCCTGGCCGCCAGCATCAATAGACCCTCCAGCAGCCAGCAACAATAGACCCCTCCCTCAACAGTAGATCTCTCCCAGCAACAATTATCCCGCTGCAATATAGGAACCCCCCAGCTACACTATATCCCCCACCAGGAAACAAAAGACCCACCCACAACAGTAGATCCCTCCCAGCAACAATCCACCCACCCCCCCAAGCAATATAGGAACCCCTCAGCAGCAATAGAACCCCCACCAGCAACAGGAGACCTACCCACAACAATAGATATCCACAGCAACAACAGATCCCCCAGCAGCCAGCATTGATAGATCACCCAGAACACCACAGCCCCCCTTACCATTAAATACATTTAGTGCTGGAGGTTCCAGAATTGTGTCCCCCCATGTTCCCCCATGTACCCACTGAAGAAAAAAAAGCCTTATATCCTTTATTAGACCAACACCGCAAATAAACTAGAAAAGAGAAAAGCCTAGGGAGGGTTCACAACTTCTCTGGACATCTGCCTGCTTGGGCACAAAACGGCCAGGCCACATTCTATTCCCCTCTACAACCAATGTCAGTTCGGCTGATTCCTGCTCTCTACCTGCTGTTGGAACTGTGAGTGTTCCCAGCTGGGTTACCTTCCCACCGGGTTTGCTGTGAACTGTCTCAGCATTATTTCAATAATACAAGTTCTTTCATTGCACTGGGAGCGAGTGTGTTATTGTTGCCGCACCACACTGCCCCCCCCCCCCCCACACACACACTTACAGGCACACCTGCTGTACCCATTACGAGGGGGTTCCCACCATTCCTGTTCTGATTTCCCGGGTCTGTAAACCTGCTACGCCCATTTTGAGGGGCTCCCACCATCCCTGCACATGGTGGGTCTATGCACCTGCTGTGTCAATAACGAGGGGTTCCCACCATCCCTGTGCACAGAGATCCCGGGTCTGCATGCTTTCTGTGCTTGTTATGCGTGATTGCCCCACCATGCAGCTATAACAGCGGCTTTCCACTGTATTTTTGGACTATGTCTGTAGGAGTGTGGGCCAGTTCAGTCAAATGGGCATTTGCGAGGTCAGGTACTAATTTTAGATGAGAAGACCTGGCTCACAATCAGTGTTCCCATTTATCCCAAAGGTGTTCAGTAGGGTTGGGTCGGAATCAGGGATCTGTCAAACCATGTTCTGTTCTCGGTCCTGGAGCCCAGTAGCATTTGTAGAGCTTTGGGTGGGATAAAGTTTCCATTCCAGAGGTCCACACGTAGGCAGGTGCAGTCTATTTCTCCACAGCAGGTGGCGCTCTTCCACAGTGGCACTGTTGCTGGAAAGGAAGTCAGGAGAAGCAAGGTTCCTCTATGGTTTCCTGGGTCACTGGGTTAGCTATCCTAATAAATGCAGCCCCATGTGACTCAAGCAGCCATCTTGGGTCAGCCAGAATCTATTTAAGGCCCTGGCTCCTGGGTTTTGGTTGCACTTTGATGAGTGGACAGAGTAGGGACAGTAACAGCGCTAGGGAAAGGTTCCCGATGATGAATGGAAGCGTAGCGTCTCATCTCTTCTGGACATTCTCCTGATTGGAACCAGGCCGCATTTAACTCCTCTCAATGGACGCTGTAATTCTGGCTGGAATCTACTCCTTTCACGCTACTGAACTGTAAGTGTGCACGGCTGGGTGGCCTTCCCACCAGGTTTGGTGTGCACTGTTGCTACATTTCTTCAATGCAAGTTTTATTACTTCTGTCTGTGTAAATGATTGTCTCCGCACCACGTCGCACCCCACCTATACACATCTATATATATTACTGAATCTCTGGCTCATATGATTGGTCCATCCACAGACCAATCATATGAGCCAGAGATTATGGTAATAAATAGAGTTTGGTAAATGGTTCGGCCCGAGCATGAGTTCGGGCCTAACATTGGGTGTTAGCCCCGTTAGGGGAACACCTGAATTTTCATGGTGCTTGACGGGTGTGCGCCTGGTGCGTGCTGCACAGTTCATTTTGTGCCCGGATTAGTCAAAGCTTTGCCCAAATCAGGATGCTTTATAAGCTGGTTGTTAAGGAGCATGGCCGGGAAGCCAGCCGCTGCATCCTTAACAATCGATAAGTCATCAGCTGCCAATGGGTTTCTCCGCTGACAGCTGAGTAAAAAGGGCCTCATCCCCACAACCGTGGCTGGTGGTTGTGGGGGTCTGCAGGAGGGGGGCTTATCGGAATCTGTAAGCCCCCTTTAACAAGGAGGCCACCAGATCCCAGCGCCCCCCCATGTGAATGAGTGTACCCCTACCCATTCACCAAAAAAGTGTCAAAAACTAATAAAGACACAGAGGCAGTTTTTGACAATTCCTTTATTAAAAAATACAAAATGAAAAAACAGTGCCCCCTGATGTAAATCCATTGTCAATAACGCCAATAACCCTGCCCCCTGCACCCGAAAAATAAAAAAAATAAAAACGCTTCCGCCAACATGAAGGCTGCCTACTGCCATTTGACAGCGCTCATATAAGTAAGGGGTGGGGCCACCTGGCTACGTCACCTGGCGGCACTGCGACGTCAGAAATAGGGTGGTGCCGCCAGGTCATGTAGCCAGGTGGCCCCCCCGCCCCTTACCTATATAACTGTCAAATGGCAGAGCCTGCAGGAGGCAGGCCAGCCTTCATGTCAGCGGGAGCGTTTTTAATTATTTTATTTTTTGGGTGTGGCATGATTGACGATAGATTTACATTGGGGGACACGATTTTGTATTTTTTAATAAATGGAATTGTCAAAAACACTGTGTGTGTTTTATAGCTTTTTTTTACACTTTTTTGGTAAAAGGGATGGGGGTACCCATTCACATGAAGGTGACGGGATCTGGGGGCCCCGGCTTCCAGATTCTGATAAGCCCCCTGCCCGCAGACCCTCATAACCACCGGCCACGGTTGTGTGGATGAAGCCCTTGTCCCCATCAACATGGGGACAAGGTGCTTTGGGGTGGGGGGCAGAGCCCCCCACCCCAAAGCACCCACCCCCTGGTATGGTTCAAGAGGGTGGCGCTCGCCCTCCCCCTTTCTACACCTGCCAGGCTGTGTGTTCAGATAAGGGTCTGGTATGGATTTTGGGGGGGACCCCACGCCTTTTCTTTACATTTTAACCTGAAGGGCCTGGTATTGACGGGGGTGGGGGGTGCCATTTTTTTCTTTATTTTTTTCCAATAGCCACCGCAAGTCATTTTAAATGTGGTTTGACTCTGTTTTTTTTTTTTCTTTAGAAATTTCATTTTTGCTGCAGCAGGTTCTATACATGCTACAGATGTGCCACTTTACAGGCAGACTAAGGAGACCCCCCCCCCCCCCCAGGAACGATATTTAAAGAATTTTTAATTTTTATTGTTGCACTTTAAGAATCATTAAAATCACTGCTCCTGAAAAAAACGATTATTTTGTTTTTTGTTTTTTTTAATTTGCATCGCTACATGTCCCCCAAAGCAGTACCTGGACTCCCCATACCCCTTTTATGGCCAATTACTTGCATATAAGGCATCAGAATGGGCACTTTTGATTTTTCCTCTTTGTCTCTCATAGACTTCAATGGGGTTTGCCATTCGAGTTAGAACTTTTTGCCTGTTCGGGAGTTCTGCTGCGAACCGCATTGGGGGGGGGGGTGTTCGGCCTAACTCTAGTAATAAATAACAGTAGTGTGAGGGCCCATAACCCTGATGATGAATAGCAGCAGTGCAATGGACACTTAGCAGCTCCTGTGTGCTCAGGCATAAAACCCCTGGAGCTTTCTGGCAGTGTTAATTTCTTCAACTGAAACGTTTTCGTAAAAGTTTTCGTCAGCGGCATTTTGACAGTGACGAAAACTAAATGAAAAGTACAGCACAGTTTCATCCACTGACGAAAACTATGACAGAAATCAAATCAGTTTTCGTTAAATAAACAAAACGGGACCAAAGCAAGCGAGTTGAATCGACTGTGTGCACCGCCCGTGACGACTGCCTGAGTCCAGAGCAGAACTGTGTATTACAGGCACGCCCGAGTCCCACTCCCGAGTCCCGACTCACGAGATGACCGCCCATGTCCAGAGCAGAGAGCAGACTGTGAGTGTGTAGTACTAGTGTACATTACAAGAACAACAGGCCTGAGGCCTCCCCTCAGACCGCCGTCTGTTCAGAGCACTGTGTGTGCATTATTACAGGCCATCCCTCAGACCTGAAACCACCATCCAGAGTACTCTGCAGCATTACAGGCCTCCTCAGACCACCATCCAGAGCACTATGCAGACTTAACCGCTTCCCGACCGGCGCACGCCGATGTACGTCGGCAGAATGGCGCGGCTGGGCAAATGGGCGTACAGGTACGTCCATTTGAATTTCCCGCCGTGTCATTGTGTGTGCGCCGGCCGGGAGCTCCGTGAGTCGGGTCGTGGGTCCCGTGGACTCGATCGCCGCGGGGATACCCGCGATCGTCTCACGGAGAGCAGGAACGGGGAGATGCTGATGTAAACATCATCTCCCCGTTCTGCCTAGTGACAGTGTCACTCGATCTCTGCTCCCTGTCATCGGGAGCAGAGATCAGTGACGTCACACACACAGCCCAACCCCCCTACAGTTAGAAACACCTCCCTAGTACTGATTTATCCCCTCCCCGCCCCCTAGTGGTTAACCCCTTCACTGCCAGTGTCCTTTACACAGTAATCAATGCATGTTTATAGCACTGATTGCTGTATAAATGACAATGGTCCCAAAAATGTGTCAAAAATGTCCGACATGTCCGCCATAATGTCACAGTCACAATAAAAATCGCTGATCATAACCAAAACTAGTAAAAAAAAATTAATAATAAAAATGCCATAAAACTATCCCCTATTTGTAGACGCTATAACTTTTGCGCAAACCAATCAATAAACGCTTATTGCGATTTGTTTTTACCAAAAATATGTAGAAGAATACATATCGGCCTAAACTGAGGAAAAAAAAAAAAATTTATATGTTTTTGGGGGATATTTATTATAGCAAAAAGTAAAAAATAATGCGTTTTTTTCAAAATTGTTGCTCTTATTTTATTTATAGCGCAAAAAATAAAAACCGCAGAGGTGATCAAATACCACCAAAAGAAAGCTCTATTTGTGGGAAAAAAAGGACGTCAATTTTGTTTGAGAGCCACGTCGCACGACCGCGCAATTGTCAGTTAAAGCGATGCAGTGCCGAATCGCAAAAAGTGCTCTGGTCAGGAAGGTGGTAAATTCTTCCGGGGCTGAAGTGGTTAAAGTGGTGTTCCACCCAAAAAAAAATGCATGAATGTGCCTAAAAAAAAAAATAAAAAAAACATTTGGAATTTTTTTTTTAACTCACCTCTAAATGCCTGTTGCTAGGGGGTCCCTCGTAGTCTGCCTCTTTCAGTGCCTGGGCTGGTGACATCACTTCCCCTCGGCACAGGAAGGGCTCAGCTCTGCTCCCTCCCTCTTGTCAATCATCTGGGACACATTACAGGTCCCAGGTGACTGAGCGGCCAATCACGGCGCGCGGTGCCGCTCGCGCATGTGCAGTGGGTGCCCGGCTGTGAAGCCACAGCCCGGCACCCACGGTTGCAATGTCGGCGCTGCCGAACGGAGGGGAAGACGGGCGGGGCTTCAACCCCCGCATCGCTGGACCATGGGACAGGTAAGTGTCCAATTATTAAAAGTCAGCAGCTGCAATATTTGTAGCTGCTGACTTTTAATTTTTTTTAAAAAAATGGGAATTCCTCTTTAAAGGCCTTTTCAGACCACCATCCAGAGCACTCTACAGCATTACAGGCCTCCTCAGACCACCATCCAGAGCACTCTACAGCATTACAGGCCTCCTCAGACCACCATCCAGAGCACTCTACAGCATTACAGGCCTCCTCAGACCACCATCCAGAGCACTCTACAGCATTACAGGCGTCCTCAGACCAAGATCCAGAGCACTCTACATCATTACAGGCCTCCTCGAACCACCGTCCACAGCACTCTACAGCATTATAGGCCTCCTCAGACCACCGACCAGAGCACTATACAGAATTATAGGCCTCCTCAGACCACCAACCAGAGCACTCTATAGCATTACAGGCCTCCTCGGACTTCCAACTGGAACATCTACAGCATTACAGGACTCCTCAGACCTCCAACCGGAACATCTACAGCATTACAGGCCTCCTCAGACCTCCAACCGGAACATCTACAGCATTAGAGGCCTCCTCAGACCACTGTCCAGAACACTCTACAGCAATACAGGCCTCCTTGGACTGTCCAGAGTGGCTAAATCTGTATCTGTGAGTTTGTTCAAACGTTAATACCATAAATAATACAATTTTCGACTTTTTTACCCCAGGAGTATATAATGATGAGCTTGGACATTCTAGAGAAATGCTTAAATGATCCATTACAATTTAACTAAACACATTCAATTTTAGTTGACTAAAATGATTTTAGTCTAGGTCGCAGGCAGTGCTTCCTCTGGGCGGCGGGTGGCGTCTCCTCCTCCTGGTGCTTCCCCTGTGTCTCCTCCCTCCTCCTAGGTGGGTAATAGGTTTGCCTCTCCTTTCAGCCAATTGGATGATGGGTCTCAGGATGCGCTTCCTGATAGGCCAGAAGGAGAAGCAATTGTCACACAAGTGGGTGTGCTCAGGGCACAGTGCTCTGCGCCCCAAGCCCACCCTTTTTTGAAGCCTATTAGAGATTAGAGCCTCTGGCTCTAATCGTGTGCTTCAAAAAAAAAAAAACCCTTGGAATCCATGAGTCTGGCACCCCGCATGTAGATTAGGGGGCCGGATGCATGGATTGGGGGGGTGGGCCCTGTGCCCTGCATTACATGCCGGCACTGAACTCAGCGGCCTGGGACTTTACCTCCTCATTGGCTGAGACAGCAGCAAAGCACCATTGGCTCCTCCCTGCTGTCAATCAAAGTCAATGAGCCAATGAGGAGAGAGAGGTGGTGGGGCCGGGTCGGTGGGCTCCGTGTCTGAATGGACACATGGAGCCGCGGCTCGGCTCAGGTGCCCCCCATAAAAAGCTGCTTGCTGTGGGGGGCACTCAATGGGAGGGAGGAGCCAAGAGTGCCGAAGACGGACCCTGAGAAGAGGAAGATCGGGGCTGCTCTGTGCAAAACCATTACACAGAGCAGGTAAGAATAACAGGTTTGTTATTTTTAAACAGAAAAAAAAACAAGACTTTAGTATCACTTTAAGCCCATGGCACACTGGCAATTTTGCAACAGTGATTTGTAGTAGCTACAGAATCTAAACAGTTTGTAGCAATTGACTTTTCACAGCCTCAGCTTCGGAGTTTTTATGTTCAGTAGATCCTCATTTTATCCAATGCAGCTGCGGATGGCCATGGACCGGTGATAGATAGCTGACCAGATAACTATTGTGGTCAGCTGGAGCAGAAGCTCTCATTCCAGCTACAAATTGCGGTATAAAACAAGCAGAAAGGTTTGTAGCTGCTACAAAATTGCTAATGGGTCCAGGTTCTTAGGGGAAAACAGAGATCAGGCACATATTACATGGAATGGACGAATCTCACCTGATGCATGACTTCTGTCATCGGAGGAAATTATCATATATAATTTGGCAATTGGCAGACAAGCCGAATGGCTCCAGTAACGTTCTCTTTGCCGGCAACTTCACGTTTGTCTGCGTGTGTGTGCTTCCTCCATTCCTGGTGGCAGGAGAACCAGAGAACCAGTCTTAATTGGATGTGTGGATCGGTAAAAAAAAAAAAATGGCAGCAAAAGAAGAAGGGAAGTGGACTGATGTGTAGGCGACTGACGTGTAGGCAGGTGCAGTCTACTGTCTCCACTGCAGGTGGTGCTCAAACACAACGGCAAAGCAGAGGAAGTCATGGGTGACAGGGTTCCTCTGTGGTTTTCTGAGTCACTGGGGCAGCGTTCTGACGGAATGCTGGCTGCCCAGGTGACTGTGGTGGCCATCTTAGGTGTGGCAGAGTTTATTTAAGACCCTGAGCCTTGGATTTGCCACACTCTTTACGAGTGGGTAGAGTAGGGAAAGGTAACCCGTCTGTTAGGAACAGTACTAGCGTTAGGGTAAGGTTCCTGATCAGGGGCGAAAGCAATAGGGTCGTATCCAGGGGCGGACTGACCATTGAGCCACTCGGGCACTGCCCAAGGGCCCTGGGCCACTAGGCGGCCCCATCAGGGTTGCCAGCCTCAGAAAAACCAGGGACAGTATGCATAAATCTGTGTTTTTTTATATCTGTCTGTGTATACTGTGTGTACATGTATGTGTATACTGTGTAATTGTATACTGTGTGTGTGTATACTGTGTGGCCCCATAATCTCTGATTGCCTGGGGGCCCCATAATCTCCTATTGCCCGGGGGCCCCATGAGTTATCAGTCCGCCCCTGGTCGTATCACTCTGGATACCCTCCTGATTGGGCACAAGGCGGCAAGGCCGCATTCTGCCCCCTCTCAACAGATGCTGAAGGTTTGGCTGGAGCCTACTTCTTTACGGTATTGGAACTGTGAGTGTGGCCAGTAGACATGTGCACTGCCAAAAAAAAAAAAATTGTTTTCGTTTCATTTATTTGAAATGAAACGCTTCACGCTGAAACAACCAACCCCCGCAGTAACTGGCGGGAAAGGAGAGGGGGGAAGCTGGCAGCACTGCAGGGGGGGGGGGAGCCAGGAAGCAGAGGGAATCAGCACCACAGGGGGTGATTAGGGTGTGCCCAGGCACACCCAGCATACCCTGTGCGCACGCCTATGAACACAGTGGAGCTTTTTTATAAAATGATACTTTTGCGGTATAATGTAACATGTTGGGAACGAATTCACGCAGTTTTGGTAAGGTTGGTGAGTGGCCCTTTTCAAAGAAAAATTGTTGCGTCGGGGCCAGGGGCGGACTGACAACTCATGGGGCCCCCTGGGCAATAGGAGATTATGGGGCCCCCAGGCAATCAGAGATTATGAGGCCACACAGTATACACATACATGTACACACAGTATACACAGACATGTTTCTATTGGCTGAGAAGGTACTGGAGAGGTGGGGCAGCTATAATCTCTGCATTTTTAGACCAAAAGGATGTAGGTAAGGGACATTTCAGAGACAGATGTAAAAAAACCCACATATTTTTACATACTGTCCCTGGTTTTACTGAGGCTGGCAAACCTGATGGGGCCCCTTAGTGGCCCAGGGCCCTCGGGCAGTGCCCGAGTGGCTCAATGGTCAGTCCGCCCCTGGTCGGGGGGTCTTCTGTGATAGGACAGATGGTCCCTTTGAGTAGTGCTATTCTGTCCTCAGCTCCATGTTATCCCATGTGACTTGGCGCCGTTGGCGTTGGCATGGGCATAGCCCATCCTCCACCCTTTTCACGAGTGCAAAAACAGCTGTTACACGACCACTGCAGTCTTATACAAAGGTTTTCTGGAACAGTCTAAGTCTTTTTTATTGCAGTATTCGTAGAATCCCATGTAAATCCATCTTATATTTGCATTACATATGCATATTTCAGGATTTAATATCTTTCCACTAAGTAAAAATATTGCATACACACCGAGATGTACATGAGTGCCCTCATTTCAAAGGATTTAAACATATTTTTTTTTTCCCCTCATATGGATAAAGTCATATGAGTTTCATAAAACCGATTACATCAAATCAATCTGTGGATAGTTTGCCTTTTTGTAGAGAAAAGTCTAAATCCCTCTCTTTGTAGAGGAGGTAGAATGTATTCTTGCTGGAATTTATTATAAACCCAGAAAATTTTCATATTTTTTGTTCTACGGGAAGGAAAAAAAAAAAAAAACACATAAGAGAATAAAATAAACAGTTTTCCCACAGACTGTAATACTGAGATAAAGTTGTGTGCGGGTCATTAAAGGAAAACTCTACTTTCATTAAAGAGGAGCTTACAGACAAAATTTTAATTATTAGAATTTAATTGAAAAAATTTAAAAAAAACAATAAAATTAGAAACTATTAAATAAAAAAAACAACCAGCTTTTGCTGCAATATTCACCTTCAATTCAAAGACTGGAACTCGCAGGATTTCTCCTACTAGATGGCCTCAGTCTGATGTCGAGCATCATTCAAACCCCCTTTCCCTAAACCCAGGTCATCCCGGACGAGCCCCCAACCTGTGACTGGACAGTGAAAGGAGAGGCAGAGCAGTGATGAGCTCCTATTAGCACACGTCCTGTTAGCACAAGAAGTTCACCCTGCAGTACTTTTTTTTCTACTAGTAGACGGGCTCAGTCTGATGTCCAGCATCGCTCAACACAATTTCCCTGAGCTCACGTCATTCCGGACTAGCCCTCAGCCTGTGACTGGACAGTAAAAGGAGAAGCAGAGCAGCGATGAGCTAATCTCTCTGTTACTCTGCTCTCTCCTCCTTTTAGCATGCTTTTTGTCAGAACAAGAACTGATTGGCTTCCTGTGCTACTTCTTTCTCTTACACTCCATCTCCGCTATATAGGGGACTGCAAGAGACAGCTACCAGGTCGCATTAACCGATTGTCAACCGCGCTATAGCTGGATGATGGCTACAACACGGTCCTCTAGTTCTGACATGCCATCATATGACGGCGTCCTATGATCTTGCCCGCTGCTAGGCACGGGCGGCACGCTCTGTGATCGTAGTGTCCTCTGGCACCAATCAGCGGCTCTTTACCACATGATCAGCTGTGTCTAATCACAGCATATCATGTAGGTGAACAGATGCTGGTTATCAGCACTCCTTACCTCATGCTGACAGCATAAGGAGAGGAGAAGAGAGCCGATAACTGGCTTCTCTAAAAGAGACATCTACATCTTCTATTTTCCACTCCCAAATCCAATTACTACGGCTTAAAAAAAAAAAAAAAAAAGCTTGACGTGGCTTAACGCCATATAAAGCGTTAACACACATTTAGACACATCAGGTGTTTTTACAGCTTAACGTTGCTGCTTCAGAACACGCTGACCCTGGGGTTTTCTTTTTTTTGCAGCTTGAAAACGACCTATGCCCCTTACAGCTCCTAAAAGCCCATGTGTATGGACACAAAATAACATAGAGAAGCTTTAAAAAAAAAAAAAATGCCTGACGCTCCTAAAAGTAGCAGGAAAAAAACGCCCTGTGTGCATGAGGCCTAAATACCACCGAAAGAAAGCTCTATTTGTGTGAAAAAAAATTATAAAAAGTTTGTTAAGGTACGGCAGTGCATGACCGCGCAATTGTCATTCAAAGTGTGACCACGCTGAAAGCTGAACATTGGCCTGGGCAGAAAAGGGGGTAAAAGTGCCCGGTAGGCAAGTGGTTAAGATTGTATTTGAAAATTAGTTTTATATATTTAATTAAGTAATTATATGTGTCTTATATATCTGTCTAGACTCTGGAGTATGAATGTAAAGCCAACTCTTTTTTTTTGGCAGACAAGGTAATGATGTAAATGATTACATTTTAATAAAACGTGTAAAGCGGTGAGCACTATGAGCACTAAAGCGGTGAGCACTATGCAGTTTTCTTGTGCTTGATTGCTGAGGTTTTTGGTGATTGCTGGAAGCACCAGATATGGAGATGCTGTGAGTCTAATGCCGCGTACACACGGTCGGACTTTTCGTCTACAAAAGTCCAGCGGACGCTGACGGACTAAAGCTGGCTGGTAATCCGATCGTGTGTGGGCTTCTCCGGACTTTCAACGTACTTTTTTAGCCTCAAATCCGACGTACTTTAGATTTGAAACATGCTTCAAATCTTTACGTCGTAACTACGACGGACCCCGAAATCCGCTCGTCTGTGTGCTAGTCCGACGGACAAAAAGCCACGCTAGGGCACCTATTGGCTACTGGCTATGAACTTCCTTATTTTAGTCCGGTGTATGTCATCACGTACGAATCCGTCGGACTTTTGTGTGGTCGTGTGTAGGCAAGTCCGTTCGTTAGAAAGTCTGCCGCAAGTCCACCGCAAGTCCGCCGAAAGTCTGCCGGAAGTCTGTCGGACAGGCTGTCTGACTTTTGTAGACGAAAAGTCCAATCGTGTGTACGCGGCATTAGGAGTCCATCCCTGGAGACATTGAAAACAGCAGTAGACCTTGTATTGCTTAAGAGGTCCATGCTGCAGGGTGAGCACACTACATACATTATATTGTCAAAAGTATTGGGGCGCCTACCTTTACACGCACATGAACTTTAATGGCATCCCAGTCTTAGTCCGTAGGGTTCAATATTGAGTTGGCCCACCCTTTGCAGCTATAACAGCTTCAACTCTTCTGGGAAGGCCGTCCACAAGGTTTAGGAGTGTGTCTATGGGAATGTGTGACCATTCTTCCAGAAGTGCACTTGTGAGGTCAGGCACTGATGTTGGACGAGAAGGGCTGGCTCGCAGTTCCCTCTCTAAATCACCCCAAAGGTGTTTTGCCGGGTTGAGGTCAGGGCTCTGTGCAGGCCAGTCAAGTTCTTCCACCCCAAACTCGCTCATCCATGTCTTTATGGATCTTGCTTTGTGCACTGGTCCACATCATTTGGTGGAGGGGGGGATTATGGTGAGGGGTTGTTTTTCAGGAGTTGGGCTTGGCCTCTTAGTTCCAGTGAAGGGAACTCTTAAGGCGTCAGCATACCAAGACATGTTGGCCAATTTCATGCTCCCAACTTTGTGGGAACAGTTTGGGGATGGCCCCTTCCTTTTCCAACATGACTGTGCACCAGTGCACAAAGCAAGGTCCATAAAGTCCATAAAGACATGGATGAGCGAGTTTGGGGTGGAGGAACTTGACTGGCCTGCACAGAGTCCTGACCTACACCCGACTGCGAGCCAGGCCTTCCCGTCCAACATCAGTGCCTGACCTCACAAATGCGCTTCTGGAAGAATGGTCAAACATTCCCATAGACACACTCCTAAACCTTGTGGACGGCCTTCCCAGAAGAGTTGAAGCTGTTATAGCTGCAAAGGGCGGGGCCAACTCAATATTGAACCCTACGGACTAAGACTGGGATGCCATTAAAGTTTATGTGCGTGTAAAGGCAGGTGTCCCAATACTTTTGGGTGTGTATATGTGTATATATATATATATATATATATATATATATATATATATATATATATATATATGTGTGTAAATATATTAAAAATATATATATATATATATATATATATATATATATATATATATATATTTTTTTTTTTTTTATATATATATATATTAGAGCTGCATAATTAATCGTCAAGAATTGTTATCACGATTTTTTTTCCCCATCGCGATCTTGACAAAAGTGTTTCACGATTCTATGCAAAGAATTCTCTCTGCTCTTCTGAAGCCACAGCCAGAAAGGAAGAAAAAAAAACGGGCAGTCTGCCAAGAATCACAACATTCTTTAGCAGTGGAACTTAAGTATAAACATTGTAACAATTTGTCAATGGAATAGACTTCAGTGAGTACATGAGGAAAGTTTAAACACTAAACTGACATTTGTTGGTTTCAAGTTAAAATCATTTTTTTTTTTTTCTAGAAAATTACGCACAACCCCAAACATTATATATATATATATATATATATATATTTTTTTTTTTTTTTTTTTGTAGAGACCCTAGAGAATAAAATGGTGGTTGTTGCAATGTTTTATGTCACACTGTATTTGCGCAGCAGTCTTTTAAATGCAATTTTTTTTGAAAAAATTACTTTAATAAATTTAAAAAAAAAAAAAAATTAACCAGTAAAGTTAGCCCAATTTTTTTTGTGTAATGTGAAAGATCTTACGCCGCGACAATCATGAGAGAATCGTGATCTTTTTATTCTGAGTTCAACTATAATATCATCTTTTTTTGTTTCATATTTCGCTCTTTGCAGTCCAGCATACACCGTCAAAGAAAAAAAAAGAAAAAATTGCATTTTATATCTAAATTTAACAAACAATTGTGTGCCGTTTTAATACAGAATAACAAATTCTTGTTAGTTTTCTGCAAACTGCTGACGCGCCACTCTTTGTTTATTACTGACACAATACATGGCATACATAAGCAGCTGAGACGGGTTTCCCGGTGACAGATGACGGGAAGAAGAGAGGCCGTGTTTCGGTAATGTGTGGCGGGTCCTTAGATCATATTCTGATTCACAAATGAAGAGTTGGACGCGGCGGCTGCTGGTTTTGTTAGCGGGAGCGTTGCATGGCGGCAGACTGACAGGTCCTTCCAGCTAGGAACGCGGCTTTGCCGTCTGTCGCACGTTTTGTGCTGCTCAGCTAGTTAATGCCGCTGTCACAGTCATACGAGAAAGTGGATCGTCCCTCCATGAAGTTTTTAACGAGCGCTCACATTCGTCGTGAAACTTTGGATACGGGAGATAAAGATTTGCACATGGAAGCAGGAACAATAGCGCACAGATTTCCCACCTCTGTCCTTACCGCTGTGTAAGTTAGCGTCTTTGCCCGTGGTTTTGCAAGCAAATGTAAAAAAAAAAAAAAAATGATGTTTGGGAAAATTTTAGTGTGTGCTGTGGTACAGGCTGTCACCAATGTCATGTGAATGAAGCTGGCCACACATAGTACGATCTGATTGTACAATTTCCGTAATGTTGGCAACATATAGTGGGGACGGAAAGTATTCAGACCCCCTTACATTTTTTACTCTTTGTTATATTGCAGCCATTAGTTTTTTAGCAAACTCCATGCGGCTTTCATGTGTCTTGCACTGAGGAGAGGCTTCCGTTGGGCCACTCTGCCATAAAGCCCCGACTGGTGGAGGGCTGCAGTGATGGTTGACTTTCTACAACTTTCTCCCATCTCCCGACTGCATCTCTGGAGCTCAGCCACAGTGATCTTTGGGTTCTTCTTAACCTCTCTCACCAAGGCTCTTCTCCACCGATAGCTCAGTTTGGCCGGATGGCCAGCTCTAGGAAGGGTTCTGGTCGTCCCAAATGTCTTCCATTTAAGGATTATGAAGGCCACTGTGCTCTTAGGACCTTAAGTGAAGCAGAAATGTTTTTGTAACCTTGGCCAGATCTGTGCCTTGCCACAATTCTGTCTCTGAGCTCTTCAGGCAGTTCCTTTGACCTCATGATTCTCATTTGCTCTGACATACACTGTGAGCTGTAAGGTCTTATATAGACAGGTGTGTGTGGCTTTCCTAATCAAGTCCAATCAGTATAATCAAACACAGCTGGACTCAAATGAAGGTGTAGAACCATCTCAAGGATGATCAGAAGAAATGGACAGCACCTGAGTTATATATATGAGTGTCACAGCAAAGGGTCTGAATACTTAGGACCATGTGATATTTCAGTTTTTCTTTTTTAATAAATCTGCAAAAATGTCAACAATTCTGTGTTTTTCTGTCAATATGGGGTGCTGTGTGTACAATATGGGGTGCTGTGTGTACAATATGGGGTGCTGTGTGTACAATATGGGGCGCTGTGTGTACAATATGGGGTGCTGTGTGTACATTAATGAGGAAAAAAAAATGAACTTAAATGATTTTAGCAAATGGCTGCAATATAACAAAGAGTGAAAATTTAAGGGGGTCTGAATACTTTCCGTCCCCACTGTATGTTGCATGACTAGGGTAGTTCAGATGACTTACTGCCCCACTAAATTATGTACCTACCCAACCTTTGCCTTCCTTTCCCATTAATGACACGGACACTTTGTTGGATTTAAATGGCCGCTTGGCCTTTTATTAACTCAAAAACATATTTCACCATCAACCTTATATGAAAGATGATTGCAGATCCTTGACGACACCAATCCAAAACTTTCTGGAATCTGTGGTACCTCTAAGGCCCCTTTCACACTTATACGACTTGTCCCACGATTTTGTACTGCAAAATCGTATGACAAGTCATTCTCCATGATTTGCAATGACTACCATTCATATTGGCACGACTTTAAGTCGTGCCGACTTGAAAGTAGTCCCTACACTACTTTGTTCCAACTTCTATGCGAGTTGTACTCCATAGACCTCAATGTTAAACCCTGAAGTAGCATGCAAATCGTGCCTGAATATAGACACGACTTCAGTACGACTTTGTAAGCACAAGCCTGGCTCGCTGATCGGGAAAGAAAAACGTTTTTTTCCTTTCGCGATAAGCGACAGGCAGTGCTGACAGCTGTCTGGTATGAATCCAGAGGGGGAACGCCGCGCCAAGTTTTAAATAAAAAAAACGACGTGGGTTCCCCCCCAGGGGCATACCAAGCCCTTAGGTCTGGTATGGATCTAAGGGGAACCCCCTACGCCGAAAAATCCATACCAGACCCTTATCCGAGCACGCAGCCCGGCCGGTCAGGAATGGGGGTGGGGACGAGCGAGCGCCCCCCCCCCCTCCTGGACCGTACCAGGTGGCATGCCCTCAACATGGGGGGGTGGGTGCTTAAGGGCATGGGGGGCACCCTGCCTGCCCCCCCCACCCCAAAGCACCTTGTCCCCATGTTGATGAGGACAAGGGCCTCTTCCCGACAACCCTGGCCGTTGGTTGTCGGGTCTACGGGCGGGGGGCTTATCGGAATCTGGGAGCCCCCTTTAATAAGGGGGCCCCCAGATCCCGGCCCCCACCCTATGTGAATGTCACCTAGGCAAAAAAGCGTCAATAAATAACACAGTACACAGGTTTTTAAAATAATTTATTAGGCAGCTCCAGGGTCTTCCTCCGACTTCGGGGGTCCTCTTCCGACTTCGGGGGTCCTCTTCCGACTTCGGGGGTCTGTCCGGCGTCTCCTCCCGGTGTCCTGATCTTCTGCCGGCTCCTCCGCTATCTTCTGCAGCTCAATTGCTAGCGGTGGTCCGGACTTCTGCCTTCTTCTTTTCTTCCAGAGATGTTGACACGACGCTCTCTCCAGCTGGAATGGTCTCTGAACGCTCCGCAATGGACTTATATAGGCGGTGACCTCGCCCCCTTATGAGGTCACTGTCCAGGGGCATGCTGGGACTGTGCCGTCATAAGGGGGCGTGGTCATCACCCGGTGACCACGCCTCCTTAAACGTCACAGTCCCAGCATGCCCAGGGACTGTGACGGCATAAGGGGGCGGGGTCACCGCCTATATAAGTCCGTTGCGGAGCGTTCAGAGACCATTCCAGCTGGAGAGAGCGTCGTCTCAACATCTCTGGAAGAGAAGAAGGAAGAAGACGATCCAAAAGTCCGGACCACCGCTGGCAAAAGAGCGGCAGAAGATAGCGGTGGAGCCGGCAGAAGATGCGGACACCGGAGCTGCCTAATAAACTACTTTAAAACCTGTGTACTGTTTTTTTTATTGACGCTTTTTTCCCTGGTGAATGGGTAGGGGTACCATGTACCCCATACATAGGGTGGGGGGCTGGGATCTGGGGGCCTCCTTATTAAAGGGGGCTCCCAGATTCCGATAAGCCCCCCGCCCGCAGACCCCGACAACCAACGGCCAGGGTTGTTGGGAAGAGGCCTTTGTCCTCATCAACATGGGACAAGGTGCTTTGGGGTGGGGGGGCCGCAGGGCGACCCCCCATGCCCCAAAGCACCCACCCACCATGTTGAGGGCATGCGGCCTGGTACGGTCCAGAAGGGGGGGCCCACTAGCTCGTCCCCACCCCCATTCCTGACCGGACGGGCTGCGTGCTCGGATAAGGGTCTGGTATGGATTTTGGGGGGACCCCCACGCCGATTTTTTGGCGTAGGGGGTTCCCCTTACAATCCATACCAGACCTAAGGGCCTGGTATGCCCCTGGGGGGGAACCCACGCCAGTTTTTTTTATTTAAAACTTGGCGTGGAGTTCCCCCTTATGATTCATACCAACTACTGTATGTTTTCATTTGTTAATGCCAAAAATGTGGCAAAGTCGTACAATGTAGTACTGCTCCAAAATCGCGGTAAAATTGCGGCAAATCGCGGTAAAATCGCGGCAAAATCGCGGCCGCGAAATCGCAGTAAAATCGCGCGACTTTGAAATCGTATTAGTGTGAAAGCGGCCTTAGTTAGATTCTGTCCCCAGCCGCACCACCGCCTCGGGGACTTACTAACTGACCACAGACCCCTACCACCTTACTACCCGGTAGTCTAGACTGAACTAGACAAACCAGAAGGAATCCATACCTGAGACGGGTCCAACCGTATTTATCAACAATACCTCAATTTTTAGTGCCTTCGTCAAGGAACCCAATCACCAAACCTTTTGCCTGAAGCACCTCCAAACTTTCCATTATTTTGCACAGGTGATTTGATCAGTTTTACTGCCTTAGTAATTACCACAGCCATTTCATCTGAGGGAAATCCTGAAAACATGACCTGTTGGGGCGCCTTGAGGACTGCAGTTGAGAAACGCTGTGCTACTGTATCCAGACCTGCTCATCTGATCATCAGTACTGGTAGGGAATTCGATATAAAAAAGTTTATCACGCGTAAATCCACACATGTCACATAGGTTGTGGCATGTCCTTGTGGGTTACAGTATATTGGGCGAACGACGAGGTCTTTGAGTATCAGAATTAATCAACACCTTAATAATATCATAACGAGGTTTCCCACTCTTATGGGGCGTACACACGGTCGGACTTTTCGGCTACAAGAGTCCGAAAGCCCGTCCGTCAAACTTTTGACAGACTTTTGGCGGACTTGCAGCGGACCTTCTAACGAACTGACTTAACTACATACGATCACACAAAAGTCTGATGGATTCGTACGTGATAACGCACACCGGACTAAAATAAGGAAGTTGATAGCCAGTAGTCAATAGCTGCCCTAGCGTCAGTTTTTTGTTCGTCGGACTAGCACACAGACGATCGGATTTCTGGGTCCGGCGGAGTTACAACGTAAAGATTTGAAGCAAGTTCCAAATCTAAAGTCCGTCAGATTTGCAACTGGAAAAGTCCGCTAAAGGTCCGGTGGAGCCCACACATGATCGGATTGTCCGCCGGATTTGGTCCGTCGGCGTCTGTCAGACTTTTGTAGCCGAAAAGTCCGACCGTGTGTATGGCCCATAAGTCTCTCAAATCACTTCAGATTGCACCATAATTGCTTCTGGTGAACCTTGAACTCTTTGCTTCTCCAATGACGCCCTTATTTAAACCACGTCTTTGCACTTCCTGTGTGCCAGATTATTGTGCTCTCTCCAGCCAATATCTTGCTCTTGTCACTCCTGCTGCTGTGCATATCTTCACTACCACTCCTTACCAACTTTAGGCTTGTTCCTCGACTACGCTTCTACTTGACCCCAACCTGCAACCATTTGTTAACAACCTTTGGCTTGTTTACTGACTACGCTTCTGTTTGAGCCCTACCTGCTATATCTGCTACTGTATCCAGACCTGCTCATCTCCTGGTGGGGCGATCCTGAGGACCGCGACCTGGTATAACATGCAGCCAAACCCATCTCAACCATAAGGAGCTCTGGTGAATACCGGTTAGTGTTTTGACCCCACACGACAGGTGAGCCAAGTTAAGCTGCTTATATGTGTAAAAAATGGGGACAAAGACTCCCTACCCACGCTAATTAGTGATATATACAAATTCTATATACAAATTATAAATTGCCAGCTGCCCGTTCAAAAAGTTAATAAACCAATGTATATGTGGTGAACCGCGCTATAAAATATCTAATCAAGTGCAAAAAAAAAAAAAGGGCAAAAATTTATTTTTAGGTTTATCCATCAAAAGTGCAGATCTGTCCATTATCTGTCTCTGCAATGGAACTAGACTACACTCATGATAACCTTTTTCTTTAAATTTCTTAACAATCAATTCTGACTGTATAAGATAATCACCCAAAGTGTCACAATTTCGTCGCACCCGCATTAGCTGTGCCTTTGGGACCCCTCCCAGCCATTTCGGATGGTGACAACTTGCCGTAGGTATATAACTGCTCCTGTCCGTTTCTTTGAAAAAGCTTTTGGTGGTGACGGCCCGGAGGAGAGTCTCACAACCTTTCTATCTAATATGAACTATAATTGTTATGGACTTAGATTTACTGGCAGTTGGAATCTATATGAACAGAGCTTTCTAGATCTAGTCTTAATGAAGGGGGGAAACAGTTTATCACCACCAAAACCTTTTTTCAAAGAAACGGACAGGAACAGTTATATACCTACGGCAAGTTGTCGCCACCCGAAATGGCTGGGGGGGGATCCCAAAGGCACGGCACAGGTGCGACGAAATTGTGACACTTTGGGTGATTATCTTATACAGTCAGAACGGATTGTGAAGAAATTTAACTGCTTGCCGACCAGCCGCCGTCATTTTACTGCGGCAGGTCGGCGCGATCCCGCGAGCCGTCGTAGCTATACGTCGGCTCGTGAGATCAGGATAGCAGGTGCGTGCGCGCCACCGGAGGCGCGCGCCCACTGCACTGCGGGGGTGCCAATGCTCGTGGCCGGCGGTCGTGATGACCGCCGGCCACGAGCGATCGCGGGCACGAGAGGCAGAACACGGAAGTGTGTGTGTAAACACACAAATCCCTGTTCTGCTCTGTGAGAAGTGACAGATCGTGTGTTCCTAATAGCTAGGAACCACGATCTGTCACTTCCTCTAGTCAGTCCCCTCCCTCCTTCAGTTAGAAACATGTGGCAGGAAACACATTTAACCCCTTGATCGCCCCCTAGTGTTAACTCCTTCCTTGCCAGTGACATTTTTACAGTAATCAGTGCATTTTTATAGCACTGATCGCTGTATAAATGCCACTGGTTCCAAAAATGTGTCAAAAGTGTCCGAATAGTCCTCCATAATGTTGCAGTCCCGATAAAAGTCGCAGATCGCCGCCATTACTAGTAAAAAAAAAAAAAGAAAAAAAATCCCCTATTTTGTAGACGCTATAACTTTTGGCTGCCACAAGATGGCGATATTTTGGTTATAGTTTTCACCTTTTTCCTTATTTAGATGAATTCCCCTCTCGCCATGTAGTGGCGCTATTTTCATTATCCATGTTAAGTGCTTTTTCCACCAGTAGGTGGTGTGTCAGGCATTTTTATATTTGGTCTACCGCGTTTTTTGTCACATGGTGGCGTTTTTCCTCATGGTATTATCCATGATATGTGCCCCTTCCACCATTAGGTGGTGCGTTTGACGCGCCTTTATTGTTAATCCAATTTCTTATTGTGGCATCAACACTCAGCTACAAAACGCCGTTGTGTTCTCCAACTACATATATTATTATTCTTGATATGCTCCAACGTTATCTGATTAATGATCACATTTTAATTAGTCTTGAATTGCTAGTTAATATAGTAAATTATTTACTTAATAATACATATATTCATCACCTGTCAGTTCAAATCCATTGAATTCGCTATCATTGGAAAGGATTGCATTGGATTGGATATTTTGTATTGGGCGGCAGTATATAAACATGGAAGTGAGGTATCCGGTCATGTGACCCCTGAGGACGTCAGATGCTTTGACGAAACGCATATGGTGTGGTCGTAAGCGTGATGCGTCACTTCCGCCCATAGTGGAACGCAGGTGGAGCGCTCCACGATGTCGCCGCATCCACTTGTTTTTTTTTTAAACCTGTTATCATGTAAGTTGGCGTTTGGCGACATTTTTTAGCACTAAACCACATTTTTTTACATACTTCACCATGGGAGATTGTTTTTCATCCTATGTCTAACCTGGATATGCGTGGCCGTTTCTTTTTATTGGAGACACTATCTGGACCGGCAGTGATGGATTCCTGGAAGTAGTTTGATAATCCAAAGGCGTTTATGATCTCTGTAATAGGGATCATCTCCATCTGGTGAGTAGGGATGAGCTTCGTGTTCGAGTCGAACCCATGTTCGACTCGAACATTGGCTGTTCGACCGTTCGCCGAATTGCGAACGATATGGGCCGTTCGCGCCAAATTCGTGTGGCGCGTCACGGCCCATAATTTACTGCGGCATCGCAGTGCATTGCTGGCTGATGATTGGCCAAGCATGCACTATGACCCGCCTGCTTGGCCAATCACAGCGCCGCCTGAACAGAGAGCCGTAATTGGCCAAAGCCAAGGAGGCTTTGGCCAATTATGGCTCAGGGGATTTAGTACACGCCCCACACTATATAAGGCCGCCTGCACGGCGGCCCTGTGTAGTGTGTGTTCCGGTGTGCTGAGAGATAGAGAGAGAGAGAGACAGTGTCATTTGATTTGAGTTAGATAGATTAGGCAGAACAGTCAGTCAGTTAGCTGCACTTACAGTGTATTGTGTATATATATGCATCCCAGGTGTTGCATATATATATATACACTGTATTCAGTTTAGCTAGATCCGTTCCTGTTATCTTCTAGACTATTTACATTTAGTGCAGTGCGTCCTGCTCACAGTGTTCAGCTAGATCCGTTCCTGTTATCTTCTAGACTATTTACATTTAGTGCAGTGCGTCCTGCTCACAGTGTTCAGCTAGATCCGTTCCTGTTATCTTCTAGACTATTTACATTTAGTGCAGTGTGTCCTGCTCACAGTGTTCAGCTAGATCCGTTCCTGTTATCTTCTAGACTATTTACATTTAGTGCAGTGCGTCCTGCTCACAGTGTTCAGTTAGATCCATTCCTGTTATCTTCCTACTGACAGGCAGGCTTGTCTGGTTACAGTATATAAAGCTACCTGAAGAAAATTACTGGTGTTCTGTTTGATCCTATTAGTACCACCGTCAGGCAGCTAGACTATTTACATTTAGTACAGTGCGTCCTGCTCACAGTGTT
Organism: Lithobates septentrionalis; assembly: GCA_037952835.1. NCBI lineage: Eukaryota > Metazoa > Chordata > Amphibia > Anura > Ranidae > Lithobates > Lithobates septentrionalis. The sequence goes on from JBBDGP010002012.1 coordinate 2,862,689, forward strand.
CAGCTAGATCCGTTCTTGTTATCTTCCTACTGACAGCAGGCTTGTCTGGTTACAGTATATAAAGCTACCTGAAGAAAATTACTGGTGTTCTATCCCAGCTTAGTGCAGCTACAGGCCATTAGTATGTCTGGAAGGCCAAGAAGGAGAGGCAGACAGTCACAAGCCAATAAGAGAGGGCAAGCAGGCTCTGTGTCTAGTGCTGGTCGTGGAGACGGTGCATCCTCATCAGCACGTGGCCATGGGACACGCTTGGCCTTTTTTTCGGCAGCTGGCCGTGTTGAGCCGCAACATGCGGAAGACTTGGTCGAGTGGATGACCAAGCCGTCCTCATCCTCCTCATCCTCTCTCACCCATGCCCAGGGTGCTTTGTCTGGCAAAGCAGCGGCCTCTTCCCTCAGCTCAATGTCATCAGTGACTCCTTCCCTAGCTCCACCATGTCCTCCTGAGGATTCCCTCGAACTGTTTGACCACAGTGTTGGGTACATGCTCCAGGAGGATGCCCAGCGTTTGGAAGGCTCTGATGATGATACTGAGCTCGATGAAGGCAGTAACATGAGCATGGACAGAGGGGGTGCCCAAGAAGGACAGCAATCTGGCAGTCATGCTCCCCCTGCTGCAGCATACTGCCAGGTTTGCTCCAGTGATGAGGAGGGAGGGGATGATGAGGTCACTGACTCAACGTGGGTGCCTGATAGGAGAGAGGAGGAGGAGGAGGAGGAGGAGGAGGAGGAGGAGGAGGCGGCACATCACCAACGAGGCAGGATGCCCTCCAGGGGCCAGCCTAAGGGCAGCACATTGACTGCATCACACCCCAAAGCTCCACATGTGCAGGGCGCTGCAGTCTCTGCGCGTTATTCAAAAAATTCTTTGGTGTGGGCCTTTTTTGAGACGAGTGCATCAGATCGCACCGCTGCTATTTGCAACATATGTCTCAAGCGTATCTCACGTGGCCAAAACATCTCCCGCTTGGGTACCACATGCTTGACCAGACATATGTTGACCTGCCATGCAGTTCGTTGGCAAGCGTATCTAAAAGACCCACACCAAAGAACAAAGAGGATCTCTCCTTGCTCCTCATCAGCTGAGATTTCCAACCCCACTAGACCTCCAGTCCTCTCTGAGACCTGCAGTGAGAGGAATGAAGGTGTAGAATTAGGTGTGTCACAGCCAAGTACTTGTGGGCAATCTGCTTTTGGTACACCGACGTCAGATTGTACCAGGCAAATTTCCCTGCCCCAGCTGCTGCACCGCCGAAAGAAGTTTGCTCCCAGCCATCCACATGCCCAGCGGTTGAATGCTAGCTTGGCAAAATTGCTAGCACTTCAACTGCTGCCTTTTCAGTTGGTAGACTCTGCCCCCTTCCGTGAGTTTGTGGAATGTGCGGTTCCTCAGTGGCAGGTACCCAAACGCCACTTTTTCTCACGGAAGGCGATTCCGGCTCTCTACCGGCATGTAGAAGGCAATGTCCATGCCTCGCTGGACAGGGCGGTCAGCGGTAAGGTGCATATTACCGCTGACTCATGGTCCAGCAGGCATGGACAGGGACGTTACCTAAGTTTCACGGCGCATTGGGTGACTCTGCTGGCAGCTGGGAAGGATGCAGGACAAGGTGCAGTAGTGTTGGAGGTTGTTCCGCCACCACGCCTCCAAAATGCTGATTGTGACACACCTCTCTCCTCCACCCCCTCCTCTTCTTCTTCCTCCATGGCCTCTTCCTCGGAACCAGCGGTGCTCCGTAGTCGTTCAAGGGGCTACGCAAGTACGCAGGCCAAAAGATGCCATGCGGTGCTTGAGCTGGTGTGCTTGGGGGACAGGAGCCACACTGGGGCAGAGGTTCTGTCAGCTCTGCAGGGGCAGGTTCAGAGGTGGTTGACGCCACGCCAACTTAAGGCAGGAATGGTGGTTTGCGACAATGGCACCAACCTCCTCTCTGCCCTCCGACAGGGACAAATGACCCATGTGCCCTGTTTGGCTCACGTCCTTAACTTGGTGGTGCAGCGGTTCTTGGGCAGGTACCCGGGCTTACAGGATGTCCTGAGGCAGGCCAGGAAAGTCTGTGTGCATTTCCGCCGGTCATATAATGCCAGTGCTCGGCTGACGGACCTCCAAAAGGAGTTTAACCTGCCCAAGAACCGCCTAATCTGTGACATGCCCACCAGGTGGAACTCAACGTTGGCCATGCTGCAGCGGCTGCACACAGAGGGCCATCAATGAGTACCTGTGCGACTATGGCACCAGGACAGGGTCAGGGGAGCTTGTTTTTTTTTCCCCACGCCAGTGGGCCATGATCAGGGATGCATGCACTGTCCTGTCACCATTCGAGGAGGCCACGAGGATGGTGAGCAGTGACAGTGCATGCATCAGTGACACTGTCCCCCTTGTCCACCTGTTGGAGCACACGCTGCGTGGAATAATGGACAGGGCACTTGAGGCAGAACAGAGGCAGGAAGAGGAGGACTTCCTTAGCTCTCAAGGCCCCCTTTATCCAGACAGTGTTCCTGCGTGCCCGCCGATCACACAGGAAGAGGACGAGGAGGAGGAGGAGGAAGATTGTGTCAGTATGGAGGTGGAGCCTGGCACTCAGCATCAGCAGCAGTCTTTAAGGGATCAGTCCCAAGAAACACATGGACTTGTACGTGGCTGGGAGGAGGTGGCTGCGGACGTTGTCGTCCTTAGTGACCCAGAGGACTCCGGGCCGAATGCCTCAGCAAACCTACGCTGCATGGCCTCCCTGATCCTGCAAAGCCTGCGTAAGGATCCTCGTATTCGTGGTATCAAGGAGAAGGACCAATACTGGCTGGCAACCCTCCTTGATCCACGTTACAAGGGTAAGGTTGCGGACCTTATCTTGCCATCGCAGAGGGAGCAGAGGATGAAACATCTTCGGGAGGCCTTGCAGAAAGGTCTGTGCAATGCGTTCCCAGAGACTGGGAGGTTACAAACTCCTGTTTCTGGACAACGTGTTGCTGAGGCTTCGGTCAGTCAAAGAAGGAGCGGTGGAGAAGGTGGCCGTCTGACCGATGCGTTCAGACAATTTTTTGGTCCGCAGCCCCAAGGTATGATCGGTTCCAGCAACCATCGCCAGCGTCTGTTTTACATGGTGCAGGAATACCTAGGGGCAAGATCAGACTTGGACACCTTTCCCACCGAAAATCCTCTGGGTTACTGGGTCTTGAGGATGGATCACTGGCCAGAGCTTGCACAGTATGCAATTGAGCTACTGGCCTGTCCTGCATCCAGCGTTCTTTCGGAACGCACATTCAGTGCTGCTGGAGGCGTGGTAACCGATCACAGGGTGCGTCTGTCCACCGACTCGGTCGATCGGCTGACCTTCATAAAAATGAATCAGTCTTGGATCACCACCAGCTACCAAGCACCTGATGCTGATGTAACCGAATAATTTTTTTTGAAATCTCAGATCCCTTCAAAGACTGCCTATGCTGATGCTGAGTGACTATACCTGAGTAATTATCCTCTTCCTCCTCAATCATCACGCTGATAGCTTGTAAGAACATTTTTGGTTCTGGGCGCCACCACCAGTGCCTAAGGCACAATTTTTCAGCCCCTGTTTAACAGGGGCGTGTAATTACAATTTTTGATGTAATACTTTTCAGCAGGGCTCGTTCCTGCATTCCAACTAGAGTGTCTGTGAGGGGTTGCAGTGTTGTGGCACCAGCACCAGTGCCTAAGGCCCAATTTTTCTGCCCCTGTCTAACAGGGGCGTGTAATTACAATTTTTGATGCAATACTTTGCAGCAGGGCTCGTTCCTGCGTTCCAACTAGAGTGTCTGTGAGGGGTTGCAGTGTTGTGGCACCAGCACCAGTGCCTAAGGCCTAATTTTTCAGCTCCTGTTCAACAGGGGCATGTAATTACAATTCTTGATCTAATATTTCACAGCAGGGCCCTGTGAGGGCTTACAGTGTTGTGGCCACAGCAACACCTAAGGCCCAAATTTCTGCTGAGTATATAGGGCAGGACCCTACTTTCAAACATCTAACTTACAAACGACTCCTACTTGCAAACGGAAGGAGACAACAGGAAGTGAGATGAAATCTACCCCTAGGAAGGGAAATTCTCTCCTGTAAGAGTTAATATGGGAAAACAATTTCTCCTTTCCACTGATGCTTTCCAATCCTTGTTCCACAAAAAAACCCAAATTTTCAAAAAACATTTTTCATTGGGACAAAAAGTGAGGTGAAATCTTCTGAAGAGGAGGAAAGACAGCAAAACAAATGTCACAGGGGTGATAACCCTTCCCTATGTTTTCCAAAAAGCTTAAAAAAGATTTTTTGGCTGGAGCTAAACACGTTAAAAATGTACCCGTTCAAAATTACAAAGAGATTCTACTTAACAACAAACCTACAGTCCCTGTCTTGTTTGCACCGCCTGTATACTGCTGTTCAGAGTATATAGGGCCTTTCCTTATTTTAATTTGGGTGCGGGGTTCCCCTTAATATCCATACAAGACCCAAAGGGCCTGGTAATGGACTGGGGGGTACCCATGCCGTTTGTCTCACTGATTTTCATCCATATTGCCATGACCCGACATTACATTAAACCCGCAAGCAGTTTTAAATGAGATTTTTTCCTTTAAAAATGACATTTGGTGCAGGGACTGTTCTAAACACGGGAAACACGCGTCACTTTACAGGCATACTATAGACACCCCCCAGGTACGATATTTAAAGGAATGTTTCACTTTTTTTTTTTTTTTACTTTAAGCATCATTAAAATCACTGCTCCCGAAAAAACGGCCGTTTTTAAAAGGTTTTTTTGCATTGATACATGTCCCCTGGGGTAGGACCCGGGTCCCCAAACCCTTTTTAGGACAATACCATGCAAATTAGCCTCTAACGTTCGTGCGAACTTTCGGTCCGTTCGCAGGTTCTGGTGCGAATCGAACCGGGGGGTGTTCGGCTCATCCCTACTGGTGAGTAGGCTGTTTGCTCTGTGTTGGTGGAGGATTCCCTTTTTCACTCAAGCATTGGAAAGAATATATTGGACGTCTTTTTCTTTTTCATTCACTTTTTCGTTTTTTTGAACTTGTGATTTTGATTGAGATTTTTTGATGGAGGACTTTGTTTAATTGCATTTATCCAATTCACTCGTATATACTTTGTTCAGTAGATGTCATGTTTGGTATTATTGAACTGTTGTTCACATCCCATTGGAGTGAATCCGGTGGTTTGAAATGTTGGGCTGCTTGTATACTTATCCTGCTGGTTGGAGGGAGCATCGCTACTGCAATAGCTACTGGTCTTCAAGCCTGACCATGACAGATTGTTTAATTACGAAAGCTGCGATTGGTGTTCCCCTTTAAAGAAAAATATTATAAACTTTAAAAACTGAAATTCACTAAAAGGGCATCCCCATGACCCCCTTGGAGCCTTGGGCCATGGATAGGGATTAGACAATGGTTTGGTTCAAACCTAAGTTCGGACTGAACGTTGGCTATTCAGGCTTTTTCGTGCAAATGCCCAAGCCTTAGCCCGTTTGGCCCCCTGATCAGGTATTTCTATCACTTCTATATATGATAGCTCATGTCACTGGCCATATTTGGTCAATGTTGTCACCAATATCCCTGCCCCTTCCCTTATATAGCTGATCCCAGAGGTGTCATTTGGCTAGTGTCACCCATTGGGATCAGTTTCCTGTGCCATGTTGTTGTTTTTTTTCAGAAAGTCATCAGTTGGCGGGCATTGTGATTGACGATGGTGAGTAGACAGTTGAGGAAACTTAAGGTGAGAAAATCAGCAGTTCCTAATGGCTTTAGCCCCAGGGTGCTCAGGGCATGTGCAGACCAGCTGGGGAGTGTCCTTCAATGGGTCTTTAACTTGAGTCTGAGTCTACGAAAGGTTCCTGTGTTGTTAAAGACATCCTGTCTTGTCCCTGTGCCAAAAATACCATGTCCTTGTGGCTCCAAGGAATACAGATCAGTGGCTTTGACCTGCAGCACGGTGGCCAAGACCATACAGTGGTTTACCAGGACGGGATCCACTCAGAACAGGCCTCGCGATGGTGGACCAAAGAAGTTGAGTGCACGTGCTCAGCGTCATATCCAGAGTTTGTTTTTGGGAAAGACGTATGAGTGCTGCCAGCATTGCTGCAGAGGTTGAAGGGGTGGGGGGTCAGCCTGTCAGTGCTCAGACCATACGCTGCACACTGCATCAAGTTGGTCTGCATGGCTGTCATCCCAGAAGGAAGCCTCTTCTAAATATGATGCACAAGAAAGCCCACAAACAGTTTGCTGAAGACAAGCAGACTAAGGACATGGATTACTGGATCCATGTCCTGTGGTCTAATGAGACCAAGATAAACTTATTTGGTTCAGATGGTGTCAAGCGTGTGTGGGGGCAACCAGGTGAGGAGTACAAAGACAAGTGTGTCTTGTCTACAGTCAAGCATGTTGGTGGGAGTGTCATGGTCTGGGGCTGCATGAGTGCTGCCGGCACTGGGGAGCTACAGTTCATTGAGGGAACCATGAATGCCAACATGTACTGTGACATACTGAAGCAGAGCATGATCCCCTCCCTTCAGAGACTGGACCGCAGGGCAGTATTCCAACATGATAACGACCCCAAACACACCTCCAAGACGACCACTGCCTTGCTAAAGAAGCTGAGGGTAAAGGTGATGGACTGGCCAAGCATGTCTCCAGACCTAAACCCTATTGATCATCTGTGGGACATCCTCAAACAGAAGGTGGAGGAGCGCAAGGTCTCTAACATCCACCAGCTCTGTGATGTCATCATGGAGGAGGGGAAGAGGACTCCAGTGGCAACCTGTGAAGCTCTGGTGAACTCCATGCCCAAGAGGGTTAAGGCAGTGCTGGAAAATAATGGTGGCCACACAAAATTTTGACACTTTGGGCCCAATTTGGACATTTTCACTTAGGGGTGTACTCACATTTCTTGCCAGCGGTTTAGACATTAATGGCTGTGTGTTGAGTTATTTTGAGGGGACAGCAAATTTACACTGTTATACAAGCTGTACACTCACTACTTTACATTGTAGCAAAGTGTCATTTCTTCAGTGTTGTCACGTGAAAAGATATAATAAAATATTTACAAAATTGTGAGGGGTGTACTCACTTTTGTGAGATACTGTGTGTCCAATAAATTAGAATTTTGTATTAAAACTGGTTGCCTTTGTAGGTGCATATTTCCTTTGGTGGTTGTTTTTTTTGCACCCTTTTCCCGGCACAGCTTACAACCAGTGGATGGAGATTCTATCGCGATGTTGCAAGTCTTTTTTTTTGGATTGCACCAAAGGCTTCCACTACGGCTGAGACGATGACAACGACGAGGATGATTATTATTACCATTACAAAAAATAAAACCCAATTCAAAATACGAACAGCGGGAATGGCTTACGAACGGCCAGCTTTCTTAAACGCTCAAATCTTATCTTGCGGTGTCAGGTTGCACCGCAAAGCAGCCAGGAGAAAAAAAAATAAGACTCATTTGAACTACTTTAGCATTTTTTTTTCTCCCCCCCTGATTTTAATGTTCCTAACGTGAAAGTCTCCCGCATCGCTTCATCGACTGAACTTAAAACATGGGATGAAGCGGCAGAGGGGGGGATTTTGCATTCCAGGTTACAGTTGAAGAGAATAAAAAAAGAGCCCCGAACAGACGTCAGGCCCCCCTCCTGCTTCTGCTGGCTTATAGGCTTTCTTGCCTGTCTCAGACAAAAGGAGCTTCAGCCCCGGCATTATCAAAAAATTAAATCAAAAATTAAAACATCAGGGAGCCTCGGTGTCTGCTCCCAGCGACATCCCGATGTACCATTACAGCGCGCCGTGGAGCCAGTCACCGTCACCGGGGCCGAAACTCAGTCGCAGTCAGTGTTGAGTTACTTCTGAAAACCAAGAGGCTCTTCACGGCAAACAACTGCCGTCCTACGTACATATATTTTACTTTACAGTCATCGGCTGTGAAATCGAAGCTGAGGATAAATACATTAGCGCATTCAGAGAAACAGACCGCCAGCTGGGTTTTGAGGTCAGCGACTTCACTGAAAGACAAGACATAAAAGTGTTGGAGAAAACAAAATATGAAGACGATACGTAATGCGGAGCAAAGGAGACGCGACGCTGTAAAATCTCCCCTGCTTCGGCCTTTTCTGATGTTTCAGATCAAATTTATTTTGTTATAGAACTTTTGGATGAAAAGCGATACTTATATCTTATATATCACTTTTTTTTTTTTTTTATTAACGACAATATTACTTTTTTTTTTTTTTTCTGAAACTTTGTCTTTGTAGTGTAAGTCCAACTTTGTAAAGAAGACTAAAGTGGATTTCTTTCTTATGTCTTGTTCTTTTTTTAAAAAAAAAATTGATTACAAAAACTTGACTCAAGGAATGACTTTTAATCGATTGCAGCAAGATAGGTGCGCTAAACGAAGTATCCCATGTGGAGGCGCTGCACACGGACAGCTCAATGTATATAAAATAGTGAGGAGGGCGGCCTCAGCCCTCTATGATGAAGCACCAGGAGTGGGGGCGAAACGCGTCAGTGGGCGTGGTCTCGGGAGGAGCTGAGGCTGCGGCTGCTCTTTACTGTTTGATAAACATTGAGCTGTCAGTTTAGCCTGCCTGGTCTGTATGTGCAAAGTATCAACACACTTTCATTTTATCTCTGTGGATATTATTATTAATTCGGGTACGTATATAGTGCCGTCAATTTACGTAGCGCTTTACATATACATTGTACATTCACATCAGTTCCTACCCTCAAGGAGCTTACAATCTAAGGTCCCTAACTCGCATTCATATATTGGGGCCAATTTAAACAGAAGCCAATTAACCTACCAGCATGTCTTTGGAGTGTGGGAGGAAACCGGAGTACCCGGAGGAAACACGCAAACTCCAGGCAGGTAGTGTTATTGTTGGGATTTGAACCAGCGACCCTTTTTACTGCTAGGCGAGAGTGCTACCCACTACACCACTGTGCCGCCCATAATATATGTGCACCACAGTGCGGACCCCCACCAGAGCAGAGTTACCAAAGATCAAATGGTCCCCCACCAGAGCAAAGTTACCAAGGATCTAATGGACTCCACTAGAGCAGAGTTACCAAGGATCCAATGTACTCCCGCCAAACCAGAGTTACCAAAGATCTAACGGACCCCCACCAGAGCAGAGTTACCAAGGATCCAATGTACCCGCCAGAGCAGAGTTACCAAGGATCTAACGGACCCCCACCAGAGCAGAGTTACCAAGGATCTAACGGACCCCCGCCAGAGCAGAGTTACCAAGGATCCAATGTACCATGCCAGAGCAGAGTTACCAAGGATCCAATGTATCACGCCAGAGCAGAGTTACCAAGGATCCAATATACCACGCCAGAGCAGAGTTACCAAGGATCTAACAGCCCCCACCAGAGCAGAATTACCAAGAATCTAACGGACCCCCACCAGAGCATAGTTACCAGGGATCTAAAGGACCCCCACCATAGCAGATTTACCAAGGATCCAATGGACCCCCACCAGAGCAGAGTTACCAAGGATCCAATGTACCCCGTCAGAGCAGAGTTACCAAGGATCCAATGTACCACCCAAGAGCAGAGTTACCAAGGATCCAATGTACCACGCCAGAGCAGAGTTACCAAGGATCTAAAGGACCCCCACCAGAGCAGATTTACCAAGGATCTAACGGACCCCCACAAGAGCAGAGTTACCAAGGATCCAATGTACCCCGCCAGACCAGAGTTACCCAGGATCCAATGTACCACCCAGGAGCAGAGTTACCAAGGATCCAATGTACCCCCTCAGAGCAGAGTTACCAAGGATCCAATGTACCACCCAAGAGCAGAGTTACCAAGGATCCAATGTACCACGCCAGAGCAGAGTTACCAAGGATCTAAAGGACCCCCACCAGAGCAGATTTACCAAGGATCTAACGGACCCCCACAAGAGTAGAGTTACCAAGGATCCAATGTATCCCACCAGACCAGAGTTACCAAGGATCCAATGTACCACCCAGGAGCAGAGTTACCAAGGATCCAATGTACCCCGCCAGAGCAGAGTTACCAAGGATCTAACGGACCCCCACCAGAGCAGATTTACCAAGGATCTAACGGACCCCCACCAGAGCAGAGTTACCAAGGATCTAACGGACCCCCACCAGAGCAGAGTTACCAAGGATCTAATGGACCCCCACCAGAGCAGAGTTACCAAGGATCCAATGTACCACGCAAGAGCAGAGTTACCAAGGATCCAATGTACCCGCCAGAGCAGAGTTACCAAAGATCCAATGTATCTCGCCAGAGCAGAGTTACCAAGGATCCAATGTACACCCGCCAGAGCAGAGTTACCAAGGATCCAATGTACCCAGCCAGAGCAGAGTTACCAAGGATCCAATGTACCCAGCCAGAGCAGAGTTACCAAGGATCCAATATACCCCCACCAGAGCAGAGTTACCAAGGATCCAATATACCCCCACCAGAGCAGAGTTACCAAGGATCCAATGTACCCCCCGCCAGAGCAGAGTTACGAAGGATCCAATGTACCACGCCAGAGCAGAGTTGTCAAGGATCTAACGGACGCCCACCAGAGAAGAGTTACCAAGGTTCCAATGTACCCCGCCAGAACAGAGTTACCAAGGATCTAATGGACGTCCACCAGAGCATATATTTTTCCCCACCACCTGTAACCTTGTGAATCTTATTTTAGCACATTAGTGCCGGTACAGCACAGAATTCAGCACTCATCTGGGCGCGCCCTTTGTTGTATTCTGCACAATGCAGGAATTTTATCCAGTAACTGTCAGAAGTTTCGGGAGGGGGGGTGGGATAAATCTTTACAACCCAAAAAATCCCTCAAAAAAAACAAAAAAACAACACAGCTAAGAATTATTTGCATTGGTCCTTTAAGATCTAACAACAGTACAATTTTTGGAAGAAAAAAAAAAAAAGTTTCTGTGAACAAATATACTGGCAGAGGAATTTAATAAGGATTCACAAACCAGATTCGGTTTGCGAGCGCAGGGATTCAAAAATGTCTTTCTGAGCCATTACTGAATCCCAAAGTAACTTACTGAATATACAGAATATGAGGAGGCGGATTTTCTCTGTATCAGCAGGTTAGTCTGTTGTTAGCTATGTTATTAAAGTGAACTTGTCACTGCAGACATGTTTTCAAATGCTCCTACCTAAAGCGAGCCTCTCACTGGACAGGTTCACTAGACTAGCGAACCCCTAGACTGATCTTTGAGCTAAAGGAAGAATGCTGAAAATGCTGTGTGCCTGGCTGTGTACTCTTTGACTAGGGGAAATAGACCAAAATTACCCGCGGTTCCTGCGGGGGGGGGGGGGTAACAGTATGTGATAGATCATGATACGTTGAAACGATCACCAGGTCCAGAGATTTAGACAGCTAAAGACAGACCTGGAGGAACAAAGTTACCGGAGAAAAGAGTTAGGAATGTTAAAGGAAAGTGTAGGTGCAAAAAGCCTTACATGATTAGAACTGTTTTGGTTTGGTGGTTAAGAGTAGGGATGAGCCTGGGTTTAGTCCGAGCCTAGACGTTAGCTGTTGGGCCAATGCGTTGCAGGTAGGAGATTCCCCATCCTGTAGCATGCACATATACAAAGGAGATGGGAAGAGCATGACATCATAGACCTAATCTGGCCACATGCCCATCTTAGGTCAATGATGTCATGAGGATCCCTGCCCCGTTGTATACATCAGCTGCAGGGTAAGGAATCTCCCACCCACACCTCAGAAATGACAGAAAGGACAGTTAATTTCTGGCTTTGTACAAATTTGGGTTTGGACTGAACCCAAGCCTGAACCCAAGCCTGAACCCAAGCCTAAACCCAAGCCTGAATCCAAGCCTGAACCCAAGCCTGAATCCAAGCCTGAACCCAAGCCTGAATCCAAGCCTGAATCCAAGCCTGAATCCAAGCCTGAATCCAAGCCTGAACCCAAGCCTGAACCCAAGCTCCTCACTAGTTGGGAGCAGTCACAGGGCTAGACACTGTAGTGATTGTTGAGAGATCATTCCAAAAGTGTGGGTGAGAGGAGAAAGTTGTCCCACCCTCTCTCATTTCTTGCATGACAACTTGTAGGCAGGGCCCAGAAAAATGTACCCAACTCGGGAGAAAACCACCACAAAGTCATGTGGACCCTAAATGTATCTTGTATTGGTTTGAACTAAATTACAACGATATTAGTTGTGCAGTGATGAGGGAGGTACAATAGAATAACTATAACTCTTTTGGCCAGTTCTCTTGGATTGTTCGACAGATACAATTACCAGACTCGTGCTTACGCTGGAGGGGTGGTACTATGTGACTGGTGACAAAGCTCCTTGCGGTATGAAGCTGTCCACTTTTCCGGTTTTAGGCTTCAGAGCAAGAAAGCCTTGTCCTGTCCCTTCTCACCTGGAACCTGTCCCCTATAAATCCACTTTATTATAAGGGCTGTGTCTCTTTCCTCACATGCGCTCCATGTGCGCTCAAATGAAGCAGGGAACACCCTTTCATCAGGTATTCCCATCAAGATGGCCATCAGATTTCAGCATCCAGTTGGACCAGGGCCGTCTTTAATTTTGATTGGACCCTGGGCAAACATTTTCTTGGCCCCTCCCAAATCCACTTGTCAACTATTTTCAGGCAGTGTAGGCTCAAGGGGCAGCTGCTTTGGGCCCCACAACAATGACTGGGCCCGGGGCAGCTGCCCCTTTTGCCCTGCCTTAAAGACACCCCGGAGTTGGACAACCGTCCTCCCCAAGTTGGTTGCTCGGACAGTTACACGTGGTGGGTGGCATGAAGCCCCCCCCCCCTTTTGCTACCAGTTGTGTGTACCAGGGCTTGGTTCCTTTGGTAAGGCGGAGAATGTCAATTTGGAGCTGTTGTCCGGTTGGTGGGGTGTGGCTGAGGACAAAGTTGAATCATAATCAGTCTTTTAGGCTGGTGGACATCAAAGGCTTCCTATTAGAATCTTACAGTTGCCACATTATCTGTTATATATACGTTTTGTTTGTTTTTTTGATTATTTGTTAAATTGTTCTTTATTTGTGTTTATTTGTAAAAAAAGAAAAAAAAAAGGCTGTCGTGGTCATTTCAAATTCATGTCAACCCACATTTTTATTGGGGTTTTAATGGGGGAAGGGCATAATCAACTAATCCAGCAGTCAAATTATTTGCAGATCTTGACTTTTCACCCAGACTCCCGATCACGTCTGTTGGTTAGGGTTACCATCATATAAGGCCAACAGGGAAGCTTAGCAAGCCAAAGGGGTAGATTTACTAAAGGCAAAACGACTATGTGCGTGTGTGTATATATGTGTGTGTGTATATATAATATATATATATATATATAGTGTGTATATATGTGTGTATATATACCGTATATACTCGAGTGTAAATCGTTCCGAGTATAAGTCAAGGCCCTAATTTACCACAAAAAAATGGGAAAAACTTATTGACTCGAGTATAAGACGAGGGTGAGAAATGCACAGCTACTGTAAGTGGAAAAGAGGGTCAACAATGCCCATTTGCAGGATCACTGTGCCCAATTACATGCCTCACAGTGCCCATTTGCAGCCATAGGTCCCCAGAACTTCAAACGCGGTAGTTAAGGGTTCCTAGATGCCCCCTAGCTGCAGCCAAAATTTGGGGTCTCTGAACCCAAAGGGTCCCAAAATGACATTGCTGCAGATGGACACAGTTGGCCGAATTTGGGGCCCCGTATCTCGGGGCCACTTAGTGCTAAGAACCCCAAATTTGGTGTGCAAACCCAGTGGAACTAGCACCATAACATATATATATATATTTAAGCGGCTCTATATTTAAGCTTTTTTTTAACAGTCCCACTAGTATGTTGACTCAGCCTTCCCCTCTTTATTCACGTTGCAGTACCAGTCTATATGACATCAAACAGGAGATGACACAGAACGCATTAGCCAATTAATTTGTCACTAGGAGTTGCAGAGACTGCCGCCAGACTGTATATATGAGGCGGAGGGTCATTGGCTGTGATGAGGTTAATGAGCAGTTATCAAGAATCTCACAATGGTGGTTATGTTAGAGAAGGGGTGAGAAAAGACATTGCTTATTAATCATTTCACTTCCATAGTCTCTGCTTGTCACCCTGCAAGCGGCTCCTGGCAGGAGGTAAGAGGTGGATTAGATGATCGCTCATAGTGGGGTACCAGGCAGAGAACAAAAAAAAAAAATTAACGTGTGAAAAGAATTTAATTGTCTCTGTATTTATAGCCAGGTCCTGATATCCTTTAATATCTACTAATCCAAGATAAAAGAGAGAGAAAAACCTGGGAATGGCTAAAACAGAGAGAATAAAGATATAGATGTAATGCCTCTCGTTATACCAACAAAGGTCCACCAACTCACCACTATGAAGTGCGGTCCTCTTAACTAACCAAGCTGTATGAAAAAAGAAACACTGCGACTAAGAGAAGCCCAAAAAAAAAATAGGTCACCTCAGGAGGGCCAAGCGGTTTGGCCTGAAAACTATTTTTTAATAGAATATTGTATAAAAATAGTAACAAACGCTGAAAAAAATCTCCACCATTCACCAATTACCCACTTACTTTCCAAGCCTATTCTGGCAACTCTTCTCACAAGTGAAAAAAATCTGCTTTTTTTTTTTTGCTAGACAATAACCTAAAACACCCAAACATTATACACTCTCCGGCCACTTTATTAGGTCCATTCTGCTAGTATCGGGTTGAACCCCCTTTGCCTTCATTCTTGGTGGCATAGATACAACAAGGTGTTGGAAACGTTCCTCAGAGATTTTGCTTCATAGTGAAATTATAACATCCGATTCCACCACATCCCAAAGGTGCTCTATTGGATGAGATGTGGTGAGTGTGGAGGCCATTGGAGTACAGGGACCTCATTGTCCAGTGGTGAGATGATTGGAGCTTTGTGACATGGTGCATTATCCTGCTGGAAGGAGCCAACAGAAGATGGGGACACTGTAGTCATAAAGGGATGGACATGGTCAGCAACAATACTCAGGGAGGACGTGGTGTTTAAACCATGCTCAATTAGTACTAAGGGGCCCAAAGTGTGCCAAGAAAATATCCCCCCCCACCATTACACCACCACCACCAGCCTGAACCGGTGATACAAGGCAGGATGGATCCATGCGCCAAATTCTGACCCAACCATCTGAATATCGCATCTGAAATCCAGACTTATCAGACCAGGCGACAGTTTTCCAATCTTCTATTGTCAAATTTTGGTGATTCTGTGCCAATTGTAGCCTCAGTTTCCTGTTCTTAGCTGACAGGAGTGGCACCCGGTGTGGTCTTCTGCTGCTGCAGCCCATCTGCGTCAAGATTAGATGTGTTGTGCATTCGGAGATGGTATTCTGCATACCTTGGATGTAACGAGTGGTTATTTGAGTTACTGTTGCCTTTCTATCATCTGGAACCAGTCTGCCCATTCTCCTCTGACCTCAAAAAGGCATTTTCCTCCACACAACTGCCGCTCACTGGATATTTTCTCTTTTTCCCACCATTCTCTGTAAACCCGAGAGATGGTTGTGCGTGAAAATCCCAGAAATACTCAAACCAGCCCGTCTGGCACCAACAACCATGCCACGTTCAAAGTTACTTCAATCCCCTTTCTTCCGCATTCTGATGCTCGGTTTGAACTTCAGAAAGTCGTCTTCACCATGTCTAGATGCCTAAATGCATTAAGCTGCTGCCATGTGATTGGCTGATTAGCAATTTGTGTTACCAAGCAATTGAACACAGCTACCTAATAAAATGGCCAGTAAGTGTATATATTTTTAAGAAGAGGCCCTAGCAAATAAAATGGTTGGTGTTGCAATTTTTTAATATCCCACTGTATTTGCGTAACGTTTATTCAAACACAACTTTTGGGGAAAAAATACACACTTTAAAGAATTTAATGCACAAAAACACAATATAATACCCAACTGTTTGGTAAAATATAAAAGATGATGTTATGCAAAGTAAATTGATAACTAAAATGTCTGGCTTTGAACTTGTGGAACGGCGCCAAAACTACGGTACTGAAAAATCCATAGGCAACGCTTTATAAGCCTTTACAGGTTACCAGTTTATAGTTACACAGGAGGTCTGGTGCTGGAATGATTGCTCTAACTATAACATCCACTGAGATACTGCACATGTGTGGTGCAAACACCATTTACGTATGCATGCATGAGCTACTTATGCATTCGCCTTTGTACCTGAGCACTTTATTTTTTTATCTTTACACTGTCTCTTTAATTTTTTTTTATCAACTTGTGATCCCTTGTGATAGCATGGTCAGTGACAGGTAATCTTTACTGAGACATTTGGTGTCTATTAGACCATAGAGGTGACCAGGGGTGTTCCAGTTCTCGATCATCTCTTTGGTAAGTTGGCAGAACTGGGAGGGGAAAGCTCTGAAAGGCGGAAGGAGAGGGGGACCCTCTTCCACTGCATGTAAAAGCAATCGGGGCAGCTGAGAAGCATACAGTGGGAAGCAGACCCTTTTATAGACATGCGGCCATCAGTTCAGCATATACTCAGTAAGGAGATCAACCAGAACCAAACTGTTCTTCTGTCCTCAAAAGGGGAACCTATTTGCCGATCTCACCACTCTTTACTGTTGATATATGAGCTGAGGGCATGGCTGAAGTATGCTTCCAAGTGCTGGAAGTCGTGGGCATTACTTCTTGGGAACACACCAAGGTACATCATTGTCACGTACCTTAGTTGGAGGCCGAGCTGACAAGAGGGCTTTCCTTGAGGCTCGGGTCCAAGCACCCCTGAAGATGGTGACAGAGGTACAAGGCTCAAAGAAGCAAGAGTGCTGGTAGCTTGGCAGCATGTAACTGCCAGGGGCAAGGGCGTCATCAGGGTGAGACAGGGTCATACACGATGAGGTTAAAGCGTAGTCAGTTAGCAGGCTGAGGTCAGTCCTAGGCAAGCAGGCAGAGCGCGATCCAGTAGCAGGCTGAGGTCAGTACCAGGAAAGCAGGCAGAGCGAGGTCCAGTAGCAGGCTGAGGTCAGTACCAGGAAAGCAGGCAGAGCGAGGTTCAGTAGCAGGATGAGGTCAGTACCAGAGAAGCAGGCAGAGCGAGGTCCAGTAGCAGGCTGAGGTCAGTACCAGGAAAGCAGGCAGAGCGAGGTTCAGTAGCAGGATGAGGTCAGTACCAGATAAGCAGGCAGAGCGAGGTCCAGTAGCAGGCTGAGGTCAGCACCAGGAAAGCAGGCAGAGCGAGGTTTAGTAGCAGGATGAGGTCAGTACCAGAGAAGCAGGCAGAGCGAGGTTCAGTAGCAGGCTGAGGTCAGTACCAGGAAAGCAGGCAGAGCGAGGTTCAGTAGCAGGCTGAGGTCAGTACCAGAGAAGCAGGCAGAGCGAGGTCCAGTAGCAGGCTGAAGTCAGTACCAGGGAAGCAGGCGGAGCGAGGTCCAGTAGCAGGCTGAGGTCAGTACCAGGGAAGCAGGCAGAGCGAGGTTCAGTAGCAGGCTGAGGTCAGTACCAGTCAGAGAGTAGTTAGAGGCAAGCAGAGATCGGTATTCAGAATCCACAGAGCAAGGTCAGGAGCTAGCAAGGTCAGCAACAGGAGATCAGTCAGCATAAGCTGGAACACAGGAACAAAGGTCACATGGAAGCTGGAGAATATCCAACGATTAGCACACACCAGGGTTTCCTTTAAATAGGCCGCTTGATGCCTATGTGTGTGGACATGCACACAGATGCCCCTACGTGTTAGTGCATGCTGGATATTAGCCAGAGCTTGTTTATGTGCTGGTACAAGTGCATGAGCATTAGCTGCACGGGAATGAACAATAAAATAGAAGTATTGGGTTGGGGTTTTTTCCTTATACTTAGGTGGATCGCTCGGTTCTGACAGCTCCATGAGCGAAGAGCTGCAGACTGTCAGCCACAGCTCTCTGCTCCCTCCTCGCTCATTGGAGCGCTGGGCTGTGGAGGGGGCAGAGAGGCCGGCTCTCGGGTCCCGCTGAGGGGCTGAGCCAGGTGTCAGTCCCAGGACCTGGTGGATCCCGACTTCCATTGTTATGATGATGCGGCCCCTCGACCGACTTCTGTGACGTCAGCAGAGAGCGGGCTGAAGTCCGCTCTCTGCTGAAAACTGGTCACAGGAGTGCAAAACAAATTGCGATCCTGTGATGCACAGGAGAAGTACCGCTAAATGAGCTTTGGCTATACTTCTCCTTTAACTGCACAAGAATGAGCATTGGTATTAGCTGTGCGAGTATTGGTCCTCTGACAGTCAGCTTCCCTTACTCCTACTCGATCTACACAGCAGCTGATCAGTCCCATCCAAGTTGCAGCAGTCCAATCGACATGGATGGAATAGCAGTGGCCGGCAGTCACTTCCAGGCATGATGACATCACAGTATATACGTGTTTCGCCTGCCAATCACTGCTTCATCAGGACAAGAAGGGGCTCCTGGAACAGACTTAAAGCGGAGGTCCGCCCACCCCTACAAATATTAAAAGCCAGCAGCTACACATACTGCAGCTGCTGACTTTTAATAATAGGATACTTATCTGTCCTGGAGTCCAGCGATGTCAGCACCGAAACTGATGTTTCCATCCGCTGTCGGGTGCTGCCACCGCCATTGCCGGTAAGGGAACCCGGTAGTGAAGCATTACGGCTTCATGCCGGGTCCCTACTGTGCATGTGCGAGGCACCGCTGCACTCTCTTACTGGCCCGGCAGTGGGGGAAGGAGGAGGAGGGAGCCGAGCTGCTCACGTAATGCGCCACTGCCCTGTCTCCCGGAAGTGGGTAAGGGTACCTTTCAAAGTCAGGTATCCGCTTCCCCCTCCCTGAAAAGGTGTCAAAGGTGCCCTGATAGGTGCCAAATGTGGGGGAGGAGACAAATGAGCGGAAGTTTTGGGTGGAACTCCGCTTTAAATACTTATGCTGCTAGCAATGTGCTCACATTACCAGCAGGTGTCTCCCTCACTGTGCACAAACTTTATTCACTTGAAAATGAATAATAATAAAAATGTACAGAATCCAGTTGACAGCTATAACTAGTTCCCTAATACTACATTCAAAGCCCAAAAATATACATTCCAAAATAATAGCAGAGAGCACAGATTGTTTTTAACGACAATGACATGGAGATGATTAGAGATCCAAGAAGGCCTGTCATGGTTTAGTCTGCAGTTTCCTGCCTGTGAAATGATTATCTCCTTACTGCAGTGGTTCTGCTGGATCTGTGATTCTATTCACATGTGTTGTTTGGCTTCTGTGTTCACCTATGGGTGTCTGTTGGAAACCATGAATCAGACCGAGACAGAAGTACAGTTAAATCACACTTGTTTAATAAAAAAAGTAAATTGAACAAACATAATCAAAACATAGCCAAAGTTCGGTAACCGGAATGGATAGTCAGAGAATCCAGAAAGTCAGGAAGCCAGGAATCAGCGTAGTGGAACAGCAAGCAGTATCTGGAACAAGAAGGAACGTCAGCCAAGCAAGTCTTTAACAGGTACTAAGGAGAGAAACTCTGTGATGTTGACCAAGGCGAAGGCAGAGATCATCTGGGCTGGATGGCTTAAGTAAGCAGAACTGACGAGCGGGATATCATCAACAGGTGAGTCACTGTGGAGCGATAGGAGCTGGCAATTAACTGACAGCTGAGTGGCCAGTTTAGAGAAGGAAGGCCTGAGCCCAGCCCTGACAGTGTCGCCTGTTATTACCTTTCTTGGGCCGCCTCCTAATTTGCGTCCCTATATAAGACACGCTCAGTGCAGCCCGCGTTGCCTGAGCAGCTTCCCAGTTCTCTGAGCTCCTGTTTGGCTACTGTTACATGCAATATGCGTCTGGCTTCCCGTGTACTGACCTCGGCTTTGTCTGCCATTTTTGCTTGCCTGCTGCCTGCCCAGACCTCATCTCGCATCCTGGATCCTCTTCTGTGTCCTGCCATCTATTTTCTGCATACGCGAGCGGTCTCTCTATCATCACCTGGGGGCCAGCTATGGTATGACATAGTATGTTATGTTATAATATACTTATCATTTCTTTCAACTTTTTCTAAGGCTTTAGAGATATGTCTTTTTTTATCTTGTGAACCAATAAAAGATTGTTTTTAATTATTCATTATTGTTTTATTCCTGAGATATTAACCACTGTAAAGTCTCATTCTTTTCCTTGGTGTTTCCATCTGAACCAGAAGAGCTTACACACCAATGTCCCCTACAGTCACACACTATTATTATTATACTAAAATAGGAAATTGGGAGTAAGGCCTCAATGAGAGACCCTCATTTTTGGGGCACAGGCTGCATTTGATGGGACACAGTGAGGCTACATTTAATGGGACACAGGCTGCATTTGATGGGGCACAGGCTGCATTTCATGGGACACAGTGAGGCTGTATTTGATGGGACACAGGCTGCATTGATGGGGCACAGGCTGCATTGATGGGACACAGGCTGCATTGATGGGACACAGGCTGCATTTGATGGGGCATTGAGTCTGCATTTAATGGGACACAGGCTGCATTTCATGGGACACAGTGAGGCTGCATTTCATGGGTCAGTGAGGCTGGATTTGATGGGGCACAGGCTGCATTTGATGGGGCACAGGCTGCATTTCATGGGACACAGTGAGGCTGCATTTCATGGGTCAGTGAGGCTGGATTTGATGGGACACAGGCTGCATTTGATGGGACACAGGCTGCATTTGATGGGGCATTGAGGCTGCATTTAATGGGACACAGGCTGCATTTTATGGGACACAGGCTGCATTTGATGGGACACAGGCTGCATTTGATGGGACACAGGCTGCGTTTGATGGGACACAGGCTGCATTTGATGGGACACAGACTGCATTTGATGGGACAGTGAGGCTGCATTTGATGGGACATAGGCTGCATTACATGGGACACAGGCTGCATTTGATGGGGCATTGAGGCTGCATTTGATGGGACAGTGAGGCTGCATTTAATGGGACACAGGCTGCATTTGATGGGACAATGAGGCTGCATTTGATGGGACATAGGCTGCATTTGATGGGACAGTGAGGCTGCATTTAATGGGACACAGTGAGGCTGCATTTGATGGGACACAGTGAGGCTGCATTTGATGGGACACAGTGAGGCTGCATTTAATGGGACACAGGCTGCATTTGATGGGACACAGTGAGGCTGCATTTAATGGGACACAGGCTGCATTTGATGGGGCACAGGCTGCATTTCATGGGACACAGTGAGGCTGTATATGATGGGACACAGGCTGCATTGATGGGACACAGGCTGCATTTGGTGGGACACAGTGAGGCTGCATTTAATGGGACACAGGCTGCATTTGATGGGACACAGTGAGGCTGCATTTGATGGGACACAGGTTGCATTTCATGGGACAGTGAGGCTGCATTTGACGGGACACAGGCTGCATTTGACGGGACACAGGATGCATTTGATGGGACACAGGCTGCATTTGATGGGGCACAGGCTGCATTTGATGGGACACAGGCTCTATTTGATGAGCCCCTGTGAGGCTGCATTTGATGGGACACAGGCTGTATTTGATGGGACACAGTGAGGCTGCATTTCATAGGACACAGGCTGCATTTGATGGGACACAGGCTGCATTTGATGGGGCACAGTGAGGCTGCATTTGACGGGACACAGGCTGCATTTGACGGGACACAGGCTGCATTTGATGGGACACAGGCTGCATTTGATGGGGCACAGGCTGCATTTGATGGGACACAGGCTGCATTTGATGGGACAGTGAGGCTGCATTTGATGGGATACAGGCTGCATTTGATGGGACAGTGAGGCTGCATTTGATGGGATACAGGCTGCATTTGATGGGACAGTGAGGCTGCATTTGATGGGGCACAGTGAGGCTGCATAAGATTGGCACAGTGGCAGCATTTGATAGGGCACAGTGGCTGTGTTTGATGGGCACAGTGGCTGCGTTTGATGGGCACAGTGGCTGCGATTGATGGGGTTTTTTTTCAGAATTTGTTTGCGCCCCCCCAAAAAAATGTTGAACACCAGCCGCCACTGAACGGTACCCAATGTTTGTAAAAAGTATCAAAAAATATTTATTGTATAATAAAAATTGCACATGTATACATATAAAAAAACACACAAAAGCTGCACATAAAACATAACCAAAACCATCTAGTACTCAGGTTCAGGTTCTTGGTGGCTCCCCTATGGTGGAGCACAGTGATGTGCTGTAATTTCGACGCAGTTTGCGTTTCGCAGGAGATAACCCGCTTCTTCAGGAAAAGTTTCAGCAAGAACACTCACGGTTAATAGCCAAAAACATCAAAATAGAAACACATTGAATGGTCCTTGCCACCCATATAATGCCACAGAACGGTCCTCCTCGTTTTTCCAAGATAGTCATTAGTTCCAATGTAATTGGAACTAAGTATCCCTAGTCAAATTGTATAGTGTGCGCCTAGTGATATACAAGGTATTATATTAGGTAGGTAAAGAGGTTCCCATCATGTTGCTCCTCAGATCAGCGTGGAGTGAGATAGATTCTAGAAAATTACAGCAAATTACAGCAACTCACTGTACTCCACCATAGGGGAGCCACCAAGAACCTGTATTCAAGGAGTACTAGATGGTTTTGGTTATGTTTTATGTGCAGCTTTTGTATTTTTTGTATGTTTTTTGATATGTATACATGTGTAATTTGTATTTTACATATAAATATTTTTTTATACTTTTTTACAAAAATTGGGTACCGTTATAGTCTTTATATTTAGTTTGTCAGGGTCCACATTTTGTATATTATTATTATACATTTAGACTGCATCCACACCTCTGCGTTTTGAATCGCGGGCAGATTTGCTGAGATTCTGCCTGCGATTTCAAAGCGCTGTGGTGTGACAAATTGGAGAACGTTCGATATGCCACTAATTTGAATGGCGACCTAAAATCGCGCTGCAATCGCGGCAACCTGCATCATTCGAAGCATGTCGCCTAAAAGTAGCACCTGAACTTTTTTTTTTTTGGGGTGATAAGCTGATGCAGGTTCCTACGATTATAACAGAAAGAAAACTGCGCTAGATAAAACAAAACTCAGTGTGTGCACACATATTGTTTAAGTCCGTCCGAAACATATATGCGGGTGTCAATTAACAGTCTGTACAGAGTCCACAAAAGGTATGTAACCTTATCTTCAGTCAAGGTGACAACACACTTAGAACCACCGCAGAAATAAGTGTAGAAGATAGGACAGTCCTCCACCTGTAAACCAACTGTCTCTTACCAGCTCCCTTGATCTCTGGTAAGGAGATCAAATGCGCTTTTTAGCTTATGACCCAGCTACAGTCTCGGGATGCAATAGATGGAACATCAGATATATTCTCCGTGATTTCCTTAAATATGTCTCAACAGCGTATCCATAGGCCAATCATGTGTGAAAAAGAAAGGCTTCCATAGTGTAAAACGTATAAAACTTTTATTAGTAAAAAAGGTAATGCACTTACATAGATCCGGATAACTAAGGCATCAATATGTAAACAAGCCGGCCGGCTCTCTTAGAACAAACGCCCGTAACTTCCGGGACTGCGTGTTGGTATGTTGGTGGACAAACCCCTGGACGACGTCAGGTTTGACGAAACGGCGTAGGGAGAGCGGCGTGCTGACGCCACCAACATACCAACACGCAGTCCCGGAAGTTACGGGCGTTTGTTCTAAGAGAGCCGGCCGGCTTGTTTACATATTGATGCCTTAGTTATCCGGATCTATGTAAGTGCATTACCTTTTTTACTAATAAAAGTTTTATACGTTTTACACTATGGAAGCCTTTCTTTTTCACACATGATTGGCCTATGGATATGCTGTTGAGACATATTTAAGGAAATCACGGAGAATATATCTGATGTTCCATCTATTGCATCCCGAGACTGTAGCTGGGTCATAAGCTAAAAAGCGCATTTGATCTCCTTACCAGAGATCAAGGGAGCTGGTAAGAGACAGTTGGTTTACAGGTGGAGGACTGTCCTATCTTCTACACTTATTTCTGCGGTGGTTCTAAGTGTGTTGTCACCTTGACTGAAGATAAGGTTACATACCTTTTGTGGACTCTGTACAGACTGTTAATTGACACCCGCATATATGTTTCGGACGGACTTAAACAATATGTGTGCACACACTGAGTTTTGTTTTATCTAGCGCAGTTTTCTTTCTGTTATTGTCTTGTTTAATGTGGGTATCCCATATTTTTTAACTGCAGCTTAATTACTTATATAGACAGCAGATTATGTTTTGCATGTCCTAAATTTTTGCTGACAGCGCTGTATTTTTTATATAATTTGAGGTTCCTACGATTGCAGCGCGATTTATCGCGCGATGATCCCGACCAGGACCGCACCACGATTTTAGGTGCCAAAGTGAATGGCATATCAAACGATTTGCCATTCACATCTCGGCTCGTTGAAATTGTGGCCAGAATTGCAGAAAATCTGCCCACAATTCAAAACACTGAGGTGTGAACTCAGTCTTTTATAGCTTTGACATATACCTCAGGTGGGCACAGAGAACCAGTGGCAGAACTACCGGGGTCGCAAAGATTGCACTTGCGCCCGGGCCCTGGCATTCCACCACTGTCGGGGGGCCCCAGCGAGGTTGCGACCGGGCCCTGGCATTCCACCACTGTCAGGGGGCCCCAGTGAGGTTGCAACCAGGCCCTGGCATTCCACCACTGTCAGGGGGCCCCAGCGAGGTAGCGACCGGGCCCTGGCATTCCACCACTGTCAGGGGGCCCCAGCGAGGTTGCAAGCCGCAGGGCTCTGAGCTGAGTGCGTCTCTCTTGTACAGCCCAGAGCTGGCTGCACTGACAGTTCCCCATCCCTCCTCCCTCGCATGGATGGGAGAGGAGAGGGCCCATCTGCTCCTTCTACTCCCCCTCTTCTCTCCTTCTGTGTGTGCATCATGGGAAGTGTGAAGCTAAGCAGCTGAATTTGATCATTGGATGCTGGGCTTCACACTTCCCGTGGTGCACACAGGAGGTAAGAGGTGGGAGTAGAAGGATTGCATCTGCTCTCTCCTCTACCATCTGTGGGAGGGAGGAGGGAGGGGGAACTGTCAGTGCAGGCTCCGGGCTGTAGGAGAGAGACGCTCCCAAGAGTCCTGATGAGGAGGCATTGATAGGAGGCATTGATGAGCAGAGATAGATGGCACTGATAGGTGGCAATGATGAGCACTGATAATTAGGACACTCTCCATTCCTCACACAAAAACAGCGTGGGAGGGAAGGACTGCCGCTGTGATTGGCCCTTCACCTTGATCTGTGATCAGCTGTGTCTGAAGTCACAGAGCGCAGTGAATGGGGGGCATGCGGGAGGCAGGGTGCTGTGAGGATGTCCATGGATGCCCTCCCAAAACTGGAAGCCTAGGCTCAGATGGAAGGGAGGGGCCTTTGATGATTTCTTGGACCGGGGCCCTGAAGGTTCTAGTTACGCCTCTACAGAAAACATTGCGTCACATCAGCCTCTATACTGGAGGAGCTTACACTCTAATCCCGCCCCCCCAAGTCACACACTATTATTATTATACTATAACTATACAGAATATCACATGTAGAGAGGACAAAACATTTCTATGGAGAGGGAGGGGCTTCTAAAAGAGAGGCTAAAACTCTAATTTTTTTAGCTGCGGAGACAAGTATATAATGTCAATCCATTGGGGGTTTTTTTGGTGATTTTTTTTTTTTTTTTGTTGTTCGACTTTTATTCATTTTCTTAGCAGCCCACTCGAACGGCCAGCTTACGTCGTGTCTTGTAGGCGGCTTCTTGAAAGGTTTATTACATTTTCCCATCCAACTCCATTTTGTTGAAGTTCACTAATTTAATAAGTAAGTTCATCAGTGCGAAGTACGCGGCTTAATTGGCATCCTCTGACCTCGGTAATGGCAGGTTGTTGGCAACGTGTTTAGGATACACAATGGGGGGGGGGAGCAGAAGCGGCATTACCTTTAGTGTGTATTGATTGGCTGCCTAATAAGTCATACTTTATTGTCTCCCTGTAATAAAAACAAGAATTATTTTGTAGAAATCAGTGTCAGCTCAGCATTGGCTTAATTAGGGTCCAAATTCACTCCAAAATATTTTTCATCTCTATGTTTTTTTTTTGTGTGTGTTTTTTTTAACCCTTTCATGCCTAAGCCTATTTCTGACATTTGGTGTTTACAAGATAAAATCCGTATTTTTTGCTAGAAAATTACTTAGAACCTCCAAACATTATATATATATATTTTTTTTTTAGCAGAGAATCTAGAGAATAAAATGGCAATCGTTGCAATATTTTATGTCACACGGTATTTGTGCAGCGGTGTTTTAAATGCAACTTTTTTGGGGAAAAGGGACACTTTCATGAATTTGGGGACATAGGGCAATTGTGGGCTCAAGACTTTATAGGCACAGTAATAACTAGATATATGATTAAAATTCTAGTTTATTTGGAAAATATTAAAAATAGAGGATAAAACAAAGAAAGATATATAATTCAATTCATAGTTACACAGTTTTACAAATTATGCACTCCATACATAGCTAGATGGTTAAGTTAAATAATTTGAGCAAAGTTTAGAGTCAAAAATCTTGATCAATATAGTTACAGTACGTTCTGTTGAACCAGAAGCTATGCAGTGATGATAATCAGATTCTGTATAGGCTCGACATGTTACGCGCCACATGCGCTTCTTCAGGAGCACAGAATTGAATACTGTAATGAACAATACATTTACGATAAATACATCATGGTATAATATAATTAGATAAGATTAAATAAACAGTGTAATAAGATAATGAGAAGAACACTGTTTATTTAATCTTATCTAATTATATTATACCATGATGTGTTTATCGTAAATGTATTGTTCATTACAGTATTCAATTCTGTGCTCCTGAAGAAGCGCATGTGGCGCGTAACATGTCGAGCCTATACAGAATCTGATTATCACCACTGCATAGCTTCTGGTTCAACGGAACGTACTGTAACTATATTGATCAAGATTTTTGACTCTAAACTTTGCTCAAATTATTTAACTTAACCATCTAGCTATGTATGGAGTGCATAATTTGTAAAACTGTGTAACTATGAATTGAATTATATATCTTTCTTTGTTTTATCCTCTATTTCTAATATTTTCCAAATAAACTAGAATTTTAATCATATATCTAGTTATTACTGTGCCTATAAAGTCTTGAGCCCACAATTGCCCTATGTCCTCTAATCTATTAAAATAAGACGTGGCACCTGTAACCCAGCTCGTATCGGCATGACCACTATGCGCTGATACGCTCAAAAATCTAATACTTTCATTAATTTAAAAATAAACGAAACAGTAAAGCCCAATTTTTTTGTATAATGTGAAAGATGATGATACGCCGAGTAAATAGATACCGAACATGTCTCGCTTTCGTGGAATGGCGACAAACTACGGTACCTATAGGCGACCCTTTAAATTTTTTTTTACGGTTACCAGGTTAGAGTTACAGAGGAGGTCCAGTGCTAGAATTATTGCTCTCGCTCTGACGATCGCGGGGATACCTCACATGTGTGGTTTGAACACCGTTTACATATGCGGGCGCGACTTCCGTATGCGTTTTCTTTGCTGCGCGAGCTCGCGGGGATGGGGACGCTTTGCATTAATTTTTTCTTATTTATTTTTATATTATTAAATTGTGTTTAAGAAAAAAAAATTGATCACTTTTATTGCTGTCGCAAGGAATGTAAACATCCCCTGTGACAGTAATAGGTGGTGACAGGTACTCTTTATGGAGGGATCTGGGGGGGTCTAAAAGACCCCAAATCCCTCCTTTGCACTTCAAAGTATTCAGATCGCCGAAAACGGCGATTCTGAATACTGTATATTTTTTTTTAATCCGGCGCCATTGGCAGCCGAGTAAACGGGAAGTGACGTTGTGACGTCGCTTCTGCATTTACATTCAGGAGACTGGAACGAAGCCAGTCTGTGGCTAGACGCCAGAAGTGCCGGATCGCGGATTGGGACGGGAGGCCCGGTCAGAGCGGCGGGAGGCGGCGGGAGGCGGCGGGAGGCGGCCGGAGGGGGGGACGTCCCCTCCCGCCCCTCCGGGAAAACAATCGAGCGGCTTTTAGCCACATCGGTTGTTATCCCTGGAAAGCCGATCGCCCGCTCTAAAAAACGGTACCGGGATGATGCCTGCAGCTGCGGGCATCATCCCGGTATAACCCCCGAAAGCCGAGGTCGCATATATGCGTAAGCTCGACGCAAAGGGGTTAAATTTGATTTCAAGTAGATGTAAACCCGAACTGAAGAATATTTAGTTTTCTTAAAGCGCTGTCTAACAAAATCAGTGGCCATTATTTTATTTTGATTAACCATTTCAACTCCGGAAACTTTTACCCCCTTCATGACCAGGCTATTTTTTTTTTTTGCTGTTCAGCGCTGCGCTATTTAACTGACAGTTGCGCGGTCATGCGACGCTGTACCAAAACAAAATTTATATTCTTTCACATAAATAGTGGGGTTTTTGTTTGGTGGTATGTAATCATCACTGGGATTTTTTTTTTTTATTATGTATTTAACCACTTCAATACAGGGCACTTACCCCCCTTCCTGCCCAGGCCATTTTTCAGCTTTCAGCGCTGTCACTTTTTGCGTGGTCATGCTACACTGTACCCAAATAAAATGTTTATGATTATGTTCGCACAAATAGAGTTTTCTTTTGGTGGTATTTGATCACCTCTGCGGTTTTTATTTTTTGCTAAGACCGAAAGTTTTGAAAAAATATATAATTTTTTCTTAGTTTCTGTTATAAAATGTTGTAAAAAAGTAAGTTTTCTCCTTCACTGCCGGGCACTGATAAGGCGGCGCCGATGAGATGGCACCAATGAGATGGCACTGATAGGCATTGACGATGGGCACCGATAGGCAGCACTGATAGGCAGCACTGATGGGCATTGATAGGCAGCACTGATGGGCATTGATAGGCGGCACTGATATGCAGCACTGATGGGCATTGATAGGTGGCACTGATGGACACTCATAGGTGCCACTGATGGGCACTGATAGGCAACACTGATAGGCACTGAAAGGCTGTCCTGATGGGTACTTATGGGTGGCACTGATAGGCGGCACTGCTGGCCACTGATGGGATTGGGCACTGTTAAGCAGCACTGCTGAGCACTGATGGGCACTGATAGGCGGCACTGATACATTGCACTGATAGGCATCACTGATGGCACTGGCAGGCATTTTTAATGGGCACTGATTGGCAGCTGTCTGGGCACTGATTGGCATATCCCTGGTGGTCTAGGGTATCATAACTGGTGGTCCTGTGTTGTGGCCATCCCTGGTGGTCCTGGCGGCATCCCTGGTGGTCCTGGGCGGGCATCCCTGGGGGGGCTGCGCTGATAATCAATCAGCACAGACCCCCCCTGTCAGGAGAGCCACCGATCGGCTCTTCTCTACTCGCGTCTGTCAGACGCGAGTGAGAAAAAGCCGATAAATGGCTCTTCCTGTTTACATCGTGATCAGCCGTGATTGGACATGGCTGATCACGTGGTAAAGAGCCTCTTTCCCGAGATCGGTGTAGCGTTGTGTCAGACTGGCACGCCGCCCCACCGATCGCTGCGCGCCTCCACTGGCACGCGCCGGCGGTTATCCTGAAGGACGTCATGTGACGTTCAGTCAGGATAACTGAACCACCGCCTGGCCGTCATTTTGCTATAGGCCGGGCGGGAAGTGGTTAAAAAAAAAAAAGATCAAAAATTTTGAAAGAAAAGCAATATTTTTACTTGCTGCTATAAAACATATCCAATAAAAAAAAATACAATTTTATCTTCATAAATGTTGGCAAAAATGTTTTCTGCTACATGTCTTTGGTAAACAAAAAAATACCAATAAGTGTATAATAATTGGTTTGTGTGAAAGTTATATGTCTACAAACTATGGGAAATACAGTGTCTCACAAAAGTAAGTACACCCCTCAGTGACATTTGTGTAAATATTTTCTTCTATCTTTTCATGTGACAACACTGAAGAAATGACACTTTGCTACAATGTAAAGTAGTGAGTGTACAGCTTGTATAACAGTGTCAATTTGCTCTCCCCTCAAAATAACTCAACACACAGCCATTAATGTCTAAACCGCTGGCAACAAAAGTCAGTACACCCCTAAGTGAAAATCTCCAAATTGGGCCCAATTAGCCATTTTCTCTCCCCGGTGTCATGAGACTCGTTGGTGTTACAAGGTCTCAGGTGTGAATGGGGAGCAGGTGTGTTAAATTTGGTGTTATCGCTCTCACTCTCTCATACTGGTCACTGGAAGTTCAACATGGCACCTCATGGCAAAGAACTCTCTGAGGATCTGCAAAAAAGAATTGTTGCTCTACATAAGTGAAAATGTCCAAATTGGGCCCAAAGTGTCAATATTTTGTGTGGCCACCATTATTTTCCAGCACTGCCTTAACCCTCTTGGGCATGGAGGTCACCAGAGCTTCACAGGTTGTCACTGGAGTCCTCTTCCCCTCCTCCATGATGACATCACGGAGCTGGTGGATATTAGAGACCTTGCGCTCCTCCACCTTCCGTTTGAGGATGTCCCACAGATGATCAATGGGGTTTAGGTCTGGAGACATGCTTGGCCAGTCCATCACCTTTTCCCTCAGCTTCTTTAGCAAGGCAGTGGTCATCTTGGAGGTGTGTTTGGGGTCATTATCATGTTGGAATACTGCCCTGCAGC
This sequence comes from Lithobates septentrionalis, assembly GCA_037952835.1. NCBI lineage: Eukaryota > Metazoa > Chordata > Amphibia > Anura > Ranidae > Lithobates > Lithobates septentrionalis. The sequence continues at coordinate 2,893,372 of JBBDGP010002012.1, forward strand.
CCCCAGTCTCCAAAGGGAACCTAGGACGCAGGGCAGTATTCCAACAGGGCTGCATGACCTGTGGCCTCGCTGGTTCTATCATGTAAAAAAGATAAATGAAACATACTGCATTAATTGATAGCATAAAAAAAGAAACATGGCAAGTGGTAGCTCGACGCGTTTCGTGGCTTTGGTGTCACTTATCAGGAGAAGGCCCGTGATGTATCTGTGATTAAAGAATATATGTAAAAAGTCTAAATGGTCTAAAAAAATACCAACATGAACTTCATTTGAAGCAACCATGTGCTTCATTTAAAGTCCCGCCCCCTTGCTCCTTTTTTTTTTCCACTAACAGCTGAATGAGTCATCGGTAGTTAAGGACGCGGCGGCCCGGCTCCTTAACTACCAATCGGTGGCAAGGTCAGGGTTTCACCAATTCAAGGCTTCCAGTCTGAACTAGATGGTATCAAAGACCCCAAAGACTAAGGCCAGGTTCACACATGTGCGGTCGCGGGTTCATGGCTGGGGGTGTCCGGTGCTTATCTGTTCACCGGTTCCGGTGCGATTGAGGTTAGAATTATTTGCCAGAATTCGCACCTAGACAGGATCCAAACACGCACAGGACCCTTTTGCCAGCCGCTCCTGGGCCGTCCCGGACCTGTGTACGCTGCCTCCATGAAGAGCCAGTCACACTCGCAATTCATAGGAATTAGATGCGGAGAAACCTGCATCCAATGCGCACATATGTGAACCCGGCCTTAAACAAGGGACAAGAGATTAACCAGTGGCCAATAGCGATGTAATTCCACAAAGTCAATCCAGAGTCCATCAGATAAAAATGTTCTGCCAGTCTACTTCACTAACATGTTTATACACATTGTTCAGATGGGAGATTTAGAGAGAAACAAAGTAACATTGTTTATAAACATTGTTCAGACAGGAGAAATAGAGAGATACAAAGTTACGTTGTTTATAAACATTGTTCAGACAGGAGAAATAGAGAGATACAAAGTTACATTGGTTATAAACATTGTTCAGACAGGAGAAAAGAAGAGATACAAAGTTACATTGTTTATAAACATTGTTTAGACAGAAGATATTAAGAGATACAAAGTAACATTGGTTATAAACATTGTTCAGACATGATATATAGAGAGATACAAAGTTACATTGTTTATAAACATTGTTTAGACAGGAGATATATAGAGAGATACAAAGTAACATTGTTCAGAGAGGAGATATAGAGAGATACAAAGTAACATTGTTTATGAACATTGTTCATGCGGGAGATAAAAATATACAAAGTAGCTCTATTTATAAACATTTATAAACATTGATCAGACAGGAAATAGAGAGATACAAAGTTACATTGTTTATAAACATTGTTTGGACAGGAGATATAGCGAGAGATACAAAGTAACATTGTTTATAAACATTGTTCAGACAGGAGATATAGAGAGACACAAAGTAACATTGTTTATAAACATTGTTCATGCGGGAGATAAAAATATACAAAGTAACTTTATTTATAAATGTTTATCAGACAGGAAATAGAGAGATACAAAGTAACATTGTTAATAAACATTATTCAGACAGGAGATACAGAGAGATACAACGTTACATTGTTTATAAACATTGTTAGACAGGAGATATAGAGCAATACAAAGTAACATTGTTTACAAACATTGCTCATGCAGGAGATAAAAGATTCAAAGTAATGCTATTTATAAAGATTTAACAGATATATATATATATATATATATATATATATATATATATATATATATATATATATATATTATATATATATATATATATTGTTTATATAGTAAATAGGCCCATAGCAGAAATGTAACAATGGTCTATAGGGGGTGTACAGGGGAAAGAGCTGAACTGTTTTTTACATTTTCCAGATCATTCTGAGAGGGGGATTTCCTTTTTCATAGAACATTTTAGCCATGACATGTAATAGTGGATTCTTTTTTTATTCTGAGTCAGCACAATTCAGACATAAGAAGATCAGGCTGGCTGTACATTCCCCTCCTGTGCTGTACACAGACTATTCCAGTGCCATCCCGCGCTCCCTGCCCACTGCCATTCATCACTTCTGCCCATGTGTTTGGCAGGGGGGAAGTGTGGATGTGTTTTATCACATCCTGCCCATTCACATGCCAGTAATGCGGTTGTTTGTCTAAGCAGAGGCACCCAGCCAAACCTTATTGATGCCTTTGTGAGTTTCAACCAAAGCGGCATTTTCTGTGGTATTGAGAGAATGGCAATAAGGAGCGCTGAATCTCCTGGCCCAATGCCCGTCGTTAACCCTTTGCTGGGTATAGCTCACAAAAAAGGCAACCAGGAGAAAAATATGAGAGATTCTGTT